>OZ010601.1:24161033-24181033 GCA_963932145.1 Acanthosepion lycidas
TTTTTTTTGTGTGTGTGTGTGTGTGTGTGTGTGTGCCTAGCTAACAGGAAACACTACGAACATCACAGAAAATAAACAAATATGAACGTTTTTCGTTGCGTGTAGGTGATCGATAAGTATCTTAATATCTATATATTGCTCTATCCATCATTTATATATATATATATATATATATATATTGTCATCCACAGACAGACTGTTTCGCTAGATCACAGCTCATTAGTGTCACTAGACGTCCGGTTGCCTCAAGCTAGAATTGAAACTCGGCGCTCGGCAGGGATGAAGATGAATTGTAAACGTTTTTATTTTTAGATAAATACACACTGACTATATATATATATATATATATATATATATATATATATATATATATATATATATATTAGCCTCTCAATGTTCTATTTTTTCTGTATCTACCACAAAACTTGTTGATATCTATCTTTGTCTCTTCATATCTATCTATCTATCTATCTATCTATCTATATCTATATATCTATATATATATATATATATATCTGTCTATCTATCTATCTTAGCCTCTTAATATTTTCTTTCTTCCTCTATCCACCTCTGCACCTGTTAATATCTATCTATCTATCTATCTATCTATCTATCTTAGTCTCTTCATATCTATGATAGTGACATTAACAGTTCCAGATGTAGATAGAGAGAAAAAGAAATATTAACAGATGCTAAAACAGATAGATAGATAGATAGATAGATAGATAGATAGATAGATAGATAGATAGATAGATAATCACAATCTTCCACTCCACCGTTCCGCTTTCTGATCTTGTGTCGTACAAATGTAGATTTAGTAAATATCTCGATGTAATTGAGTTTCACTTAATCCAAAAACCGTTCTCTCCGATTCATTTACTCATTATCTAACTTTCGATAGATCATGAGATTCCATTTACCACAAATCAAAATATCTTCGCATCGTTTTCAAGACTCTCAGATTTGAAAAGTGATATCTAGCAATAGGTTTCAGTAGAAGATAGCCATCTTCGGGTGTTTCTTTTACTTGGAGATACCATGAAGAATGTTTATTCCAAGAATGACAGGCAGTTTGGAGAAAAACGGAAGGTGGTGAATACTACACAGAGGAATATACGCCTGTCTTTCTTAGAATGACTATAAAACGAATATAAAATGGAAAATAATACAAGAATATGAATAAGTAAAGAAAGAGTCAAAAAAAGAAGTCTAGAAAGGCAGCTCTTCGTTTTATATTAGTCTGACCAGTAAGTCCTCACTCACATAGGAAGCGGGAAGTAAACAACAAACCTTGATCTCTGGTGGAATTTCTGAAGGGTACTGCATTTCAAGCTTGTTCCACGCGGTCGAGACATCAACGATAAACTGTATTGCCAGCTGCTAGACCGCGTGTGCGGGAAACTAAAGAAGGAGTATCCTGCTTTAGTAAATCGAGGTCGGGTTTTGTTTCAGCAAGGCAATACGAGGCCCTAGACTGTCAGGTTGATTAAGAAGTTCAAACAGACGGTATTGAGATTCTTCCATATCCACTATTCAGTCCCGACGTTCTTTCCAGTGACTATGGCCTATTCAGCTCAATGGAACACTTCTTCTGCGACTAATGATTCAACTCTTTTGATGAAGTGAAGGAAGCTGTTTACAGTTTATATTTACCTGTAGCGACTCGGATGCTGGCTTTACCAAATCTACATTTGTACGACACAAGTTCCGAAAGGGAGACGGTGCAGTAGAAGATCATGATTATCTATCTATCTATCTTAGTTTCTTCATATCTATCTATCTATCTATCTATCTATCTATCTATCTATCTCTCTCTCTCTCTCTCTCTCTATATATATATATATATATATATATATATATATATATATATATTAGTGTTTTATATCTATCTATCTACTATCTATCTATCTAACTTAGTCTCTTTATATCTATTCATCTATCTATCTATCTATCTCTCACTCTCTCTCTCTCTCTCTCTCTCTATATATATATATATATATATATATATATATATATATATTAGTGTTTTATATCTATCTATCTATCTACTATCTATCTATCTAACTTAGTCTCTTTATATCTATTCATCTATCTATCTATCGATCGATCGCTTGGCAGATTTATCAAATTTTAATTTTTCTAGCGCCATACTCAACGAAACGATTTCGTATGCATATATGACCGAACGTGTATCTGCGCCAAGCCTTGAATAGTTTATATGTTAGCGTTTGTGTGAACTAAAATGCGTACACCTGTATGTGTATGTGCATATGTGTATGAGAGTGCCATCCCTAACATGCTCGGATAGAAATTCCCCCTCCGACCACCAAACATAGTGAAACAAGTATAAATAGAGCCAATATAAAAAAAAAATAAACTAGTTTGTCTGATGATCGTAAAAGCATGAATTCCAGGGTCAGAAATTCATTTCCATACAACTGAATATGTTAACTCTGTCACTGAAAATTGGGCACTTTCCAATAAGTACTGCACATACAAAATACGATATATATATATATATATATATATATATATATTCCGTTAAGTTAACAATCTAAATAGGTCAAGGTCTGGTCACTCCTCCTACCCCAATGTAAAGCAGGCTTAAGAGAGATATGAAATTAACCCCTCCCTATACTCTACATTGTTTCTTTAACTACCCCCCTCATTCCCCCCTGTTAAATTACAAAAATTACACTACCCATCAATTTTGAATATCATTTTTCCTTTCATTTCGTTGTTAGAAGTGTTACCTGATGATCCGGAGTCCTTTAAAAGGATTTTGGTGAAATAAATTATTGTAATGGTACTTTAAAGTGGTCTGTTTTTCATTAAATATATATATATATATATATATATATATATATATATATATATATATATATAGTTTTAAGGTGTGGTATATTAATGGGATAAAGCGCTCAATATCAGAGATAAGCGTACGTAAATATAGGTATAAAAGTGAACATTGAAGTCAACACTCAGAGGCGACAAGCTGTTTCATGCTGGACACAATCGTCAGGCCGTCGATTGAGTCCAGCATGAAACAGCCTGTCGCCTCTGAATGTTTATTTCAATGTTCCCTTATATATATATATATATATATATATATATATATATATATATATAGAGAGAGAGAGAGAGAGAGAGAGCAAGATCTAAAATGTCAGCCAATCTAACAGTGATCTCATCTCACAATCCTCACACTTGCTCCATATGTGGCCTCTTTTGTAAATCACTAGCGGGTCTTAAATGCCACTTAAGATTAGCGCATAAACTTTCATAACTGAATCAATAAGCTGGGAGATCCTCATACGTCGAAACTGACGGGGAGAGTCCATTATATATATATATATATATATATATATATATATATATATATATATATATATATAGAGAGAGAGAGAGAGAGAGATCGCAGACAGAATATTGTCCAGAATGATGGACTTTATTTTGAAGAATAAATGTTGATGTTCTGTAAATTTTGTTGTTTTCTTACCGCTTCTGTCTAACCTAATATAATATGCCATGTCAGTTCAAAATGTGGCGCTCTACAGTAACCTGCTTTTATAGTTCTAGGTTGCATTTGACTTTTTGCCCTTGCTCTTTCATCAGTTCCATCAAACATTTCAAGTGTGTTTCTCACTATTTCTCCCTCCTTTTTTGCCTTCATAATCACCTGTGAGTGTTAAATTTTTCAAGCACTCTTTCCTCATGCGTGTACCAGAAACAATTTTGAGATACGTCAAGGCTACAAATTGAGTACTGGGCAACAGTAATCTAATATTTAGTCTAATTTAAATCTTTTCAAAAATAGGCGTCGTGTAATTTCAGGAGTCCGAAGAATCAGGTTCTTGGAAGAGCCTTCTAAGAATCCGTATATTTTGTCAGCATCTTTAGCAACGAATTCTTTATAGGAGTTCTGCTTAAAGTCTGTAATGAAATTAGGGTTATTAGCCTCCTAACTTCCACTGTCCTTTTGACTTTGATACATCATGCTAGTATTAATTTCCTCTTCATCATTTTGTCTCCAAGTATTTCATCTTCTCTTTCTCGTTCTGAGTGTCCGTTTTGTTTTCATTTTTCTTACACTTTTCCTGCGCCTCGTCAGTGAAATTCTCAGTCTTTGTTTCAACTTTGAAAAAATTGTCTACCATTTACTTTCATGAAGGAGGATTGATATTACGTATCACTTGAGCACTCTTTCTCTTTTTTCTTTATCAGTGAGGAAATTGTCCAGCATTCATTGCCATATAGGAGAATTGAAACTCTCATAGTTCTCTATGGATTCTGACGTGAAAAACCTGCAAAATCCGACTGGTTAAGGAACATTATTGATTGAGAAAAGCGAGTAGAGTGCAACAAACAAAAATCAAAGACTGCCAAGTTGGAAGTGCGATTGGACAGGTTCTGTGGGGGTCTATTTGGTTTGATTTATTACCGTATAAATCACCGGCCACAAAAGAGGGCAGGCGTAAATAAATGATTAAATTCGTGTAGTCCGTGAACTAGGAAAAACGGTCGTGAGAGCTGTTGCCATGGAAATATTTGTAGAAAAGGCAGAGGGAAGCCATGTTACGTTTGAGAAAATGACTGAAGTTGAAGAGACCAGTCAGAATCGATTACATGGCAGATCCTTCTTTGCATTTTGTCAAGAATCCCAAGATGTACAACAGGAGCACCAGAGCAGGTAGCGGTTGCCTTTAGCTATTTCAAAAAAATAAAAGGATGGGACCTAGATGCCAATCTAGTAGCACGCTTGAATTCATATAGTCGGGGCACTAGGGGAGAAAGCTCGTCAGAGCAGTTGCCATGAAAATTATCTGTAGAAAAGAAGACAGAAGAAAGGCACATCACATCAGTCAGAAAGTGACTGAAGTCAAAATGTCAAGTCAGTATCGATTACATTGCACTTCAATGGAATTTGTCAAGAATCCCTGGATAAACAGTACGGGTAACTGGTCATAGATGGCTAGTGTATTCAATCCACGGACGAATGGTAGATTTTGTAAATGTGCAATATGGATTCTGACGAGATAAACCTGCAAAATGTGGCAGGTTAAAGAACATTATTGATACGAAAAGCGAGTAGAATTTGTCAAGAATCCCTAGATAAACAGTAGGGGTAACTGGTCATAGATGGCTAGTGTATTCAATCCACGGACGAATGGTAGATTTTGTAAATGTGTAATATGGATTTTGAAGAGATAAACCTGCAAAATGTGGCAGGTTAAGGAAGATTATTGATGCGAAAAGCGAGTCGAACGCAACAAACAAAAATCAAAGACTGTCGAGTCGGAAGGGCGATTGGACAGGTTCTATGGAGGTTTATTTGGGTCGCTTTATTACCTCATAAATCACCGGCCATAAAAGAGGGCAGGTGCAAATAAATGATTAAATTCATGTAGTCGGGGCACCAGGGAAGAAAGATTATCAGATTAGTTACCATGAAAATATTTGCAGAAAAGACGAGATGCCAGTTCAGGAAGGATTAAATTACAAATCCTTCTTATGTATTTTGTCAAGAATCTTGAGATGAACAGCAGGAGTACCACACCAGATATGGCTAGAGTATTTAATGCCCGGACGAATGGTAGATTTTGTAAATGTGTAATATGGATTTTGACGAGATACACCTGCAAAATGTGGTAGGTTAAGGAACATTATTGATGCGAAAAGCGAGTCGAACGCAACAAACAAAAATCAAAGACCGTCGAGTCGGAAGGGCGATTGGACAGTTTCTATGGAGGTTTATTTGGGTCGATTTATTGCAGCATAAATCACCGGCCACAAAAGAGTGCAAGCGTAAATAAATGATTAAATTCTTTTAGTCAGGGCACCGGGGAAAAATACTTCTCAGAGCAGTTGTCATGAAAATATTTGTAGAAAAGACAGAGAGAAATTACGTCATGTCGGTAAGAAAGTGACTGAAGTCGAGATGTCAAGTCAGGATCGATTACATTGCAGATCCTTCTTTGGATTTTGTCAAGAATCCCAAGATGTACAACAGGAGCACCAGAGCAGCTATGACAACAGAATTCAATGCAGGAACGAATGTTATATCTATTGAAACGCGTCACATAGGGTTTTTCGTTGATCATTTTGCCATTCATCTAACCACCATGAACTAATCTATCTATCTATCTATCTATCTATCTATCTATCTATCTATCTATCTATATATATATATATATATATATGTGTGTGTGTGTGTGTGTGTGTGTGTGCGTGTGTGTGTGCGCGCGTGTGTGTGTATGTGTGTGTGTAGAAAATCAACCATTTTAATTTATTTATATTTTTTTTAAATTATTTCATCCCAAGTAAGGCGGAAATGCCTCTAGAGCGCAGGCATTACAAGGAGTGAAAGTGAAAGAAAAGCCTGAGTATGAGGAAAGAACAAAAGACGAACGGGTTTCAAGACGACAGAAAATGGTGATTGACGTCGCATTTAAATCTTTGAAGATTGTAGTTATCATGGAAGCGTTGAAACGGAAGGGGGTTTCGCAGGTGGGAAGCGCGAAAAAAGAAACTGTTGTCGTAGAAATGTCTGTTGCAGTTATCTATCTCAAGAGTAAAAGTGTGGGCCCCAGATGCCAATCTGGTAGCCCGCTTAAATTCGTCTATTCGGGCACCAGAGAAAAAGATCGGTCAGAGCAAGTGCCATTAAAATATTTGCAGAAAAGCCTGAGAGAAACCATTTTGAGTCGGTGAGAAAAGTGACTGATGTCGAGACGCCTCATCAGGATCGAATGCCTTCAGATGCATCTTTTGATTTTATCAAGAACCTCGAGGTAAATAGCAGGAGCACCAGACCATTGGGGGAAGTGATCAATGCATGCCTTTTTCGAGGGCATTCGTGTGAAAATGATTGCAACAGAATAACCAGAATTTGAAATAACTAACTATTTCAACAGTAAAAGGATGGGACTTAAATGCCAAGCTAGTAGCACGCTTAAATTCATGTCGTCCATACACCAAGGGAAAAAAGCTCTTCAGGGCAGTAGCGATGAAAATATTTGTACAATGCCAAGTCAGGATTGATTACATTGCAGAAAATTAATTGGATTTTCTCAAGAACCTCTGTGTGAACAGTAGGGGTACTAGACTAGATATGGCTAGAGTATTTAAGGCACAGACGAATGGTAGATTTTGTAAATGTGCAATATGGATTTTGAAGAGATAAACCTGCAAAATGTGGCAGGTTAAGGAACATTATTGATGCGAAAAGCGAGTCGAACGTAACAAACAAAAATCGAAGACTGTCAAGTCGGAAGGGCGATTGAACAGGTTCTATGGAGGTTTAGCTGGGCTGTTTTATCACCACATAAATCACCGGCCACAAAAGAGGGCAAGCATAAATAAATGATTAAATTCATTTAGTCGGGGTACCAGGGAAGAAAATCTCGTCAGAGCAGTTACCATGGAAATATTTGTAGAAAAGACAGAGGGAAGCCACACCATGTTGATTAGAAAGTGACTGAAGCCGAGATGCCAATTCAGGATCGATTTCATTAAAGATCCCTCTTTGGATTTTGTCAACATCCCTGGGATCTACAGCAAGAACACTAGACGGTAGCACGAATGGCACATATTTATAAATTTACCATTTGTCCATGCTTAGAATCGAAAGATTATATTTAATTCATTGATTAGTCAGCTGTTAGTAAAATTATTTCATTGTGTCGACAATTTTTCTCTCCAGAATCTATCTTAAATATTCATAAATTTACCATATGTCTATGCTTAGAATATGTCTGCTACACATGGCCCAGTGATCGTGCTTTATATCTAGAGATCCTTGATAAAATCCAAAGAAAATGAGCAATGTAATTAGTCCTAACCTGGCATCTTGAATCCAGTTACTTTCCCACCGCCGTAACGTGACTTACCTTTGCCTTTCATATAAATATTTTCATGGTAATTGTTCTGATTGCCCATCTTTTTTGTTACCTTTATAAATTTAAGCGTACTATTTAAATGGCGCCAAGATGGTATCATCTTATAGTTGAAATGGCTAGATGTCAAGAACCTTTAGATGTACAGCAGCAGCACCAGACCAAATATGACTGCAGTATTCAATGCACTGACGAATGAATGCTTTCTACATGAAGTGGAAAAAATATATCGAATCAATTGTTAGATCTGCTGCAAAAACAATCGTTTCAGTGTTTCGTTCTAGACAATTTTTCTCTCCAGAATCTATCTTACATATTTATAAATTTACCCTTTGTTCATGCTTAGAATATTGCTGCCAAATATGAACCGGTGATCCTTCTATATATCTAGAGATCCTTGAAAAAAATCCAGAGAAAATAAGCAATGTAATTAGTCCTGATCTTACATCTCAGCTTCAGCTAATTCCCCACTGCTATAAAGTTGCCTCTCTGTGCCTAGTCTACAAATACTTTCCTGGTAATTGTTCGTATGAGTTCTTCTCTATGGTACCTAGACTTAATGAATTTAAGCCCAACACTAGACTGGCAACGAGGCGTCATCGATATACAGTTGAATTCTATGCTAACTGTAAGTTCTATGCTAACAGTTTCTTTTCTCACGCATTTCTGTTATGGAAATCCCTTCCGGTTGCATACTTTCCGGCCAACTTTAATCTTCAAAAATTTAAATAAGCAATATAATCAGTCCTAACCTGGCATCTCGACTCTAGTTACTTTCCCACTGCCGTAAGGTGACTTACTTTTGCCTTTCATATCAATATTTTCATGTAATTGTACTGATGATTTATCTTTTTTGCTATCTTTATGACTTTAAGATTACTATTTAAATGGCGGCAAGGTCGCACCATCTTTCAGTTGAAATGGCTAGATGTAACCGTAAGTTATATTCTAACATTTCTCGCTAGAGGAACACCCTTCAGGCTTCTTGCCTCTGCTCCCCTCCTACACAACCACACAAAGGAATTCCAATGTCAATCGTAAGCCTCTGTTTTCATAATTCCTATTTTTTTATCGTTCTCTCTCCTTAATATTGTTTATGTCTTTTTTCCTTGTCATATTCTCTCACATTCAGTAAACCCTTGCGTCTTAGTTGCTTTATTTCCTTGCTTGGGGTTGAATGTTCAAAAAAAGAATTTCTGTTTGTAGGGTTGTACAGTTTCTTTGTCGTGTGTATGGATTTATCCAACACTTCCCGGGGAATGCTGATTAAGAGGTTACTTTTCGGAACAGTTCAATTATATATATATATATATATATATATGTGTGTGTGTGTGTGTGTGTGTGTGTGTGTATTCAGTCGTATGGATATGAGATTGTAACACTGGGTTTCAAGCTTTTGCAAAACCCATAGTTAAAAATCATATCCATCCGACCGAAGATGTTAGCTCTATCACTGAAATTACGCTTTCGAAAAAGTAGTGCTCATATATATATGTATACAGTGTAACCCGGATATAAGAGAGTTGTCGGGACCGGTGAAGACGTCTCTTATATCCGGTTTTCTCTTATATACGGGTTTGGTCTAATTTATATACATTAACACAGGCTCTAATTTGGGACTAGAGAAAATCTCCCTTATATCCGGGTTCTCTTATATCCGGATTATATATATATAAATAGATAGATATATATAAACAATAAAAATTAACGAGGATTTAAGGCTATCGAAACCCGGACAGCTACATTGACAGGCAAACATCATACCAACTGTACTAACGGGCCTCGGGGACAAAGAGGCAGCGAATTGGACTTGATATTGCGCTGCTCGTTCAAATATTCCGTGGTAGGACTCATCCAAGTTCATTTACCCATAGGACTGTGCCTCCGAGAGCCACGACTACCATCACCATATATATATATATATATATATATATATATATATATATATATATATATATATAATTTATATATTATATATGCTCCGTACTTATTGGAAAGCGCTTAATATCAGTGATAGACCTAACACATTTACTATATATATATATATATATATATATATGTGTGTGTGTGTGTGTGTCTGTGTGTGTGTGTGTGTATGAGCAAGTAGTGAACAAAAAGGAAACTGACATGCTTCACCAAATATATTGTAGCCTCATCAGAATATATATCCATTATTTATATATATATATATATATATATATATATATATATATGCAGTGTAACCCGGATATAAGAGAGTTGTCGGCACCGGAGGAGAATTCTCTTATATCCGGGTTTCTCTTATATCCGGGTTTGGTCTAATTTATATACATTAACACAGGCTATAATTTGAGATCAGATAAAATATCTCTTATATACGGGTTTCTCTTATATCCGGGTTAAACTATATATATATATATATATATATATGTATGTATGTGTGTGTGTGTGTGTGTATGTATTGAAACATGTTTGTTTAAAGATAACAGAAAACTTATAATCCTTAGAGGAAACTTATCCGCCAAAAAGATAAACTTAATAAAATATATGATAAACATAACCCACTGTTATCTGTAACAAAACTTGTTTGAAAGAAACGAGATCTATCTATCTCTTTCTCTTTCTCTCTTTCACTCTATTTCTCTCTCTCTACCTTTTTCTTTCATTCACTCTTTTTGCCGCTCTCTTTCTCTTTCTCTCTCTCTCTCTCTCTCTCTCTCTATCTATCTATCTCTATATATATATATATATATATATATATGACGAGAGTATGTTTCAGGTCACTTTTTTTAAGCATTTCACTTCAAGCAAGGCGGGAGTGCCACGAGCACGCAAGGGGTCACAGACGGTGAGATGCAAGAGTAAAGACGATTGTTTGGGGAAAGAATACGTTCTAATAAATATGGCGACAAAGATGAGGACAATAGTTCAATAATGTAAATAGTGTACATAATACCTCATCTCAGAAACATAGACAGATATTGAAGAAGGCCGGAGCGGACAACGGCCGAAACATTGTAATAAATATGGCAACAAAGATGACGACAATATTCCGAATAATATAAATAGTGTATATAATACCTCATCTCATAAATATATACAGATACTGAAGAAAGCCGGTGTGTACAACGGCCGAAACGTTGTAATAAATATGGCGACAAAGATGCGGACACTACTCCGAATAATGTAAAGAGGTGTACATAATACCTCATCTCAGAAATATAGACAGATACTGAAAGGCCGAATCGTTGTAATAAATATGGTGACAAAGATGAGGACAGCAGTCCGAATAATGTAAATAGTGTACATAATACTTCATCTCAGAAATATAGACAGCTACTGAAAGGCCGAAACGTTGTAATAAATATGGCAACAAAGATGAGGACAATAGTCCGAATAATGTAAATAGTGTACATAATGCATCATCTCAGAAATATAGACAGATACTGAAAGGCCGAATCGTTGTAATAAATATGGCGATAAAGATGAGGACAATAGTCCGAATGATGTAAATAGTGTACATAATACCTCATCTCAGAAATATAGACATATACTGAAGAAAGCCGGAGTGTACAACGGCCGAAACGTTTTTAATAAATATAGCGACAAAGATGAGGACAATACTCCGAATAATGTACATGATACTTGATTTCAGAAATATAGACAGATATCAGTGTTGGGCTCAAAAATTATGATAACTGATCTTTTATGTGCATATGCACCTTCAGACTGTAGGCGACCATGTTTCTCCACTTCCCCCCCTATCCCTTATAGCTTTCAATATGTCTTGTAATTTGACCACTTCTTCCAAACCCTGTTCCTTCATTCACTTGTTTCATCGTTCCTTTCCCTTGTCTCTCTTTCCCTCTATCCGTTCTGTGAGAATCAGATATTCCAAACCATCCTCTCTCCTTACGTGTCCCAGAAATTCCAGCAGCCTTTTTCTGATGTTAAGTATAACCTTCCTCCTTGTTTGCGTCCACTCCAAACCCTCATCGTTGCTCACACGCTCGGTCCATGATATACTTAGCATCCTTCTGTAGAACCATAGCTCCGTTGCCTCGAATCTCTTCTTCATCTTTGAGGAGACAGTCCAACATTCGCTGCCGTAAAGGAGGACAGATAGCACGGAGATGAATAGTAATCGGAGCCACCTTTTGTCTTTGCATGAAACAGAAAGAATTCTCAGATTCCAGTTGGATACGTAAGAGATCAGAGAATTGTCACACGTCTCTCCATTTCCATTTATCTTTTGAATATCACAGACCTGAGAAACTGGTAAAGTTATTCCATATAAATATTATTAAAATGTATGTATGTATAAAAATGTGTGTATTTTTGTGCATATATATATATATATATATATATACACACACACAGAGAAAGAGAGACAAAAATATGACTATCCGATAAATTGTCATGGAAAATGTGCGTCCTCCGATAGGAATCGAGCTTGTATCCTATACAGAAACGTGATATAGCCTGAAAATTGTATAAATCTAGTTTTAAAAAAAAAGTCGACCTTGCTAACCGAAACACCCATCTATGGCGAAAAACGGCAAAAGTACGTCACGTTAGGTCGGTGCAAAAAGAATGTCCTTTCTCGACGTTCAACTTTATGTGAGAAAACGACAATATTTTTGTACCAACCTTATATATATATATATATATATATATATATATATATATATATATATAAAGAACATTGAGATTAATAATCCACATTTCTTTATCATTTATTTATAAAACCAGTGCTCGATATACAATAGAGCATAATATTAAAATTATTTTTTCAAAATATGTTTTCATCGCGTTACAGAAATAATTAACTTGTCTCGAAACCAAAACGTAAATCTTAAATTAAACTTGAAATTTAAAGTTTATCCTTCATTTTCAGGTAATACTGAATAACTTTCGAAAAAATGTTTTACTCTATTTATAAGCTAAATAGAATTATATAGTTTAAGTTGGTGGGGAAATGAGATTACAAAATTTTGATTAATCATGTTACAAGTAACATTAAAGTCTTTCTTTCTTCTTCTTTTTCTTTTCTTCCTTTTCCTTTATTTTCCTTTTTTTGTTTGTGGTTTTAAATCTCCAAAAATTGTCTACTCACCACTTATTTACTATCGCCTCATGAGATGTCTCAATAAACATGGAAACATATAGCGTTTTTACTTGTTTTTGTTGTAATATCCTCAAATACTATATATATATATATATATATATATATATATATATATATATATATTAATAAAATATTTATTCTTATAGGTATTTGTTCTTATAGGTATTTTTATTTTTACAAAATAGTACTCAATGTAAATTTACAGAGCATTAATATTATAAATTAATTGACTTAAAATATGTTTTTTTCGCTACAGAGTTCTAACCATGTTTCAAAAATGGAGCTTCCATTTTTGAAACATGGTTAGGATTGTGTAGCGAAAAAACCATATTTTAAGTCAATTAATTTATAATATATATATATATATATATATATATATATATATATATCAAATATACATCAGAACCCATCAGAATGATAGGATAATGAATAAATAGGACACGTTTATCAATCTAACATGCTTCACTTTTATTAAAGATTCATCAGCCCGCTACTTTGTGGAATTTCTATCAGTGAAATTTTCAACCAAAATCACTACAATCTTAACTCGATCAAATCTAGGGACAACCGCTAAATTCCCCACATATCCGTACAAATTGTGCGTTTTATTATATATATATATATATATATATATATATATATATATATATATATATATATATATTTAAGGGAAATGAGTAGGAATAGAATGAAATTCCGACGTAACATTCAATTTAAAAGAGTCGGTTGATTTGAATTAAAACAAAACAAAACCTGCTACTATCACATCTGTTTTCTTTCTTACTCTTTTTCTTTTCTTCCTTTTCTCGTGAAAAGAGGTTGTTTGTGGTTTTAAATTTCAATAAATTGTCTACTCACCAGTTATTTACTAAAGCCTCATGAGATGTGTTAATACACATCGAAACATGATTGCATTTTTATAGCGTTTTTACATGTTTTTGATGTAATATCCTAAAATAAAGTATATATATATATATATATATATATATATATATATATATAGGTAACTATACTCGTTTCGAAAAACCTTCGAATTTTTGATTTGCCAATAATCAAATCAATCTCGATGAAAAAAAGGTTTTAAAAAAAGAAAGAGCTAGAAACATGAATGTCTGTCATAAAAAATCGCACAGATACAGGTTTAAAGCCCAAAGAAAAAAAAACCAACACGAGTAAACAACTAACTAAAAAGAGCTCAATACAACCGTAGAGCAGACCTAGTCAAACCTCGTGAGCCAGAAAAACCTACCCAGGTTTCACCTAAGCGGATGTATGGCTCACTAGGTTTATCTATCTATCTATCTATCTATCTATATATATATATATATATATATATATATATATATATATGTGTGTGTGTGTGTGTCTGTGCGTGATCATTTCACTCCCAAGTTAGGTGTGTATTACATCTATCGCTCGTCACAGTTAAGAAATTCTATTAAAGAAAATGCGCGCAGTTTCGAACTCTGCCAGAGAACACATTTTCTTTATTGTGATCTCTCCAGTGCGTAGGCCGATATAGAATTGTAATTCACACTGTTTAAAATAAAAATGGGGAGTCTATTTCAAATACGGGTATCAACTAAAAATGACGTTTAAACTTATATACATATATATTAAAACGACCACGTACATATAACGTTAAAAATGAACTCCACTTAAAAGATGGTATCTTTCTCAACGTTTGGAAATTTATTATGATGGCATTGTGAATTAAATTTAAAAAATGAAAGAGTTATTTTTTTTTTTTTTGAAATCTCTTGCTTACTTTTGGGATAACCAATATATATATATATATATATATATATGTGTGTGTGTGTGTATGTGTGTGTGTGTGTGTGTGTTTTATGTACATTAGGCTTTAGGGATGCGTTTCCAGCAGACTTTTATAACAACGAAAAAGGCTATCGATTTTCTAAATAACAGAGGCAATTTCCGCCGCCAATAAAATTGGCATCGCGTTTCATATTCGAAAAGGCTTACATGAAACTACAGAAAAAATAGTTTGCAAATTTTAATGGTTTGCCATTTCCATAAAAAACCGATAAGGAAAATAATTACATTTATCGGAAAGTTAACTCCACTTGCTGGAACACTAAGCAAAGACTTGCCAGATAGTAGAAACTAATTACTTTAACATAACGATTTCACAATTAACGAGCGTCTACTAATAATTAACTAAATGCTACTAATCTCCCGTGTGCGCTGTTTTGGAAGATGGTGTTCTTAATCAGCCATGGGGCAGTGAACAGTCGCGAATGATGAAAGCATGTTATATGTTGCTGATTCCGATTTGAGAGTTTAGCGTAGTAATTATTCATGCAAATTGTACTAGTGATGCAATACAACAGACTTCAGGATGATTAATTTGTAAACAAACATATGTTGATGAAATTAAGGACAAATACAGTGTGTTGTAAAAGTCACCACTGGGCTTTGTTCAACTTAATACTACCCCTCAAAAGTGTTAAAAATTATATGTAAATTGAAATTCATTTTTATCCTTGGAAATGAGGTCTGATGAACCAGGTAAAAAGAAGCTCCCTGGTGAAATAAATTATAACCATGGAACCTTAAAGTTGTCGGTTTTCTTTAAATTAATTTAATCGATCTGATTTAACATTGAGCTCTCTGGATTTCATCGTCATTGGGATTATCCATACGGATTACCAAGATCTTCATTACTTATATATATATATATATATATATATATATATATATATATATATATATGTGTGTGTGTGTGTGTGTGTGTGTGTGTCTATGAATTTACGTATATATATATATATATATATATATATATATATATATATATATATATATATGAATTTACGTATGTATATATATATATATATATATATATATATATATATATATATATTTCAGTTATAAGGAACTTGGTAAACCGAATTGGTAAATCCAAAGAGGATGAAATCCTGAGAGCTCAATGTGAGGACAGAGCTAATATGTAATGAAAAACAAACCACTTTAAGGTACCATTACGATAATTTATTTCACCTAAATCCTTTTTTAAGGATTCAGGATAGGATTTAGGTGAAATAAATTATCGTAATGGTACCTTAAAGTGGTTTGTTTTTCATTACATATATATATATATATATATATATATATATATATATATATATATATATATATATATATATATATAGACATACACACACACCCTGGGTGTTTAAAAGCAGAACAACTTCATTGAAACAATGGATAAGTTAAACAGATATATAATCATTTTTTTTTCTTCTTGCGAGATTTGGTTCCGTATTTTGGTGCTTTCATTGTAAAGAAATTGATGGAAATTGGTGTTCGTGGTTGAAATGTTCTAAAATTCCCACTGGCTTCAAAATTCTAAAACCATGTGTTAGTTGGCATCTTTGGAAAGATTCTGAATTTTGATGCGTGTGCGTTTGTGTGTCTCTGCCTTTGCTTTTCTTTGTGTTTATCTGTTTCTCTATTTGTATGTGTGTCTTTTTCTGGATGGAATTTATAGAAAGGTAAAAGCTCGGAGCAATTTATCAAGACGGGGTTTTTGTATATGATTTCGCTACACAGACGAAAGCACATTATGACCGATAAATGTCGGCAGATGTCTGAGTTTTATTTTAGAAAGAAAGAAAGAAAGAAAGAAAGAAAAAAAGAAAGAAAGAAAGAAAGAAAGAGAAGGAAGGAAGGAAGTAAGGAAGGAAGGAAGGAAAGAGAAGAAAGAAAGAAAGAAAGAAAGAAAGAAAGAAAAAAGAAAGAAAGAAAGAAAGAAAGAAAGAAAGAGAAGGAAGGAAGGAAGGAAGTAAGGAAGGAAGGAAGGAAAGAGAAGAAAGAAAGAAAGAAAGAAAGAAAGAGAAGGAAGGAAGGAAGTAAGGAAGGAAGGAAGGAAAGAGAAGAAAGAAAGAAAGAAAGAAAGAAAGAAAGAAAGAAAAAAGAAAGAAAGAAATAAAGAAGAGGCGAGAAAGAAAGAAAAAAGAAAAGAATAGGAGAGAAAGAAAGAAAGAATAGGCGAGAAAGAAAGAAAGAAAGAAAGAAAGACAGAAAGAAAGAAATAAAGAAAGAAAGAAAGAAATATAGAAAGAAAGAGTGTAGATAAAAAGTTGAACGATGAAAATTCAGGAGAAAGAAAGGAAAAGAATATAGCTAAAAAAAAGAGACTATGAAAATCCAGAATTAAGAAAGAAAAAAGGATATTGAGGAACGTAGAGAAGAACAAGCCAGAAGGAGAGTTAGAATGTATAAGAAAGAAAGAAAGAAAGAAAGAAAGAAAGAAAGAAAAATAACACAAATAAGAAAGAAAGAAAGAAAGAAAGAAATAAATAAGAAACCAAAAAAAGAAAGCGAGAATGATAGAAAAAATAATCAATAACACAAAAAAAAGAAAGAAACTATCAAAAGAATCTAAAGACAAACAATAAAATGTCATCTAAAACGAAATGCCAAAATTCTGAACACGTCAATGGAATTTTAAAACTCCCCCCTCCTCTTGCCGAACGTCAAAAAAGAGAGAGAGAAGAAAATGTGTAATGTTTCACTGTGAAATCAAAAGAAAATGGGTAAGGGTCTGGCTGGGGAGATGTGGAGTAAGTGTGGAAATATTGATATGAAATAGGAGGCAAATATTTGGATGAAGGCTAGACATGGTGAGCTTTTCTTGCAGAGTCTGTCAACAACGCAGAGTTGCATTCTATCTTACAAGTGACAAGATGTGAAATGATTTGTTATTCTTTCATCCTGGATCTTTCACATAGGGTCGGTCAAAAGATTGTTTGTTTTCTTGTCCCTCTTCCACTACTTGTGTCAAGTTGGAACTGGTGGCTTATACATAGATGTAATCAGGCTTAGATAGATAGATAGATAGATAGATAGATAGATAGATAGATAGATAGATAGATAGATAATGAACAATTTCAGAGAGATAATTAACAGTCATACATAGATAATAAATAGTTATAGATAGGTAGATAGGTAATGAAAACATGTATAGACAGATAATTAAGTCTTAGACACATTGATTATGAACAGTTTTAGATAATTAACAGTCATAGATAATTAACAGTCATAGATAATTAACAGTAATAAATAATGAAAACACACACACATATATATATATATAGATAGATAGAGAGATAATGAAGTCATAGTGAAAAAGAGATGTAGAAACTGATAGATTGATAGATAATGAATACATTTAGATAGATATATAGAAAATACTGAACGCATTTAGATACTGAACACAAATAGATAGATAGATAGATAGATGGATAGATAGATAGACAGACAGACAGACAGACAAAATATACGGATACATAATGAACAGTCTTACCTAGATAGGTAGATTATGAACACGCTTATATATATATATATATATATATAATGAACACATTTATATAGATAGATACAAGCAAACTGTGACAGATAGATTATGGACACATTTAGATAGCTAGCTAGTTAGATAATTAAGATAGATAGATAGATAGATAGATAGATAGATAGATAACGAAAAGGCTACATAGATAACGAACAAGATAGATAGATAGATAGATAGATAGATAGATAGATAGATAGATAGATAGATAGATGTGGTGTTTCCTTTCTCCAAACGAATGTAAAAATAAAGATTTACTTAAAATCATGATCACACATACGCCATGCACACTCTCTTTTTCCTTCTCTTTCTTTTTCTCTCTCACCTACACTCACACACACAGACATACATACAAACCCGAACGCGTAGTTAGTACCTTTCTTGAAATTTCCACTTCCCATCATTTTATGGAACGCAAAAAAAATGAGAAATCCTCTTGAACTCGAAGCTGTGGTGGAGAGATATGAATTACCAAACAAGACTGTCTACCCACTACACCCCGCGCTTTCCACTTGCCAAGTTGTGTTAAGCTGTCAAATACTTTTTTCCTTGTGAGTATCATTCCCTCTTACCCCTAAACCCAAACCCCAAACGAATGGCCGAAAGCGATAAGGAGGATTAAGGAAAGTCCTTATCTCTCCGCCGAAGTTTTGCGCTGCTCTGTATTGACATGTCTACATATTCCACTTGGCTTCAGATAAACCGAGACAGCCGGCCGTTTGCCGAGAAAACATTTATTGTCTTTCAACGTATATTTAGGATGACATGTTTGACATAATTATTCATTTTGTTGCTTAAACAAGACGCGATATAACTTCCTGATTTGTACGGTTATCTTTAAGAAGAAAAAAAATATTAGGTTGGTGCAAAATTATCAGGCGTTTTTGTAGGCGTGTTATTTGTTAAAAAATGTATAATAGTGTAGACTTGGATGGTAACCAGTCCAGGAAAAAGTAGAATGAATTCGTATTAATATCCGTAGGAAAGGCATCTATCTATTCCTTCCCTCTTATCCCCGCTTTATTTCAAATAATAAGGCAGACTTGGATAGCGACCAGTCCAGGAAAATATAGAATGAATTCGTATTATTTGGTTGGTGCATAATTATCAGGCGTTTTTGTAGGCAAGTTAATTGTTAATAAAAATTGCTATTTTGTTTACTTTTTTTAATAAAAATATTTTATTTTCAGGTATCAAAAATGCGTTTCAATAATCATACTTTCCAAAATAATCATTTAGAAATGTTATTGTTGAATTGTCATGTTTCTTTTTTCATAATAAATATTGTTTAAAAACGCCTGATAATTATGCACCAACCTAATAGAAAAATCAAAACTGGATGGCAGAACGGAATCTGGGCGAAATAATAGAGAGACAAATCTTATTTAGAGCTACAAGAGACACGAGGATGTGGAGGGCCATGATCGCTACGTCCTGAACGGACAGGGCCTATAAAAAAACTGGAGATTCAATGTGAGATTCTTTTTACTACGGCACACGATTTCGAATTTTTAAAATAGGCTCGCCACAGCTAAAATTGTCCTATTTCCTTTTTATTATTCCGCTAATATATGCCATTGATATATTTCATACCTCAATAGGGAGAAGGCGACTGAAAAACAGATCACCA
>OZ010601.1:24186033-24198533 GCA_963932145.1 Acanthosepion lycidas
GTATAACCCGTCCGAAGATGGCTGATGTGAGCCGAAAGCTTAGGACCAAATAATAAAAAATATCGAAACGTTGGACAATCTTTGTCTTTATTTTCACCAGAAATTGAAGTAAACATTCGAACGGCTCATGATCAGACCTAATAGACATACATTATCCGTTATATTTAATATTTGTTTAAACATATATATATATATAGATATATATATGTGTGTGTGTGTGTGTTTATATATATATATATATATATATATATATATATATATATATATATATGATGCGACATAGTGGAATTTTTTTTATCAAAGACGCGTTTTGCCACTACAGAAAGTAAGTGTTCTCCTTGGCTTCTCCTGTTTGATAATTTAAACATTGTGTGGGAAAAAAATGTTTTGGGATCTCTGGAGACAATTGAGCATGGTCGATCAAATTTTATCGCCCCAGCTTACCATCCCATGATTTAGTCTTGAGGAGAGTCTGTCTGTTGTGCTTGTTTGCATTTTTTCTTTTCCTCACGATGTTTTTGTCTTTTTGAACCACTATTTTGTGGAACTAACTCCCAAGAATGTGCTTCCCTGATCACTATACTTCTAAGACGTATCTACTCAAACTGTTCCTCTTACTCTTTAAACCTCTGTTTCAAGGGCCTTGTACAGAAATAACAGTTAAATACAAGATATGCACTACATCTGAAACTAACGCCAATTTCGTACGCAGGTGCTTGATTTAAGCGCTTTGCTTATTTTTCCTTGCTCTCTTCTTTCGCAAAGTTAACGAAATCAAATCACTACTCTGGTGTAGGATGTGTCAAAAACATGGTCTTGATATCTCTGCCCAGGATTCGACCCGACCCAGGTGGCCAGAGATCAGGTATCTTTATCCGGTATCAATCCCTAAGAAATCGTAGTAGGCGCTACAGAACTACGGGGGTTATTTTAACCGTCAGACAATCTTAGAAACCTGTTAAATACACTTGTTTCACAGGAGAAAGCCGTTTTTAAAATTCTCATTTTAATCCGTAAATTAAATATCGATTTCCTGTATCAAATTCATCTCTCTATCGCTCTTACTCTCTTTCACTCTCTCTCTCTCTCTCTCTCTCTATCTCCCGCTATATATATATATATATATATATATATATATATATATATATATATAGAGAGAGAGAGAGAGAGAGAGAGAGAAAGAACAGTAAGATATATAATCCGGTGTTCTTATTGATATTTTTATTTTTGCAAAACAGTGCTAAATGTAAATTTACAGAGCCTGAATATTATAAATTAGCTGATTTAAAATATGGTTTCTTCGTTACACAGTAACAACCATGTTTCAAAAACTGAAGCTAAACACTTCAAATTTAATTATATAATTATATAATTAATTATATAATTAAATTATATAATTATATAATTAAATTAATTATATAATTAAATTTTAAGATGTTAGCTTCATTTCTTTGAAACCTGGTTATTACTGCGTAGCGAAGAAACCATCTTTTAAATCAGTTAATTTATAATATATATATATATATATATATATATATATATATATATATATATATATGTATATCAGTATAAGTTTGTCACTTCGGTGATTGGTATTACCTTCAGCATCCCGACTCCAGAATTTCGTAGACGGATATGTCTGTCCACTCTTCAGGGCTTATCAACAATTTACTGCTTATATTTTGCGGGATTTTTAAATGCACTTATGTAGAATGAACTCTCCTGTCTAAGTATATTTTTACAAGCCACGAAGACAGGAGAGTCCATCGTGCATAAAATAGGGAGTTACTTTTCAATCACCCCATATATATATATATATATATATATATATATATATATATATATATATATATATATCACAAAGTCACAAGTCATCGTGGCCAGGGCTTGAACGTGCTGGCCTTGTTCAAATTGTTGATCACTCTAGATAACACGCTCTTTTCCAGAAACTGTAACTAAGGTCTGCTCAGCATAGTTGCAGTATGAACCACAGGTGGGCTCTATGCGTAATGAATAAACACAAATGCGCCAATATATCCATTTTGTTGAATATGGCATAAAAGGGAAATTTTATTTTTTATTGAGTTTTAACACAACACAATACTCTCTTGAAGTATTTTGTAAGCTCTATCACTATGCATTTTTACTAATGTTCACCTAATACCAGGCCTAAGAGCCACTCAAGGTAGGTGGTTAATGTATAAAATTTTATTAGCGTAGAAAAGGACAAACGTTAGGTGTATCAATTTGAAATAGCCTTTAGAATAAACCGGCAACCCAATCCTAAACAGGAAACAAGGCATAAACTCTACTCTTGTTCGATCATAATGAGGAACGAAGGCTTAGAGAATTTAATACTCACGGGACAGAGCGAGGAAGCAACAAGGAAGCCTTAAAGTAAATGGCAAGAGAAAGAATACTTCTACTCAGAATCAGGAAAAGACAGCTGAAATTCTTTGGACACATAATGAGGAAGGTGGTCTTAGCGAAATTAACCCTCACAGGACGGAGCGAGTAAGGAAGAAGGAAGCCTTAAAGAAAATGGCAAGAGAAAAAACACTTCCAGTCAGAATCAGGGAAAGATAGCTGAAATTCTTTTGACACATAATGAGGAAGGATGGCTTAGAGAACTTAACCCTCACGGGACGAAACGAATAAGCAACAAGGTAGCCTTAAAGAAAATGGCAAGAGAAAGAACACTTCTATTCAGAATCAGTAAAAGACAGATGAAATGCTTTGGACACATAATGAAGAAGGAATGTTTTGAAAAATTAAACCTCACAGAGCATATTGAGGCCAAGACAGATTGAAGATGAGAGCGAGCATCTTACCGGATGACCTTCTGTGAATGGACGTCGAGACGTAAGAATGGCGTCTTAGCAAAGAGGAGAAAAAAATCTAAAATGTACACGAGTTGTGGGGAGCTATGATCGCCAATCTCGTGAAGGGGCGCGGCACAGAGAAGAACCACAATTCGCCTTCTGTTTTTTTTTTTTTTTACCTCTCGTTTGAGCTACCGTACTAGGCACAGGCAAATTACGGGATTCACTAGGCACCCTTACATTGAGAGCAATCATTTATTCCAGTCGGCTAACTTTTTTTCATCTTTGCCTTCCTTTCTTCGTCCAGTGAATAATGTTTGTGTTCATTCGGTCACCGGCACATCAAGCAAAGTAAATAACGTCTGCCAATCGTCCCCAAACCACAGGGGTTTGCTTTTTAGCACGGGGGCAGTGGCAGACAGTGCTTACGCATTAGACAAGCAGGCTGAATCTGGTAAATGTTAATCCCAAATCAGTTAAGTCCATGTCATGTCAAGATTTCAGAGATAAATATGAAGTGTGTGCAAAAGTTCCCAGTGAAAAATGTAGGTATTCGTCTGTATAACCCCTGGTATGTATTTATCCACTGCCCAACGCAGTGGCACAAGGCTGGGTTTTATCGTGGTATATCAGAACCCGTAGATACGTTCTTTTTCAAAACTTCAGCTTCAAACTTTTGCTCGTATGTTCTATGTCCCTTCAGGACATTAGCGATCATGGCTCTCGACATTTTCCAGATATTTGCTCGTATGTTCTATGAGCCTCCAGGACATGAACGATCATGGCTCTTCACATTTTCCAGACATTTGTAGCACTTAATAATTTTTTTTCTTTCTTATCTCTCCTAAAACTTGTTCTACCAACCATTTAGCCAAGCTCGTTCTTCTTCTGTTTGTATGTTTTAAGCCCCTTCAGGACGTTAGCGATTATAGCTCTCCACAATTTCCAGACCTTTGTAGCTCTAAATAAATTTTGTCTTCTTGTCATCTACCCTAAAGTTGTTTCGCTGTCCATTTACTCAAGGTCACTAAGTACGTTATGCATTGTTATTCTTTGTCGTTTTTCCTGGGAGTATTAGATTTCCAGTCCCTATTTCCACATTTGGTGCCCTAGTCATTTCAACTCTCTGTTCCAGAAATTAAAAACTGTAGAAATTATTTTCTAAAATATTTTGTTCTTCGATGTACTTCTTTCGAGATTAGTGCTTTCTCGTTTAGTTTTTTTAATCATTTCAACGAATTAAAACCACTGAGAAACAAGGAAGGTGAGCATATATATATATATATATATATATATATATATATATATATATATATATATATATATATATATGTAGCACGAAGTCACAAGTCATCGTGGCCGAGGGATTGAATGTTCAGACCTTGTTTTGATTGTTGATCACGCTAGATAACACGATCTCGCCTAGAAACTGTAACTAAGGTTTGCTTAGCATATTTGCAGTATGAACCACAGGTGGACTCCGTGGGTGTTGAATAAACACCAATGCGCCAATATAAATATATCGTTGAATATGGTAGGAAAGGGAAATTTGATTTTTTGTTGAGTTTCAACACAACTCTTCGGTACTTTCTTTTTCTATCATTATGCAATTTTCATTAATGTTCATCTAATAACAGGCCCGAGACCCAATCAAGGTAGAGGGTTAATGTGTGAAATTTTAGTAGCGTAGTAAAGGACAAATATATGCATATATATATATATATATATATATATATATATATATATATATATATATATATATATATATATATTAGGTTGCTTCAAAAATAATGACGTAATAATGTTGTTTTTTGACATTAAAAAATGACATTATATTTGCACCAACCTAATATATATTTAATTAATTCATAGAGTCTAAAAGAAACCTCAACAGAATGCAGAAAGCACTGGACGGCTGTTTCGTCCTATATTTGGGACTCATCAATAGTGCGCATCCACTACCGCGAATTGAAACCTGACAGGTTGGCAAGCAAACATCATACCAACTGTTCCAATGGGCCTCGGTAACGAAGAGGTTGCAAATCAGACTCAACAAAGCGCCACTTGCTCACATATTCCGTGGTGGAACTCTACTGAGTTCTCTGTAACCATAGGACTCTGCCCCCTGGAGCCACGACTACTCTCACAAATATATATATAAGCATTTCATCCCAAAGTAAGGCGGGATGCCACTAGTACGCAAAGGGTTACAGAGTTGGATAGAGAGTAAAGAGGCGTGATGGAGGAAAAGATGAAGAGAAGGGAATAGGTCAGGGCATCTGGAGATGTCGATTGACATTACATTTGAATAGCTGGAGATTATTTGCTATCAGGGAAACAAGTAATAGGAAGGGAATTCCACTGACGGGAGGTGCGAGACATGAAGCTATTGGGGTAGAAGAGATGGACACATTTAACCGTTTCGACAGTGAAAGGGTGGGACCCTGATGCCAGCCTAGTAGCACACTTAAATTCACGCAGTCTGGGAACTGGCGAAAGTAGCTCGTCGAAGCAGTTACCGTGGAAGAATTTGTAGAAAAGACAGAGGGAGGAGACGGCACATCCGTGAGAGAGCGACTATAGACGAGATGCCAGATCAGGATCAACCACATTGCATATCTGTCTCTGGATATTGTCGAGGACCTTAAGGCGATAAGTGGGGGTACCGGACCCTATATGGCAGGAGTATTCCATGCAATAAGGATTGAAATTGCATTTAAATTTTTGAAAATAAAATTTGACAGGAGAGCAAGGAGCCGGACGAGAGATTCACAAGCAAGAAGTGCGAGAGAAGAGACTGTAAAAGGTTGAGACCTTTCCGCCAATCTAGTACTGTTCTTAAATTCATAAAGTCTACGTATCAAAGAAGAAAGCTCATCAGAACAATTAACATGAGCATATTTATAAAAAAAAAACAAAAAAAACAAGGCACAGGAAATCTCCATGACGGCTGTGGGGAAAGTGACTGAAGCCATGGTGCCAGGTTAGGATCAATAACTTTGCAGGTTCTTTGTATTTTACGATGAATCTCTAAATATCTAGCAGAAGCAAGAGACTAGATGCGGCAGCAATATATATTGTTTGTTCCTAATAAAGTTAGGGCATGGCTTCTTGCATGCATATATATATATATATATATATATATATATATATATATATATATATATATATATATATATATATGTATATTAATAAAAAGAAAGAACAGTAAGATATATAATCCGGTGTTCTTATAGATATTTTTATTTTTACAAAATAGTGCTCAATGTAAATTTACAGAGCATTAATATTATAAGTTAATAGACTTAAAATATGGTTTTTCGCTACACAGTTCTAACCATGTTTCAAAAATGGAAGCTAAAAGCCCCTAATTTAATTTTGTACTTAAATTAAAGACATCACTTTCATTTCATCCTCAATTCGCTTGAGGATGAAATGAAAGTGATGTCTTTAATTTAAAGTCTATTAACTTATAATATATATATAGACATATTTTAAGTCTATTAACTTATAATATATATATATATATATATATATATATATATATATATATATATATATATATATATATAACTAAAATAAAGCCAACCCAGGATTCAACTTAACGGTTCGCCAGGGTAAGCTGGACAGCTTACCCTGAAGATCCGTTTAGGTGAAACCAAGGTATGTTTTTCTGGCTCTTTAGGATTTATTTTAGTTATTCCCGCTCTGCTTAGCGTATTGAGCACTCTATTTTTTAGTCGTATTACTCCCTTGTTTTTTGTTTTTTTTTCTTTGGACTAAAGACTTAAGGCACTGGTTGATTTATTTCGCCCTGTTCGGATGTTTTTAGTTCAGTCTTTTTTTCTTTCCAATTGTTTTCTCAGGTACTTTTGACTTATCTACAAGCTGTGCTATCCGAGTTTGTTTTTTTTTTCCAAACGAGTATTACTATTAGTATATATATATATATATATATATATATATATATATTAATAAATACATATATACCTATGCTTGTAGTGCATTTAACAATTATGCCTCGTGAATTGGTTAACAATGAAACATAGAGCTGCACTATAAACGCAGGTGTATTTATTAATATATATTTTATAGGTCTGTTTAATTACATTGAGCACTGTTTTGTTTACACCTTAAATTAAATAAATATTTATTTGCTCATCTGTACATGTACGTTCTCACACGCATATATAGTTGTTAATATCTCACATATTATATTCACACTTATATATATATATATATATATATATATATATATATATATATATATATATATATATATATATATATATGAATGTAACGAGGACTAAAGAGGACTCAGTACCAAGAGTAGAGCAATAACGAGCGATCTGCTTACAGAATTGTTCATAAGCATTTCTGGTTCTCACCAGTAGAGGTGAAACTAAATCCACCGAAACAAGGTTGCATCTTTGTAGTGAGTAAATTGAAAGTTCTTTTAATCCGAGCGCTTTCGTCTATACATTTAGCCATTTTCAAGGATTAAATATTTTAACTGTTAAATAAGAAATAGTTTATTGTATGTATGTTTCATGAATTTATTTATATCTAGACATATTTTCAGCAAGAATTCTTTTTTTTATTATTAAATAGACAAAGTCTGTTCAACGCCTATTTAGCTTCTATCAAGTAGTTTACGCAAGAATTAGCTTTACAAAAGTCATTTTCTACATCCATCCATGTACTTTCGACTGTCACTATATCCTTACGAAGAATTGCTTGTTATTAGAATGACGTGTTTAGCTAATTCCGGCGTTGCTTTGTCTGCTGGGAATAATTTCAAGTCACGTAATGGTGACGTCATCGATACAACGGTCAAACTAAATGCTTTTTTTTTGTGCCCATATATACACGGTGTCCATAAAGTTCGCGTGCACTTTAAAAAATTTATAACTTTATTTTTATTCTCGATAGAAATAATTTTTAAAAAGGATTAGAAAGAGGTACATCTATATTTATTAAGGTTTTATTGAATTTTTCTTTACGTTTCCACATGTCCTCCATCATTAGCAATACAAAGGGTAATACGATTTTGCAGATCACGGAAAATATTTGCCAACTGATTTACACTAATGCCTGAAATCACATTAGTTATTTTAGCTATACTTAAAACTAGGTGCCTTAAACTTTATAGCATTTTTCACAGATTATTTCTATCGAAAATATAAATAAATTTATAAAGTTTTTAAAGTGCACACGAACTTTATGGACACCCTATATATATATATATATATATATATATATATATATATATAAAATCAACAAACCAGAAGTTTCTGGTTATTGGTCTTGTAGTTTTCCAATTTTCGAATAAGATTGTACATCAGGATAAAAGTAGATGGAATATTGAAGTGCCTACTATAATGGATAGCGGCTCTGACTGAGGAATCGGAGAGCCGAGTTCGAATTCCAGTCGTATGCATTACATTCACTTACGTGCAAATAACATTAGGAAAGGTATAAATCCTTTTCTTCTCCCTCCATCTATGGGCAAATAGCAGGACTGTCAGGGTTCTATAGCCTTCGGTGGCAACCTTTCTAGGAGAAGGAAAACCTCTGAATTCAAATCCAGTCTGGAGAAAGTTGGCCTCCGTCAGTCTATCTTGTCCAAGAAACACCACTTATACTGTGGCTGCAGTACACATAGTGCCCCTATGACCCTCACGGGTCACGGGATAAAAAAAAAAGCCTTGTATAGTGCAAACCCTGAAAACCAGAAAAATCTGGGTTTTTTTTCTTCATAAAGATCGTTTATCACGTGACTTCAGCTTCTAAGCAATGGTGGTAGGCTTACTTCATTAAATATTATTA
Organism: Acanthosepion lycidas; assembly: GCA_963932145.1. NCBI lineage: Eukaryota > Metazoa > Mollusca > Cephalopoda > Sepiida > Sepiidae > Acanthosepion > Acanthosepion lycidas. The sequence continues at coordinate 24,194,685 of OZ010601.1, forward strand.
TACGGGACATCATACTGGACATATTCTATAGCAAATAAATGATCTTCATTCTTTTTTGTACAAAGCTACCACAAAACGGTTAGAAAAATGACTTCCCGTAAAAGAAAATCTGATATGAAGATTTAGATAACGTACTTTTGTTTATTCATGCATTACTATAGTAACTCCTTTACGCTGGGCCTGCATCCTACGAAGCATGAGTTCCTTCTCTTTTCTTGCTACATGAAGAGCAAAATTACATACACTATGTATACATCTTTTAAAAAAAATGCCTTATATGAATGAAGAATTAACAGATATTTTCCCGATCTCAAATTGTTTACAACGCTGAGGTATTGCCTTTACAGTTACAATCTTTTTATCAGCATTACCGAATTTAAATGCGTGATTTTTAACCTCTTTAAAAATTACCTGTATATAGTGCGACCTCCAATTCTTTGCGTAAAAAAAAAGCTGTTCCTAAAATCTTGCGAGTATATATATCTTATAAGGAGGTACGGTGGAGTAATGGATAAGGGCTCATATTGAGGAATCGGAGAGCCGAGTTCGAATTCCAGTCGAATCCATTACATTCACTTATGTAGTAATACCCTTGGGAAAGGTACGAATCCTCTTCTTCTCCCCCTCGTAATGGTTAAATAGCAATACAGACCGGGTTCTATAACCTTGGATTGCAATTGGTCTACCGCAGAAATAAATGGCAACCTACAGCGGGAAAAAATCGGCCTCGTCATTCATGTATCGAAAGATACATGATCGCCTAAGCGTGTATCACGCATGGTGCATTACTGAATGAATGCTTAAATAATAAAGTAAATATTTATACAGTACGAGGCCAAAAACATGGAATCACCTATCATTAGCGCCTTCATCATTAGCAATACAAAGGGTAATACGATTTTGCAGTTCACGGAAAACATTTGCCAACTGATTTACAGTAATGCCTGAAATCACATTAGTTATTTTAGCTTTACTTAAAACTAGGTACATTAAACTTTATCACATTTTTTACAGATTATTTCTATCGCAAATGCAAATAAAGTTATAAATTTTTTAAAGTGTACACTAACTTTATGGAGACCATATATATATATATATATATATATATATATATATATATATATATATATATATATATTCAACAAACAAGAACTTTCTGGTTATTGGTCTTGTAGTTTTCCAATTTTCGAATAAGATATTGTACATCAGGATAAAAGGAGACGGAATATTGAAGTGCCTACTATGTATACTCATAATTGATAGCGGCTCTGACTGAGGAATTGGAGAGCCGAGTTCGCATTCCATTCGAATCCATTACATGCTAATACCCTTGGGAAAGGTATGAATCCGCTTCTTCACCCTCTCCCCAGCTATGGATAAATAGCAGGACAGACCCGGTTCTTTAGCCTTGGATAGCAACTGGTCCACCGCAGGAAGAAATGGCAACCTACTGCAGGAAAAAAATCTGCCTCGTCAGTCATGTATCAAAAGATACATGATCGCCTAAGCATCTATCACGCATGGCGCATTACTGACTGAATGCTTAAATAATAAAGTACGAGTCAAAAAAACATAGACGCACCCATAGAAAGTCGATTTTGGTATTTTTACCAAGACAAGTGAGTATTAGAATTCATTTATTAATACAAGGTATTAATCCAGGTGTTCATATGCACATTATACAAGTGAAAAAAGGATTTAGTATTATGTTAGGTAACCTTTTGCTTTAATAACGGCCTTAATTCTTCGTGGCATGCTATAGACGAAATTCTTTATTAAGTCAATGTCCTTCACAAGATTTTTCCAGCATTCCTTTATTTCACGAAAAATCTCATCTTCTGAGTTAACTTTCTTATTACGGACAAGCTCGTCCATCGTCACCCAAATGTTTTCAATTGGGTTAAAGGTCAGGACTCTGACTAGGCCACGGGAAGAGTTGCAATTTACCTTCGCCACGCTTCTTCTCTAGATAAAGTTTATTCTTTAAGGCAGTATGCCTAGAATTGTTATCGTTCCTAAATCATTTTTTTACTTTTATTTATTATTTGTCCCCTAGCAGGTGCTACCACCAAAGGTCAGGGTGGACCTGGTAACAACAGCAATTAAGAGGTGGTCTACAATACTCAAGACATCCAATCTCCCGATCAGAGGCCATGCTATCGGATGTAATCTATCGCCATATCCACGACATCAGTTTCCTACATATATATGTAAATGCAGGATACTGATAGATAGACAGATAGAAATAAACAGGCATAGATAGATAGATAGATAGATAGATAGATAGATAGATAGATAGATAGATAGATAGATGGAAACAGGCTTAGATAGGTAGATAGATACAAGCAGGCTGACATAGATAGATAGATAGATAGATAGATAGATAGATAGATAGATGTAAACATTCAGATAGATAGATAGATAGATAGATAGATAGATAGATTTAAACAGGCAGATAGATAGATAGATAGATAGATAGATAGATAGATAGATAGATAGATGTAAACATTCAGATAGATAGATAGATAGATAGATAGATAGATAGATAGATAGATAGATAGATAGATTTAAACAGGCAGATAGATAGATAGATAGATAGATAGATAGATAGATAGATAGATAGATAGATAGATAGATAGATAGATGTAAACATTCAGATAGATAGATAGATAGATAGATAGATAGATATAAACAGGCAGATAGATAGATAGATAGATAGATAGATAGATAGATAGATAGATAGATAGATATAAACAGGCAGATAGATATATAGATAGATAGATAGATAGATAGATAGATAGATGTAAACATTCAGATAGATAGATAGATAGATAGATAGATAGATAGATAGATAGATGTAAACATTCAGATAGATAGATAGATAGATAGATAGATAGATAGATAGATAGATAGATAGATAGATAGATAGATGTAAACATTCAGATAGATAGATAGATAGATAGATAGATAGATAGATAGATAGATAGATAGATGTAAACATTCAGATAGATAGATAGATAGATAGATAGATAGATAGATAGATAGATAGATAGATATAAACAGGCAGATAGATAGATAGGTAGATAGATAGATAGATATAAACAGGCAGATAGATATATAGATAGATAGATAGATAGATAGATAGATAGATAGATAGATAGATAGATAGATAGATAGATAGATGTAAACATTCAGATAGATAGATAGATATATAGATAGATAGATAGATAGATAGATAGATAGATGTAAACATTCAGATAGATAGATAGATAGATAGATAGATAGATAGATAGATAGATAGATAGATAGATAGATGTAAACATTCAGATAGATAGATAGATAGATAGATAGATAGATAGATAGATAGATAGATAGATAGATAGATAGATGTAAACATTCAGATAGATAGATAGATAGATAGATAGATAGATAGATAGATAGATAGATAGATAGATAGATAGATAAGCATTCTGACATAGGTATATAATGAATTGGGTGTCATAGATAGACAGACAGACAACTTCATGAAACAGTCTTCGGTTAAGTTTTAATTGTATTTCTCTTGATTGCGATTATTAAGTCTTATGTCTTTTCTTTTTTTTAATTCGACTGTTTAGTTTTTGTCAAATGTTATCTAATCAATTAGACATTTGCATGTATTTTTGTTTTCCGTGCCATTGCATAAAATGTGCATGATATATACATATACATACATACACACAAACACACACACAAACACACACACATTACATACATACACACAAACACACACACAAACACACACACATTACATACATACACACACACACACACATATATATATATATATATATATATATATATATATAT
>OZ010601.1:24203533-24226033 GCA_963932145.1 Acanthosepion lycidas
AAAAGAGAGCCCAATACGGAGTAGTAAAGCGAATAATATCTACTGAAATTTAAAACATAGGCATGTTATAAAATTAATACAAAAATTGTAACTTTTGTACTGATTTGCTAATATCCATATGTTATAAATTTGAATAAACATTCTCTCTTTCACTCTCTCTCTCTATATATATATACATACATATATAAATCTCTCTCTCTCTCTCTCTCTCTCTCTATATATATATATATATATATATATATATATATATATATATATATATATATATATATATATATATATATTAGGTTGGTGCAAAAATGCCATGACCTATTCCCTGTCCTTCTCCTCAACTTTTCCTCCATCACGCCTCTTTACTCTCTCTCCAACTCTGTAACCCCTTGCGTACTAGTGGCATCCCGCATTACTTTGGGATGAAATGCTTATATATATATATATATATATATATATATATATATATATATATATATATATATATATATATATATATATATATATATATATATATATATATATTGGTGAGAATAGTCGTGGCTCCAGGGCGCACAGTCCAATGGTTACAAAGAACTCAGTAGAGTTCCACCACGGAATATGTGAGCGAGCGGCGCTTTATTGAGTCTGATTTGCAATCCCTCCGTTACCGAGGCCCATTGGAACAGTTGTTATGTTGTTGACAACCTAACTGTTAGGGTTTCAATTCTCGGTGGTGGATGCGCGTTGCTGATGAGTCCCAAATATAGGACGAAACGCCCGTCCAGTGCTTTCTGTTGAGGTTTCTTTTAGACTCTATGAATTAATTAAATATATATTAGGTTGGTGCAAAAATAATGGCGTCATAATGTCGTTTTTGACGTATTTTTTAACGTCAAAAAACGACATTATTACCTCATTATTTTTGCACCAACCTAATATATATATATATATATATATATATATATATATATATATATATATATATATATATATATATATATATATATATATATATATATATATATATATATATATAAAATTGGTCTGAAATACCTCATTTATACAAGTCTCATTATAGACGAATGACTAGGTACTGTTATTAAAGTTGTTTTTTTGTTGTTGTTTATTTTGTTTTGGGGAGGGTGTTTAATTTTCCTTCTATTACTATAAGTGCTTTCTTTACTGGGCCTAATCTGTGTTAAAAATGAGCAAATGTTCTTCCTACCCAAGCGTTTTCTGTTATTCTTTTAGCCTTTATTAAGGACGATTGCTATGCTTGTATCTAGAAATATAGGAACGTTTTATTTTCCGAAATGGTTAGCACATTGTAGCCGTGATCATAGATGATGTCATTGAGTGCTTGCTTTTTCCTTTTTTATTATTACTGCTTTTATCACTCTTAATCTTGTTTTTCTTTTTTTTACATCTGCATGAGTCTCTTATGCTTGTATTTTCTACGGGTATATTGTGGATAAGATTTGGTGGGTTTCCATCTTTGTTTAAAAGGATGAGCGATGCTCAGAGAGGTGTGACGTGTGTCTTCTCATTAGTTTCCGAATCATGTTATTCCTAGGATATACTCTGACATTAATAAAATGTTGCCGGTATTTTCTCTGAGTTTCAATAATTGAAGTTTCATTGGAATAAAAAATAAAAAATCGATGAGTTTTTTTACTCGTTGCTGAACATCACACGTAGCCATTTTAATCGCTAATGGGTGCTTTTTAACCTGCAAAAACAGAAAATTAAAAAGTCTGGAAACGAACAAATTATGACTTTTTCAAAACCTTCAGTTTTTCAGTGGCTACCCTGTACATATAAATGAGTCTTTTTATCATAAAAGTTCAGCATTGATTTCGTCTAATTACCTGATGTTTCTACCACCATTAAGAATTGTGCGAGGTCAGAGAGGTGTGACGTGAGTCTTCTCACTAGGTTCCGAATCATGTTATCGCTAGGACATACTCCGACATTAAAATGTTGCCGGTTTTTCCTTTGAATTTGAATAATTAATCTTTCATTGGAATAGAAAAATTCAATGAGATTTACTCGTTGCTGAACATCATAGGTAGCCATTTTATTATGAAAGGGATGGCCTTTAACCTGCAAAAACAGAAAATAAAAAAAAATTGAAACTAACAGGTTAAGAATTTTTCAAACCCTTCAGTTTTTCACTGGCTATCTTATATAACAGTCTAGGAAAATATTAAATGCTGACTTCTTGGCAGGAATTCATCTAAAATTAAGGATTATAATATTTTTATGACGTACTGCAAGTCCTGTATGTTGCCGGCATTTTCTTCGAGTTTCAATAATTCATCTTTCATTGGAATAGAAAAAGTCAATGAGTTTTACACGTTGCTGGGCATCAAAAGTAGCCATCTTAATCTATAAGGGAAGCTCTATAAGCTGCAAAAAAAAAAATATGACTTTTTCAAATCTTCAGTTTTTCAGTGGCCATATTAAACTAAAAAAGCATATGCAAAGATGAATAGATAATGTTTGATTACATAATTTTCAAATAATGTCTTTTTTTTTCTAAACTCTGTCAATAAATATGTATCGGGCATCAAAAAGGCTTACGGCCACATCACGTCGAAACTTCGGTTCCGTACGATAGTTAAACAACGTCGAACCTGGTCAGTAATAAGATGGGTGACTGCTTGAGAATTCTACGTGCTGTAAGGTTGGATGTATGGGTGGTGTAATAGATAATGCCTCGAAATTTTTAATCAGAGTGCCGAGTTCCAATTCCAGTTGGGTTCGTTATATTCACGGGCAAATAACTTGGAAAATGTATCAATACACCTCAGCGAAACAGGCTTGCATGTAGATGATTATATATATATATAGATAATATAATATATTTGAATATAAATATTTTAAAGAGAAGAGAGACGCCGCAAACGTGTGCATATATATATATATATATATATATATATATATATATATATATATATATATAGTTTATGAAAAACTAGGTAATCCGTATGGGTAGACCCAAGTAGGATAAAATCCAGAGAGCTCAATGTAAATCCAGAGCAAATAATTTAAATAAAAACAGATCACTTTAAGGTTCCATGTAATAAATTATTTCACCAAAGCCCTTTTAAAGGACTGCGGATCATCAGACTTTACTTCCAAAGGTTGAAACGTAAAATGGAAAGAAATTTACACATTTTTGACGGGCCGTATTAAGCATATGTAAATTAACGAAGTGATGAAGTGAGGGGGGAGGGAGAAGACATGAGTGAGTTAGATGAAATTTAATATTTCTATTCTTTCATACTTAAAATTACTTGAGGAGGTCCAGACATTGACATATATATATATATATATATATATATATATATATATATATATATATATATATATATATATATATATATATTACTTGAGGAGGTTCCGACATTGACACATTTAAACGGTTAACTTAAAAATGTTTTTACTAGAGGAGAGTTTATTTATTCTAGCATTTACTGTATTTGGAATTTGTTCAATTATTGATTTCGAGTGGTTAATCGCTTAAATGTCTCAATGTCTAGACCTTCTCAAGTAATATATATATATATATATATATATATATATATATATATATATATATATATATATATATATATATATCCAAGTATAGGATTGGTGTATACGGAATAACAATAACCAACAAATACTATTCTTAAAAAAGTGCTCAATACGGAGTAGAGCAAATATAATGATTTATTCGAAAATTATAACATAAAAATGTTATAAGATCACTACACAAATAGCCATTTTGTTTCAACACTTCTGGTGTCTTATCAAGTGATGGTGTCACTTGATAAGACACCAGGAGTGGTGAAGTGTTGAGCCAGGTTCCTGAATTTTCGCTTGAGGATGAAACAGGGCTTGTTACTTTAATTCAATTTCATTTTAATAATTATATTGATGGTTTCGGCTCTCGTTTTTGAAACATGAGAAACCTTATGTAGCGAAGAAATTATATATATATATATATATATATATATATATATATATATATATGGACATCATAAAGGCTTACGGCCGCATCACGTTGAAACGTTAGGAAACGTCGGGATCTGGTCAGTACCTAGATTGGTGACCGCTTGGGAATACCATCTGCTATAAGTTTGGATGTGCGGGTGGCGTAACATCTCGGGATTGTTCAGCGGAGAGCCAAGTTCCAATTCCAGTTGAGTTTTTTATGTTCACTTCGGCGCAAATACACTTGGGACAAGCATAAATCCGCCTCTTAACTTTCCTCCAGCTATGGATGAATTAGTAAGATCTATATCACTGAACCATTATTTATTCCCCCCACAAAAAAAGGAAAAAATTACAATCTTAAAAAAACATTTTCTGGCTTTAAATAACCTGAAAATATTGCTAAACTGTAAAGAACGAATCAGTCATAAAGAAAAATCATCATTTATGAATAACTGTCTATATCTTTGAGATGAGGTATTATAATTATTTGCATTATTTACATTATTCGGACTGTTATCTTCGTCTTCATTGCCATATTCACAACGTTTCGGCCGTTGTACGCTCCGGCCTTCTTAAGGTGATTGGAATTTCGATCGAACCCTTTATTTCCTCCATGAGGATAGATTGTTCTAGTTCCACGAGTCATGCCTCTTCCCGATGTCTCAGTTCTTTCCCTTTAACTCAGCACACCAGTTTTTGGGGTTCATTACTGCTGTTGCCTGATATTGAACTCACAACTCTTTCTGTCTAGTCACTGGATCTAACCAACGTGTTTATCCACTGGGCCATGTGTACTTGAGGATTCGGTTTGAAATTCAAATCACCTGATGAAGGGTGGAGCGTGCAGTGGCGGAAACGTTGTGAATATTGCAATTCAGATGAGTTTAACAGTTCGAAAATTGTAAATAATAATGAGTAACTCTTTATTATTATTACCAGAAAATTAATTAAACACTCACAACTTCGGTTAATATTAGGTTGGTGCAAAAATAATGACGTAATAATGTCGTTTTTTGACGTATTTTTTAACATCAAAAAACGACTTATTACATCATTATTTTTGCACCAACATAATAGTTTCCTTCGAGAAATAGGGATATTTTTTCGTTACTTTATTTTTATTTTTTGCGATGAGCAATTGGTGGGGGGATTTGCGTGGGGGGAATTTGAGAGGTGGGAATTTGAGAGGTGGGAATTTGAGAGGGGGGAATTTGAGAGGTGGGAATTTGAGAGGGGGGAATTTGCGTGGGGGGAGTTTGTGAGGGGGGAATTTGAGAGGGGGTTGGCGTTGGGGGAATTTGAGAGGGAAATTTGAGAGGGGGGAATTTGAGAGGGAGGGATTTGCGTGGCGGGAATTTGAGAGGGGGAATTTGCGTGGGGGGAATTTGAGAGGGGGGAATTTGCGTGGGGGGAATTTGAGAGGGGGGAATTTGCGTGGGGGGAATTTGAGAGGGGGATTTTGAGAAGGGGCTTATAGATTAGCTTTCCTTACACCTTCCTGTAAACATGACTTTTGTCAGAATCGGAAAAGAATTTATTTTTATCATTTTAGAAACAAGTTCCTGTTCGTAAGATAAATACAATGACAAATCTTTCTATGACTTATTAAAGAGTTATCTGTACCTTGTTTTTATTGACAAATATCAAATTTGTGACCGTGCGCCCACATCTTTCATAAGTGATTGCTACATTTTTTCTCAATTCCGGATTTTCCTCCTCTTTTGAACAAAATGGGGAACCAATTGTTTTCTTATATATTTCTTCTTATAGACTTTTTCTGATATTTTTATTTTTTAATATTTTTCTCATATATATTTTCTTATACATTTTGTCTTATAGATTTTTACTTGTATTTTCTCTTATATATTTTCTTGTACATTTTTTCTTATATATATTTTTTCTTATATATCCATTATTGTATATCATCACATTGCTCCTTACTAAGCGAAGATTAGATGTAATTAATTTAGCAAAAACAAGTTTGCTAACCATTATACCAGCTCAAAGTGGCCAATAGATAGATAGATAGATATAAATATATTGAGATAGATAGATAGATAGCTATAAATATATTGAGATAGATAGATTGATAGATAGATAGCTATAAATATATTGAGATAGATAGATAGAAATATTTTGAGATAGATAGAAAGCTATAAATATATTGAGATAGATAGATTGATAGATAACTATAAATATATTGAGATAGATAGATAGATAGATAGATAGATATAAATATTTTGAGATAGCTATAAATATATTGAGATAGATAGATAGATATAATTATATTGAGATAGATAGATAGATAGATATAATTATATTGAGATAGATAGATAGATAGATAGATATAATTATATTGAGATAGATAGATAGATAGATAGATAGATAGATAGATAGATAGATATAAATATATTGAGATAGACAGATAGATAGATAGATAGCACGATAAACAAATTGACCCTATTTTAATTTCGCCCGTGCGTGTAGATTCTTTTTGATTTTATCGACTGCACAGTGTAATAGAGTCAGTTGGGCACCTTCTGTGAAAAAAAAAGAAAAAAAAAGGGTTCCATTCCGCCAGAAATTTGGAAACGGCATGTCGGAAGCTTCAGCATGAACATTTCAGTGTTTGGGTGTCAAGAGCATTCGTGAAGAGTTGGATGAGTCTAATGGTGATTACGAAGTTATGACAGCTCGAAATACACACTCTGATCTTTCTGATAAGAAATGCCAAATTTGTTGGTGTGGGCCTCAGACTCATCACGGATACTTGAGAAGGTAATACTGTCTTGAGTCAAGGGTATGGCTGCTGGAAGACCCTGTGTCTGGTAGCAGGACATTGCACCATGCCACGCAAACTGGAGAACCCAGTTATGGCTGTCAGACAATTTCTGTGACCAAATCACCCCTTGGATTTGGCCACCTAACTCGCCAGTTTGAACCCCCCTTGATTAATATGTGTGGGGCGTTGTTGAGCGAGAGGTCAGCAAAACTCCTTATAACGCCAAAGATGAACTGAAGGCAAGGATTATGGCAGCAGCACTCACCAACTGAAACAAGGAGACGGCCCAGAAGAGTTGAAGGAGATTCCGAAGTCGTCTGGAAGCTGTGGTTGAAGCCAATGGCGATTTTATTTGATAAATTTACTCTTGAGTATTTCAAGATATTTTTGCGTAATTTTTGTAAATATATATGTTAAAATGAGATGTCAATATTATTTTCATTGTTGCGTAAATTAGACGACAGTTTATCCATCGCAACATGTGAATAGATAGATAGATAGATAGATAGATAGATAGATAGATAGATAGATGTGAAGAGATTGTGATAGATAGATAGATAGATAGATAGATAGATAGATAGATAGATAGATAGATCTGAACAGACTAGGATAGATAGGAACAGATTAAGATAGATAGATAGATATGAAGAGATTGTGATAGATAGATAGATAGATAGATAGATAGATAGATAGATAGATAGATAGATAGATAGATATGAAGAGATTGTGATAGATAGATAGATAGATAGATAGATAGATATGAAAAGATTGTGATAGATAGATAGATAGATAGATAGATAGATAGATAGATAGATAGATGCTAATCCTTTGTTCAGCTTAACAAAGAAGTCCTCAATAATTCTTTGAAATTACAAAAGGTTTATCGATCTCAAAATAGTTTCATCCTTTCCCGTCATCGATCAAGTTTCCGCAAAACTACTACTACTACTTCTTCGACTACTTCTACTACTACTACTACTACTACTATTACTATTAATAATAATAATAATAATAGTAATGCTTCTATTGTTGAGAAATATAGAAGAATGTTTTCTTTTCGATTATAAATATCTATCCAAATATATTATTTCTCGGATTGATACAAATATAAAATTTATCTCTTAGCTGATTAATGTTATATTGACATCTCGACTCCAGATTTTCGTAGACGAACCTTTGTGTAATTGCTCGCTCCGCTCGTCAGAAAGTAACAGTAAAAGTGTCAATTATCTCGTTTTTCGTCATTTTTATATCAAGATAAAAAAACAAACCTTAGATCCACTAGTTCAGACATTGACTGCAAGAATCATTCAGTAAGCTCTGCCTTGAGTGTCTCTTGGACCATGTATCGTCTGGCTTAAATCTGAGCAATAATAATCTAAAACAATTTGATCTAAAGAAAAACATGACGAAATATACAATATTTGCCAAACACGCAGGCGCGCGCGCACGCACGCACGCACGCACGCACACACACACACACACACACACACACACACACACACACACACACATATATATATATATATATATATATATATATATAATAGATGGTAACTCGTATTCAGGGATACCTGTCTATTAGGGCGGTTAGCAAATCCCTATTTCACATTTTGTTTTTAACACCCACAGAGCCCACATGTGGTTTATAATGCAACTGTGCTAAGCAGACCTTAGTTACAGTTTCTGGGAGAGAGCGCGTTATCTAGCGTGATCAACAATCTGAACATGCCAGCACATTCAAACCTTCGGTCACGATGAATTGTGACTTCGTGCTAGTACAGCTATCGACGGCTCCCAAGTATTCCGTCTACGCAATTCCACTCACAAGGCTTGGGTCAACCCGTAGTATGGTTTATATTTACGGTAGAAATAGCTAGATATAGCTTATTTCTATGCTAACATTTTTACATCGCACTTCTCGCTTGTGGAACTCTCTTCTGTCTTCTTGCTTTCCAGTCAACTTCGATCTTCAAAAGTTTAAATGCAGTGTTAATTGTTGTCTCTTTTTTCTCATATTCTCTCACATTCAGTATACCCTCTTAGTTGCTTTATTGACGTGCTTGTGGTGAAATGATTTATATATATATATATATATATATATATATATATATATATATATATATATATATATATAAGCGTTAAAGTACTCAATATCAGGGACATAGTAAATATAAAAGTAGAATATTGATGTCACCACTCAGAGGCGACAGTCTGTTTCATGATAAACGCACTCGTCAGGCCTGTTGAGAGAATGTACTGGTGGTTTTGGGGACGGAAACACGTATCTCCTCTAATATTTATCCCACAACAAAAATGGCGGATTCTGAATGTGTGTCCCAAGTAATAAAGAAAGTAACAAGAAAACTATATATATATATATATATATATATATATATATATATATATATATATAGTTTATGAAAAATTAGGTAATCCGTATGGGTAAACCTAAGGACGATAAAATTCAGAGAGCTCAATGTAAATCCAGAGCAAATAATTCAAATAAAAACAGACCACTTTAAGGTTCCATGTAATAAATTATTTCACCACAGCCCTTTTAAAGGACTGAGGATCATCAGACTTTACTTCCAAACAAAAAATGAAAAGAAAATTTACACATTTTTGACGGGCCATATTAAACATATGTAAATTAACGAAGTGAGGAATTAAGTGTGGGGAGAGAAGGCATGAGTGAGTTAGCAGATATTGACACATTTAAACGGTTAACTTAACGAAAGTTATATATTGAAATCGAAGGGGTAGAGAAAAAAACCATAGAGAGAAAAAAAAAAGAGAAAGAAGTTAAGAGAGAAGAGAAGATGTCACTAATTGTTTTTGTAAAAAAGCTAGAAACAGACGCTTTATATATATATATATATATATATATATATATATATATATATATATATATATATATATATAAATGATAAGTATGTATTAACAAAACAAAGGTGTACATAGACAATGGAAAGAATGTTGCGTGTTACAAAACAGTGAATATGAAAGAAGGAAACATTTAAACTCGTGAAGGTGTTTGTGGTGAATAAGGTATAAAAAGCGTGTGTGATAGACATGTCTGTAAGACAGTCTCCCGAAAATTTAACAGACTACCAAGGGAAGCAAAGGCGCCTCAGCGTTCTTATCTACGTGCGACCTATTTCTGAAAACTGGAGAAAGAGAGTGACATAATGTCACATCCTTAAGGAGCATCCCCTAGCGACTGTATCTTTTAGAAAATAAGTGGGGTAACTCCACAAGCCTGACGATTGAGTTTATCATGAAACAGACTGTCACCTCTAGGTGTTGTCTTCAGTGTACACTTATATATATATATATATATATATATATATATATATATAGATAGATAGATAGATAGATAGATAGATAGATTGTGTGTATTTAGGCAGCATTTTTTCATTCATACACGTTTCATTAAATAATATAGTCTAGTGTTGTCTATATATTTTATGTAAATTCTTTTCACAGCGTCTGATAAGCTTAATAACATTATCATTAAACGAAGAAAGAAAATCACAATATTGATCCATATTTTTTTAAACCAGTCTAAGCTTTCGGCTTACATAAGCCATTATCAAAGATGTCAATTACTGTACAATATATTAAGCAATATACGAACAAGACAGTGATGATAGTCTGTGATTGTTTACATGTATGATTTCTTAGCAACGATAAACACGTGCATATACGACGCTAGAAGCGAAAATCGCACCGCAGCTCATGACGTCACACATGACCACGCGACAGTGAATTCGAGAAGTATTAAGTATGGAAAGCCATTGGTTTATACCAACGGCTTCCCATACTTATCTGTTACCAGTTATAGACATTTAAGGTTATTTGTAGAGATGCCATAATTGATTTTGTTTAGGTTGGGTTTCACCTGTTTGATGTATATTTCTTCAAGGATATTTAGTTTTTGTCTATTGTTTTCATGTTGAAAATAGATGTATATATTAATATTTTTACTTCCAAACAAGGCGATAATTCCACTGAGATGCAAAGGGTTATTCGCAGTGAAAGAAAATCAGAAGAGTTTAAAAGTAACCGGAAACCCAATCCAAAACAGGAAACCAGGGTAAACCGCTATTCCTTTTCAACAGACGAGGAAGAAGTGTCAAACATGCGATAATATATAGTTATTTTATCTGCCTTCCCGTCAGTGATAATTAGACTTTCACTGGTCAGATGCCACGACGAGAAGACATTCACTAATTTTTATCTCGAAACATTCCAGGCATACACGCATAAATAGACAGTTTCGGCTCCCTTTTTTATAACATGTAGACTTTGCATGACAGAGTCTTTCAGATTTCACCCCCACCTTATGCTCTCCACGTCGTTCAAGGTAAAAAAATTGCAACAGAGATCGTATTAAAAGATATCTGTAGATGTTTAAGTAAATTACTGCAGCTCTTGAAAAAAAAAAAAAAAAATTCCGACCCAATCATTGCCTCCAGTGACATCCTGAGGCCGATATAGTTGCATGCTATCCAAAATTATCACTGCCAAAAACAATCTCATTTTCATTCAACATTTGACCCACAAAAAAAAACGACTACATTGCTCTAAATATATCTCTTTTATCGCTTACGTATATATATCGTGATAGTAAAATGTAATGACGAGATTACTGTGGAATGGCGTCCATTTTTCAAGCCGATAAGCTATGCACACAGTTAACTGAAAGATATACACCTTGAAAAGAGAAAGATTTGTACTTCATAGCAGTTCATAGTACTCTTTCCTTTGTTTCTAACAAGGGTTGCCTGTTTCTTATCACTTCATTTAGCTTTTTGTAAGTTATCTTTCGTTATTAAAACTATTCGTCATGGTTGAATTACTGTATTTACATATTTATATCAATTCACACGAAAGTATTAATTCACCCCAAAAGAAAAAGAATTTATATTTATTAAAATTCGCACCAAATTCTCCCAGAACGAGGCCCTTCTATTGCAATTCAGACGGATTGACTTTGCGATCACAACAAATGTGAACAATTCGGATGCGCTATTTCGAAGTAATCTTAGGTCATTTTTCATTCTGAGTACAATTAGTCTTGCTGCTTAGTTCTAAGAATTATGCTTCTGGACTCGGATACGTCGAAATAGTCGGGAGAGTTCAGTATATATATATATATATATATATATATATATATATATATATATATATATATAAAAGTGAACATTGAACTCAACACTCAGAGGCGAGAGGATGTTTCATGCTAGACGCAATCGTCAGGCCACGAGCGTTGGATATATATATATATATATATATATATATATATATATATATATATATATATAGATAGATAGATAGATAGATATAGATATAGGATTGGTGGATACAGAATAAATTCCAATAACCAACAAATACTATTCTTAAAAGAGTGCTCAATACAGAGTAGAGCAAATATAATTATTTATTTGAAAATTATAACATAAGTATGTTATAAAATCACATATATTTTAAAAATATTTTATAGCAAATATATTTTATATATATTTTATAACATATTTATGTTATACTTTTCGAATATATAATTATATATACACACACACACACACACACATATATATATATATATATATATATATATATATATATATATATATATATATATATATATAGTAAAGTTATTAAATCCGTTGGTATATAATCCTAGTTATATACTGATCCACAGAAAGAGCTCGATGTATTTATTATTACAGAATATGATATATATGTTTTTATGCGTATGTGTGTGAATGAACTGAGCTAGACTGATATGAAACGTCTATTTTAACTTTTCTTTCTATTTTACTTTCCGTTTATTGCTTTTTTTTTGGCTTTTTTTGATAAGACAACAGGGTTTCTGCTAATCAACTAACACCACCCCGCCCTCACTTTTACACCTGCTGCTAACTCCGAATCTTATCTGCAAGTCAAGAACCATTTTCGAAGTCGTCCTGTAGATGTGTTACGATGTAAATTTTACGAGCCTCTGCCGCCCTCAAAACGAAGCACACACACAAACACAACCATTAAGGCCAGGATTCAGGTCTTCCTAGGCTTGTGATGTTGAAAGTAATACCGATGCCGTTGTCCTTTACTAAGAGTGACCACAAGTAAGGGACTCTCAGTCAGGGTCGAACTCGTCACATGTAAGTCAACATCGCTAACCATTACACGGTTATTTGCATTATCTACATTATTTGGAATGTAATCCTCATCCCCATTACAATATTTCGGCCGTGGTACGCTCCGGCCTTCTTCAAGTGACTGGAATTTCGAAATGAACCCTTTATTTCATTCACCGGGCTAGATTGTTCTCAAGGACACATCGCCCACTTGATAAAGATGTTAGTTAGAGCCTGTGACCTGACCCAAACTGTTATGAGTTCAATACCAGGCCACATTAGTGATGAACTAAAACGTGGCAAGTTGAGTTAAAGGGAAAGAACTGAGACATCTAGAAGAGGCATGACACGTGGAACTAGAACAACCTACCCCGCTGGAAGAAATAAAGAGTTCGGTTCGAAATTCCGATCACCTGTAGAAACGCGGAGCGTACAACGACCGAAACGTTGTAAATATGGCAATGAAGATGAGGATAACAGTCCGAATAATGTAAATAAAGCAAGTAATCATAATACTTCATCTGAGAGATATAGACAGATATAGAAGGCCGGAGCATACAACGGCCGATACGTTGTGAATATGGCAATGAAGATGAGGATAACAGTCCGAATAATGTAAATAAAGCAAGTAATCATAATACCTCATCTCAGAGATATAGACAGATATTGAAGGCCGGAGCGTACAACGGCCGAAACGTTGTGAATATGGCAATGAAGATGAGGATAACAGTCCGAATAATGTAAATAATGCAAGTAATCATAATACCTCATCTCAGAGATATAGACAGATATTGAAGGCCGGGGCGTACAACGGCCGATACGTTGTGAATATGGGAATGAAGATGAGGATAACAGTCCGAATAATGTAAATAATGCAAGATATACAGAAATATAGATAGACATTACTCGGTGCCCTTGCTGTCGACAACTATAAATCATATTTTTGAAAAGCAGCATTTTTTTTTACAGTCAATTATGGTTTAATAAAAATATATATTGTTTTATAGGAATAAAGTATCGCTAACGACACTGGAGTTTGAACACAGAATGCCGGTGAGCACACACAGGCGATCCCATTATTGAATTAAGTAGGTCACGTGACCATAGAGGAAAAGCATAAATAGAAAGTAACATGACGTCGAGTGGTCGCTATTTCTGTTCTATCTTCTACTACTATACGGATCAGCATTTCTACTCTATCCTCTATTTCTCTACGGAGCACTCTATCTACTCTATCCTCTATTATTACACGGATCATTATTCTCTATATTATTCACTATACCATTTCTCTATATTGGTCACTATACTGATTACTATTCTCTATAATCCTCACTTTACCATTTCTCTACACTGATCGCTATACTGATCGCTGTTCTCTATATTATTCACTATACAATTTAACTATACTGATCACTATACGATCACTATTCCCTCTGGTATTCACTATACCATTTCTCTATACTGATCACTATACGGATTACTATTCTCTATAATATACACTGTAACCTTTCTCTATACTGATCACTATACGATCACTATTTTCTATGGTATTCACTATACCATTTCTCTATACTGATCACTATACGGATTACTATTCTCTATAATATACACTGTAACCTTTCTCTATACTGATCACTATACGATCACTATTCTCTATGATATTCACTATGCCATTTCTCTATACTGATCACTATACGGATCACTATTCTCTATACTATTCAATATACCATTTCTCTATACTGATCACTATACGGATCACTATTCTCTATATTATTCAGTATACTATTTTTTATACTGATTACTACACGGATTACTATTCGGATCACTATTCAGTGGATACTATTCGAGTGAGTATTATCGAGCAACTACTTTTTGTGCGAGTGATATTCAAAGGCGTCTGACACCAGTATTGTTCAACAGTGTTACTATAGTTTTATCTGCGATTACAAAGTCTCTACTACAACGATCATTACGAAAGTGACAACGAGTAATCATTAACAATACAAAAGTGTCAACGTGTCTTCGTTGACATCACACAAAGAAGTAAAACTACATGCTGACACCACCTGGTAATGCAATATTAAATTCAGGTAGGCATTGGAGATTCATCGCATTTACAGTACATCCATATACTAAATACATTCGCTTATGGCTACTCACAATAATTGTTCTGGCTATGAGACACGGGTTCGAATCTCACCATGGTCGATTTGCCAGGAATGTGACTTCTTGCCGTAATCGGACTGGTGTAGGCTATCCCAGCATGTGGCACGTTTGGAAAGTAACCGAGAAAATATGTCACGGGTTGACCCAAGCTCACACGAAGCCACGAGTCATCGTGACCGAGGTTTTGAGTGTGATAGCATTGTTGATCACGCTAGATAATGAGATCTCACTCCAAGAAACCGACCAGCATAGTTGCAGTAAAACAGCCACAAGTTGACTCCGTAGGTGTTGAACAAACACAAGTGTGCCTGAGCAGGCGTCTGCAACAGGGATTGGCTAGCAATCATAGTAGACAGGCATCCTCGGATTTACAAATAATATTAGGTTGGTGCAAAAATAATGACGTAATAATGTCATTTTTTGACGTATTTTTTAACGTAACAAAAAGACATTATTACGTCATTATTTTTGCACCAACCTAATAAAAACTGGTAGGACGTGTCTCGCTTTCTTATTTTGTCTCTCTACATCTATCTTTTTTCTCTGTTTCTCTATTTTTTTCAGTTTCCCTCTCATGTGCTCAATGCAAAGTCGGTGTTCACTCAGTCTGTGACGAATTCACGAAAATAGGAGAAGAATTCATATTTATGATGGTTATTGCAATATTTTACTAAAGTTCTTCATTTCAAATATTTACTAATCCTGTCTTACCTTCGCCTTTTTTTAGAATTTTGAAACTGTATTGCACGAAAGGAACAACCAATGTGGTTATGGCTGATATTCTCTTTTTTGAATTCAGCTCGCTATTCTGTACCAGAAGCACACGCCTGTGGTACTCCTGTCTTAATTTAGCCTTTATTTAGGATTTTGAAACTGTATTGCACGAAAGGAACAACCAATGTGATTATGGCTGATATTCTGTTTTTCGAATTCAGCTCGCTATTCTGAACCAGAAGCACACGCCTGTGGTACTCCTGTCTTACCTTTGCCTTTATTTAGAATTTTGAAACTGTATTGCACGAAAGGAACAGACGAAATTATTCGTATACTCATTAATTTTGAATATTTTTAACCATCTCTCAGAATCTAATGCCCGTATTCTGCCAGGTTTTTAATATGTTAATTTAAAAAAAAAAAAAAAAAAAGAAAATATTAAACTGAATTTTCAGAACAACAGGTTAAATGCAAGAAATTTGGGAGGCGAATTTATGCAAAATATGTGAAGAAAAAATTATTCGTACAGTATGAAAAATAGAAAGAAAAATGTACAATTTTCACAATATTAATAGTCAATAGCATGGCGTTTCATCTTCATAACTTGTTGCAATCGTTTTCTAAAAAAATTTATAAGATTTGAACAAGTATTTTTTGTGTGTTTTTTTTTTCCCATTCTTCAATGGTTACGCGTTCCAATTCCTGGAGGCAACCGATGATTTGTTCGAATTTTCAATTCTTGCCATAGATTTTCAATAGGATTCAAATCAGGCTATGACAGAACTCTAATCTTCTTTTTCTGATTTAGACGTATGTTTGGAATCATTATCTTGCGGGAAAGTAAATCGCCGACCTAGATGAAGATTTTATATTAAAGAATAATAAAGAATACAATAGAGTATAATGGATAATCTTTTGATGAAGCAAGCTCTGGATTAAAAGACTTTAAAAAAGTACTTTTTATACACCTGAAGATATCGTCATCATTGCTATATTACTTGAGGACTTCCAACAAATGCAACAACTATAATGGTTATCAAATCTAACTCGAAGAGAAAATAATGTCATAATCAGATATTGAGATTCCGCACCACTTCAAACAAAAGGTTCGGAAAGAAAACCCCACATCAATAGTGGCAAGAGGGAAAACAGCTACTGGATTTTCATGAAAAATTGTTTAAAGACAAAGGTTATAAATTTTAAGTGAGAGTGTTACGGGCGTTATATACGTCGGGTGCTTGAATTGGAAAAAACATGTGTCTCCTGGAATACCCATAACAAAAATGGAGGACTTGTATGTGTGTTCACAATGATAAAATACAAAGAAAGAACAAGAACCAATATATATATATATATATATATATATATATATATATATATATATATATATATATATATATATATATATAATACAAAGAAACAAGAACCAATATATATATCTATATATATATATATTGGTTCTTGTTTATTTGTATTCCATATATATATATATATGTGTGTGTGTGTGTGTGTGTGTATGTGTGTGTAAAATAGAAAGAAACAAGAATGAATATATATATATATATATATATATATATATATGTATGTATATATATATATATATATATATATATATATATATATGTATGTATATATATATATATATATATATATATATATATGATAATATCAATGAAGGTATACAAGTAACAAAGACAATTATGTGTGTAAAAAGCAAATGTAAATGCATTTAAAATTCAAGGGTTGTGAAGTTAGTGAAATTGCCTACGTGTGCGCGCGTGTGTGTGTGTGTGTGTGTGTATGTATGTTTTTGTGTGTGTGTTCCTACGTTTCCCAGTGGGAAACGCGTTTTCCACGAGACACTTACGTGTTGACGTGTAAGCGGAAAAAGTAAGAAGAGAGCGATAAAAAATATCGTAGTGTATTTATAGTCCGGAGAGCGTCCCCTAGTAGCGGTTTCAGGAAAGTAAACAAGTGCAGTTAACTCCACAAGAGCAGTACTGGCTGCTCAGTCGATAAATGCCATTACTGTTGCCAATGTAATTATGAAAATGCTTAAATTCTGGAGGTTTTTTTTAACTGTACCAGTAAACTTTTAAAGAAAAATCGATTAATATAATTTTCATCGGACACCAAAAAGTTATCCAGTATTGATCCAGCAATTTTTGGCGGAGTGTAGATCTTAATGCTTTTCCCGCCATTCTTATTCTCGTCACGTTTGCTTCAATAGGCTGTCAAAGGCTGATCTTTATTCCCAACCAGATGAGACCGTACGTGACAGCACTACTGTCTCGCCTTTTTTTTCCTGAAAAGACATTTCTCCTTTATTTACAACGACGAGATTAGCGGAGAGGCTGAAATGTCACAGACATCTTTCTTCACAGAAACAATCCTGCATACTTTAAGTAAAAGTTTGTTTGTTTTTTCCGGATAAAGCAGTGATGTTGCTGGGTGGTACCATATACATAACGGCTGCTTCAGCAGGAACTGTCGAAGGTACATCTATTTATCCATACATTAAAAACAAAACAAAGAACGTTTAGGGAGACGCCAGAAGAACATAAATGAGCGGTTTACTGCCACATCTGGACTGGTGCTTCTGTGATGGTTTTAGAGATTCTTGACAAAATACAAAGAATCCGCAATGTTGTTGGTCCTTACCTGGCATTTCGGCTTCAGTCACTTTCCCACCGCCGTAAAGTTGCTTCTCTGTGCCTTTTCTATAAATACTTTCATGGTGTTGGTGTCAATCCTTAGAAATGACTGTAAAACACTAGACCACTCCCCAATTTATAGGAAAAGCACAGAAAAGGATACTGGGATTTTTCCTAGCCAATAAAATAGGTTGGTTCTCGGTTTCATCCGACTCAGTCCCGTTCTGTCTTGTCTTGAAGTCATAATGAAGCGTTCGCTTGTCTGAATTTGCTTTTGTGTGCCAACCCAATACATAGTTTGTTATTTTTTTCCATATTACTATTGCTTTGCCTTATTACTGTTAATTTGCCTTGCATATATTGTTTGCTTGCTTTATATTATTTTGCCCTGTTCTTTTCTCTTCTTTTTCTTGTTATTGCTAATTGAAACCTTTGTCAATTTAGTTTATGGAACTGTTCTGTTACTTATTCTGCATTTGACCATGGTTACTCAATCCACACATGGTAATTGTTTTGTCAAACTTTCCTCTTTGGTACCTACACTATAAATTTAAGAGCAATACCGGATTGCCGGCAGATTCTCATCATTTTAGAATTTAAATTTCTAGATGTAACCGTAAGTTCTATGCTAATAGTTTCTTCTATCGCACTTCTCTCTTGTGAAACTCCATGTCGGCTTCTTGTTTTCTGATCAAATTTGATCTTCAAAAATTTGAATGCAATGTCAATTGTTTTCTTAATTTCTATTCTCTTATTGTTGTTCTCTCCCACTCTTTAACAATTTTTTTTCATTATTCTCACACTGAGTAACCCCTTGCTTCTTAGTACCTTTATTGCCTTGCTTAGAGTGGAATGATTAAAAAAATACAACGGAAACGTGCAAGAAATGTTTCGAAATACGCTAGATTCATTTTCTCAGTCCCAGTAAAGGAAAGGCTAGCGAACATTATAACAGTTTGTCGTGACTCAAAATTCCAGCACGTCATTTTGCGAAAGGCTGTGCTTTTTCCAAATGGCAGCTAAGCATCCTCTTTTCACGGCATATACTTCAAAACTGTCCACTGTCCCGACTGGTGCGTTACTTTGTGAAAGCTAAGGGTCACATGATCGCCCAGGCGCAGTATATGCTAATTAGAGAAGAAAAGGAAGGAAAGCTAACTAAACAGAGTGAATATCAACCATTTCTGTCTGTTTTTCATTTGATAGATATTTTATAAATATAGTTTAAAATACCAACACATAGTAATACATGAGTATACATAAATATAAATATGTATTCGAAGAAATGATAGTATGTACCTGGCCTCTCCACTAACGCAGGGTGTGACAAAGGGTGTTTTTTTACGTGGGGTGCTCATACATATGAATATTGGACAAGGACCAAAACTGTCCAATGCGACCAATGTCACCATGACGTCGATATTACATCGATTCCATCTCTCTTAGTACAATGATGAAGGTGCGCTCACGGGATTACAATCCCCGGGACTGTGCACTTTTTCCAGTGTGGCATAAGGAGGAAACAGTTATGACGCTTTCATCCCAGCTAAAAGACAGAAAAGAGAATATCTATCTGACCTCCCTACTAAACGAAGATGTGATACTAGGTTGATTTTATGGTGGTGATCTCATACACATGAATACGCATGCGGGCCAAGGACAACAACTGCCCAGTCCCCGTGACCAATGTCATGCTGAGACCGAGAGACAGACTCTCGGCGACTGTCGAACTCTCTGCATTAGCAGAGGGGAACCCGGACGAGGCTTTGCCGAAGGGCAAGGTTTCGTCCGGGGAGGTTGACAGGGCTTGAACCCGTCTAGGCGGGTTCAGAAAGGCCATATTTTTGGCCGAGCCTACGGGCTCGGGGATACCCACATTAAAACGGCCATGTGCCACATTCGATCCTCGTGGGTGGATTGATAAATACCGTGACCAATGTCATGCTAGCATCGATATTACACCGGCCTCAACTCTCTTAGTGCTTCGGTGCCTTCTGTAAATTATAATAAAGAGAGAACAAATATGATGCTTTGATCTCAGCCAAAAGGAATATTTGAAGCGTTCAAACACAAATTATGACATAACATTGATATGATAAAAATTTCAAATGTAACGCCAAAAACTACCAAAACAAAACGATGAAGAAAGAAAGAATTTGAGTCTTTGTTTATCAACTTTATTCTTTAAAAGTACAATTACATTTTATTCAATTATATATTGACCATTTGCCACTTCAGATTTGTTAAATCGATATAGTAGACAGGGAAACGATGAGAAATAATAATAATAATAATAATAATAATAATAATAATAATAATAATAATAATAAAATGTTACAATCAATCTCCTCAAAGATGATGAAGAGATTTGAGGCAACAGAATCGTGGATCTACAGAAGGATGCTGAGGATACTATTGACCGAACATACAAGGTTTTAGAGAAAATGGAAACAAATTGGAAACTTACACATAATATGAGGAAGAGACAGATGAAATTTCTACAGAAGGATGCTGAGGATACCATGGACTGAATATGAGAGCAACAACGAAGTTTTAGAGAAAATGGAAACAAAAAGGAAACTTATACTTAACATCAGGAAGAGACAGTTGAAATTTCTACAGAAGGATGCTGAGGATACCATTGACTGAATATGTGAGCAACGACGAAGTTTTAGAGAAAATGGAAACAAAAAGGAAACTTATACTTAACATCAGGAAGAGACAGTTGAAATTTCTACAGAAGGATGCTGAGGATACCATGGACCGAATATGTGAGCAACGACGAAATTTTAGAGAAAATGGAAACAAAAAGGAAACTTATACTTAATATCAGGAAGAGACAGTTGAACTTTCTACGGAAGGATGCTGAGGATACCATGGACCGAATATGTGAGCAACGACGAAGTTTTAGAGAAAATGGAAACAAAAAGAAAAAAAAATACGTTTTTGCTTACATTTTCTCTAAAACTTCACTATTGTTCGCATGTTCAGTCCATGGTATTCTCAGAACCTTCTGTAGAACCATATTTCTGCTGCTTCCAGTTTTTTCTTCATCCGTGGAGAAATAGTCCAGCATTCACTGCCATATAGGAGGACTGATATCACATAACAGTTCCATATTCATATTACACTTCTAACTAAATTTCCTGTTTCTTAATACTTGGCTTAGCTTTTAGAAGGCTTCTTTCGTTTTTCATTTCAGTAATATGCAAATGTCCAAATATTTTCCTACTGAATCACTTCATTTGCCTTTGCTCCGTCTTTCCATAAAAAGATTATGATCTATCAGAAATGTTATATCTTTCCAACCCTACATGTCTTTCAATCATTTGTTCATTGTCTGCAGGCATCTGTTCAGAAAGCCTGTCGACGTTTGGCCTACTTTTGTTCTAATCTATATATACCACGGTTTCAGAATAACTTTCTTTTCATCGTCGTCATGGAACAATACTGGGGGAAAAAAAAGAAAAAAAAACAGCTGTAATCATCCCCGATAAAAATTTAAACTTTGCAAAAAAAAAAAAATCTGCAATTTGACTCCATAGATGAATGCTATACGTAGAAATCCGAAGTCTTCTGCGAGAATGAAAAGCCAGAAATCCTCTAAGATTTTCAGATTTGTGCAGATCGCCATATCCAGGCCAGAAGACAGAAACTAATTAAGGTGGAAAAAGAAGATAAACGTGTCGGACATTGGATATCGCTGCCAAGGTAAAAGAACTTGGCTTTGAATAATGGCAGACTTAATAGACATTCTGATTTTCAAAGAATAAATTCACAGCAATTTTCTTTCTAAACACACACACACACAGAGACAAAAATACACACACATAAAGATACACACACATATACACACTACAAACTCACACACATACAAAGACACGCATGAACATGCACACAAATAAACGCACATACGCAATCGTATACATACATATATACACGCACATACAAACACACAAATACACACACAAATACAAATGTGTAAAAACGCAAACATCATACATAAACATACAAACATCATTCATACAGATACAAACACACATATACATCACAAACACACATACAAATACGCATACACACAAAC
>OZ010601.1:24233533-24236033 GCA_963932145.1 Acanthosepion lycidas
TGACCAGAGGAATTCAGAGAAGCATAGATCCATCCAGCTCTTATCTCAAATAACAACTTAAAAGAGAGTGTTTGACCAACACAAGGAATGTTAAAAGATTCATGTTAAAAAGATAAAAAAATAAAAAAACAAATGAAAACTACAGGCAAAAGTTCATTTTCTCCATCAAGACATTCATTTCTGTAGTTTACTGCTATCAGCAAGCAGAAATTTGTTTCTCCTGATGATGGCCATGTTGGCCGAAACTAGTCGAGGAATCTAAATGAAATAATAATAAAAAGAAAAGAATATTAATCTACAACCCAGTGTGTCTGAAGATTTTAATTTTTAATATTTTTTATTGTTCAATATATATATATATATATATATATATATATAAATATAAAAGTGAACATAGAAGTCAACACTTAGAGGTGACAGTCTGTTTCATGCGATATGCAATCGTCAGGCCTGACGATTGCATATCGCATGAAACAGACTGTTGCCTCTAAGTGTTGACTTCTATGTTCACTTTTATATTTACACATGCTCTATCTCTGATATTGAGCACTTTATTCCATAAATATAGCACACCTTAAGACTATATTTCTTATATATATATATATATATATATATATATATATATATATATCTTCCCACCTCTCTCCTTTTCGCCCAATTTATCTATCTATCTCTGTTCATTTCTATCAATCTCTTTATCTCTTTTTATTTATATTTATCCATTTATTTTCATATCTATATATCTATCTATCTGTCTCTTTTCGTTTATGCTTATCTATATTCAAATCTTCATATCTATGTTCATTATCTATCTCACAATAATAATCACACTCTCACAAATGCTGATTTCCTAATCAATTGTTGGATTTCCACATTAGGCATTTTCTATCTAAGATGGCTCATGTGAACCGAAAGCTTAGATCAAGGAGCAACTTTATAAAAGAGATATTCAAAGGTGGAACAATGTCTTTATTTTCAGCTGAAATTATAGCAAACATACGAATATTAGAACAGCTCATGATCAAACATATTAGTCTGTCTGTTAAATTATCTGTTATATTTAACAATATATGTTTAAATAATGAACTGCAGTGCCAATACAATATATATATATATATATATATATATATATATATATATATATATATATATCTGAGAGCTACATTTCAACAAAATTCTGTCCTAAATTTTACTTATGAACTTAGTGAAAAAAATATCCTTCTTTTCGTAGATGTTCCCCTCGATTTTAGTAATAATACTTTTAAAACTCCTGTTTATAAAAAAAAAATCAAATAGTAAAAAATCTTGCCATCTTAATTTCTCAAGTGAATTAAAAATTTCATCACCAGAGCGTACAAGAATTCATCCTCTCGCACGCTTTTCTCTAGAGAATTAAACAACGAAAAACAAACGCTGATTAATAACGGATTTCCTAATCAATTGTTGGATTTCCACATTATGTGTTTTCTGTCTAATGTAGCTAATAGCAACGACAAGAATAGAAACATAAACAATAACATTAATATTTTTTATAAAGATCAAATGAATGGTAACTACAAACAAGATGAAACTAGAATTAAGAACATTATAAAGAAATGCACAACACCAGTAGACAATAGTAAAAAAATTTACAAAATATTAAAACTCCCAACCTTGTAGCTAAAAATAATAATTACCCTCCTTGAACAAAATTAAATAGAACAAATGTTATTTACAAATTTAAATGTCCATTAAGGTATTCCTGATCACTCAAAATTCGTAAATAATTATATAGGTCACGCAACAACATGTTTGACAGGAAGACTCAACCTACATCTTGCTGATCATAGCTCAGTTACGTTTCATATTCATAGGGACCTACTGTCCCCTATTCTTAACATATTTGTTGACAACACAAATGTAATAGCATCATCTACATGTAAAAGAAAGGCTAAAAATAATGGAAGCCTTATTAATAAAAACAAAAAACAACACATAATAATAATATCAACTATGAACATGGATACAAGATGTTGACCGTGTTTTGAAAATGAAACATGATATAAATGCACACATACAACAATCTATTTCTTGTTACAATTTAATATATTTCAACCCTGAAAATGGCTAAATGTATAGCCGAAAGTGCTTAGATTAAAAGAACAATTGGACATTTTTTATATAATTTATCCTCCGAAAAGAAAAAAATTATTAGGTCATATGAAAAAATTGTATAAAAAACAAAATCAAAGCACCTTGTCTGTCATATTCAATTAAAGGTATGTGTGTGTGTGTGTATAAATATATATATATATATATATATATATATATATATATATACACTTGTCATATATATTGAATTCATGGTTTGAAATTATTTTACACCAAAAATGCTTTCAATCAATATATTTGATGAAAAGGATAATATACATTTATACATGCGCACATATATATATATATATATATATATATATATATATATATATATATATATATATATATATATATGGGTGTGTGTACA
>OZ010601.1:24246033-24286033 GCA_963932145.1 Acanthosepion lycidas
ATCTCAGAAATATAGACAGATCCTGAAGAAGGCCGAATTGTACAGTGGCCGAAACATCATGAATATGGCTAGAAAAGTGAGGACAACAATCTGAACAATGTAAATAGTGTAAATAGTTCCAATGCCTCATCTCATAAACATAGACATATATTGAAGGATTCACTTATTTCAGTAATTTTGTAAATGTTTATAAATTTATGACTAAAAATTGTTTTCAAATTTATTTCTTTATGAATTGGTAAATGATAAATATTGTATTCAATTAGTTTTAGTTGTATTAGTTTTTAGAATATTGTAAATATTAGTACGGTGCAAAAATAATGTCGTTTTCTCACATATGTCACTATGCGAGAAAACGACGTCATTTTTGCACCGACCTAACATAATAAAATTATTCTTGTAAATAATCAATCTAAATATTAGGTCGGTGCAAAAATAATGTCGTTTTCTCACATATGTTACTATGCGAGAAAACGACATTATTTTTGCACCGACCTAACATAATAAAATTATTCTTGTAAATAATCAATCTAAATATTAGGTCGGTGCAAAAATAATGTCGTTTTCTCACATATGTTACTATGCGAGAAAACGACGTCATTTTTGCACCGACCTAACATAATAAAATTATTCTTGTAAATAATCAATCTAAATATTAGGTCGGTGCAAAAATAATGTCGTTTTCTCACATATGTTACTATGCGAGAAAACGACGTTATTTTTGCACCAGCCTAACATAATAAAATTATTCTTGTAAATAATCAATCTAAATATTAGGTCGGTGCAAAAATAATGTCGTTTTCTCACATATGTTACTATGCGAGAAAACGACGTTATTTTTGCACCGACCTAACATAATAAAATTATTCTTGTAAATAATCAATCTAAATATTAGGTCGGTGCAAAAATAATGTCGTTTTCTCACATATGTTACTATGCGAGAAAACGACGTTATTTTTGCACCGACCTAACATAATAAAATTATTCTTGTAAATAATCAATCTAAATATTAGGTTGGTGCAAAAATAATATCGTTTTTTGACGCATTTTTTAACGTCAAAAAACGATATTATTTTTGCACCAACCTAATAAATAAATTAAATAATATTTAATATTTTTTTTGTTGTAAATTCCCAAGAAAAAATGTATACATTTACTACTTTCATAGGTTTTATTACAATTCTAATCATTGCTTATTAAAATGATAAAACAATAAACATTGTCGATGAGTAAAACATAGCGAATCAAGAGAAAAACTGTCCTTTTTTTACGTGTATTATATTCTAAGTTTACCAAAAATGTTTTTCTATTCAGTTCCTTTTATTTATTTTCCTTTTTAGAATTGTTTAAATAGATTTGTCCACTCATAAAAAAAAAGTGTTGGGGAAAATGTTTGTTGCTTACTTTAGCATTTATTTGACCTTTTGTCGAGTTACTTCCTCCTAATTTCGGAAACTGTTACTAGGGGACGCTCTCCAACACTATAAATTCTCTGCAATAATATTTTGTCTTTCTCATCTTTACTTTTCCACTTATACGACAATAATATAAATCTCTTGTGGAAGATTGCATTTTTCCCTTCGTGGGAAACGCATAAACCATACATACACACACACTTCACATACTTTGGACCAAAAAGTTTCCACAGTCATTTGGTTACACACACATTATTTTCTTTGTCAATTACAACCTTTTTTGTTGTTAATACATTATCATTTGTTTGTACTTTGTACATATATATTGGTTCTTCTTGTTTCTTTTAGGTGGACTCATTTTCCGAGTCTGTCATGTTTGTTGTGGGATCTGCAGGAGAAACACGTGTTTATCTCACAACATGTACACTGTCCTGCAACACTTTCTCAAGCCATTGTCAGAATCGATAAATATAGACACTTTTTTTCATTTCAGAAGTGGGGTCCTGTACATAATATACTGTGTCAAATCAAAATTGTGACTTACAGGGTTATCTGTACTTTTTTTAAAATTTTTTTTTATTTAAATGTGTAATGTTTGAAACTGCTTATGTAATAGATATTAGAATATTTTTTTTAATTTTCTAAATTTTTTAAACTTTTTTTATATCTTTTTAGAGGGATTTTTTGTAAGCAAATATCAAATTATTGAGAGACAATCGGTAGATCAATCAGTAAAGATAGAGGGTGTGTTTGAGGAAAGGATATAGAGGAGGATGGTGATCAATATCAATGCATCTGAAGATGTCGATTGACATTACATTTGAATTGAGTTTCAAGTTTCTTCCTAAGCTTTTTCCTTCTCTTTCATCCTCTCTAGTCCCTCCCCCCCCCCCGCTTAGTGGTGTTAACACCTTTCTTGGGGATGAAGTGATTACAAAAAAAAAAAAAAAAAAGCAAAAAAGGGATATATGCTTTTATTGATTTATTTAATTTTTTCTTTATCTTTTAATTAAATGTGTATATATCCCTGATTTATTTTTATTTAAAATTTTTTTTGTTTAAAAAAAGAAAAGAATAAAAAAAGCTGTTTTCGTACAAAGGTTTTACACTGTAAAAAAAAAAAAAGTAAGGGATTGATTTTATTCTGTAGGGATATTATAAACAGGACCCCCATTTTAAAATGATAAAAATCAGTAATTTTCGATTCTGACAAATGTAGCTTGAAGAAGGTTGGATTTTTTAGCCCCCCCCCCCCACACGTTGCTACTGAATATGACACAAGGTCAAGATTTAAAGCTGATTTACCAACAATAACATGGAATAATTGCTAAAAGCCCATTGGCATTTTCCCCTTTTGGGGACACCTCAGGTGCCATGTAATGACCTCATCCCCCTTCTGCAAGGAGTGATAGTGCCTGGCGGTAAAGTGTGTGTGTGTTGATGACCACTCTTGGATTATTTTGACTTTTCAGGCCTAAGCCAAGGTTTCAAATCAGTGGTCATCAACTTTTTCTTTTTTTAACCCATGGATCACTTTTTCTCTTTATTTATTTTTTGTGGACCCATTTGATGAAAAAAAAAAGCTTATTTTATTTTATAAGTTTCAGAATTAGTAAATTTATATGCTTTATTTTGAAGTCAAACTAATTTACTAAAAATAAACTTGTATTTTTAACAACTAAATTCTATGGCACATATATGTACACTAGTAAAATAACTGTTTTGGTGTGTGGGCCCCCAGTAATGTTAGACCTCCCCGAGGGTCAATATGGCTCCCGATTGAGCACCTCCGATTTATGAATGCTAATAGTAATCTACAATTTTTTTTTCCTATTTTTACGAGTGGGTGCAATCTTCTTTTCCCAGTCTGAACGATCTTATCTATTTGATGTTTAAATTTATTTATTAAACTATAGTTTGTAAATAAATCGTTCTATATCAAAATAGCAAGGAAATAGCTATAGAAGAGAGTGATTCACGCCGAGATCGAAACCCCGGCTTTTTTACCTTTGCACGAGCACCTGATAAACGCTACCGTAAGCCTACCACTAGTTGATTAATTAACTTATATACCAATCACGAGGCAAACCACCTGAACGAATTCCGCATATTTCAACCACCTGTTTAACATGAATAAAAATAAAGTACAATACAGATCTTTTCTTTTAAAAGAACAAAGAACGATTTCTTTATCAGTCAATATATCCCCTACTCATGTATTTATTTATTTTTTTATACTTGTCTGTGCTTCCGTAGTTGATAAATTTACCTGATTGGTTAATATTGTCAAGTGACTTTTAAGAAAGAAAGGAAAAGGTTTCAAAATTATTAATAAATCGCTTCGTCGCGATGAAAGTTTTATTTCAAGTTTAACAACGTGAAAGCCGTTTTTTTCGGCATCCAGTTGGACGTTACCCACCTGGTATTTTAAACATGGATTCGGCCATGTATATCAGTAGGTAAGTAAATATTTAAACGTGTATGAAACCCTTTAAAAGGCGAGTTTTTAAGACGATAAAAAAAAAACTTGGCTGCTAGATTTCGTAACGAAAAAATAAAGAAAAAAAAGAAAAGAAAGGAAAACAACGTGTTGTGTCAACGAAAAAGAAATGAGTAAGGATAGTTAAAAAGTGGAATGGTCGTTGGCAAACAAGTGTAACGAAAAACGAAAAAGAAAGAAAAAAAGCTTTGATGTAAAACTAAAAGGTAGATTGTAAATTAAGGCCAGAATGAAATTGTTGATGAATCATAGAAAAGAGGAAGAAAAAAAATAAATAAATAAAAAAAGCTAGAAAGAAAGAATCGAGGAAAAACAAAGATAAAATAAAAAATGATTTGAAGTGAAAAAAAAATAAATAAATAAATAAAAACTTAATTTTTAATTAAAGGAAGTACCTCTACTAATTCGCCGAAAAAACAGCATAGTATGATAAAAAAAAAAGGCCCCAAACTTAATAATAAAAACAAAGTTTATTGCCAAATGTTTGTTATTAAGAAGAGGAAAGACCAAAGTATTTTTTAATTATTTTTAAAATTTTTTTAATCCTTTCTAGCATGTTCGAAATTTAGGTTAAAAATCTATCTTTTTTTTACATCAGCGATAACGTACAGTAATAGCATTTGTTTTTGTTTTTTTTGTAAAGATTTTATTTTTGTTGTTGTTGAAAAACATTAATTTGGAAATTCTCGCCAAAAGTAAACAATTGTCGGATTTTAATGCAACTTTTCGGACTTATTCACAAATGAATGAATTTATATTTGAAAATATTATTTTTAGAAAATTTTGGTAAAAAAATTTTATACATGTGTAACCAACCCACTAATTAATTTCATAAATTTTTCTAGAATTTAAAAGCGCAACAAAATGGTTTTATGTCCGTTCAAACCAGGACACCTTCGAGAATATTGTAATGTAATGTAAATATACATTTTTTTCCTGACTAATAAAGTATACCTCTCACACTTAGTAGTTTTTGTTTTATATCGCGACATTTTTCTTTTGTTGTTCAGGTGTGTTTTAGCGTAACAACACGTTCAACATGGCAAATGAAAAAAAAAAAAATAGTGCTAGAAAAAGATTGTATTCCACCTGTAAACCACCTGTTTGCTTAGAAAATCGGGATTCGAAGCTCTAGGTAGATTTTTTTGTCCTTTTTTTTATTTTATTTACCTGAGATTGATGAACTCACCTGTGGAAAACATACGTAACTATCTGATCAACAACAGAGCTAATAATGTTTTGTTTTTTACTTCGTTGAAACCAAAAAAATAAAAATGGAGGAATCAAGGTTAAGAAGACTGTATAGCACCCAATTTCTAAATTTAGTTTGCGTGTCTACCTGAAAAATCAGCATTTAAAAACCCTACTGTTTTTTTTTTTTTTTTTATTATTTTATAAATATTTTTATTTTTCCCCACTTTTTTTTTTTTTTTTTTTAAACCACGTTTCTGGTGTCACTGTCAGTAAGAAATATCCGGTCTCATTTATTCGGTAGTGTACAGCACATAGCCAAACAAACAGTAGGAAGACTGTGTTGCGTCAAACTTCCAAGTAGTGGGCATCTGAAATGAAAATCGGCATTTGAAATAGTGTGTTTGACTTTTGTAGCTAGGTTCGTAAATCGATTCCTCTTTGATATTTATTCGCATGCATACTAGAATGGATTGTGGCACAAGGCCAACTTTAAAGAGGGAGATACAAACTAAACATGTGACAAAATTCACTAGGGTAAAGTTCTCTTTGGACACAACTCTGACTCTTAGGGATTGGCATTTAAACCCTTTTTCTATACATTTTTCTTCATTTTACTTTTAAAATCTGATTGCAGTTTTTAAATGATTATCATTTCTTGGTACATACTTCTTTCGCATTTCGTAATGATTATTAAGTGCAAAAGTAGTATATACCAAGAAATTGTGGAGAGCCATGACCACCTACGTCCAAAAAAAAAAAAATACACGGAAAATATTCTTACCAATCTGTTTAAAAATTTTATCATTTTTATAATTTGCCAAAACTTTGATATCAAAGTTGGTCTAAAAAAAATCTCTGTATTTTCAAGTAATTTTACAAGTTTTAAAATAATGAGTAGAGTCCATTTTAGCGTTTCAAACGGTATTTTAAATTCTTAACTTTATCTTTATTTCCTTTATAGTGAACTTTTTTTTTTTTTTTTTTTTTTTTTAAATGATACTCATATTATGAGCCCTAATAAAATAATTAAAAAATTCTTTTGGAGAGGTAATCTTGTGTGTCAAATCAGAGTGGGTCACCATGGGTGGGGGCATT
The DNA here is from genome assembly GCA_963932145.1 of Acanthosepion lycidas. NCBI lineage: Eukaryota > Metazoa > Mollusca > Cephalopoda > Sepiida > Sepiidae > Acanthosepion > Acanthosepion lycidas. Next base: position 24,252,238 of record OZ010601.1, read on the forward strand.
TGAGAATGTGTTAAGCTGGTGTTTCTGTAAATGGAGTGAAAGGGAGATGGCTAAAAACAAGTTTCTAAAGCTAAGATCTAGAAGTAATAAGAAATAAAAATAAATGTCACCCAATGTCTTTAAGAAAAATGCTACAACATAATTAAAAATATTTATCAATGTTACGATATAAAAATATTTGGCCAACGTTTTGCTTTTTGCGTGTTTTTTTTTTAAATTTTCTTAATTTTTTTTTTTTTTCTTCTTTCTTCTTTCTTTTTTCAATCATTTCACTCCAATCTGGGCGGAAGTGCCACTGGCACACAAGGGGTTACAGAGAGTAAGAGTAAAGAGCGGTGTTATATTCAGTGACCACTCCCACCGACGAGGGCATATGTGGCACAAGGCCGAGTTTAACATGGGTCATCCAAGCCCATAGGCTCGTCCAAAAAATCCCTGTAGAACCTATATAAATGGGTTTGGGTCTGTCTACCTCTCCAGATGAAATTCTGCCGTTTGGTTCCTCTGCCTAAGGCAGAGAGTTCAACAGGAGCTGCGAACAGTCAGAGCCTCAGTAGATATATCAGTAAAGAAGGGTGTTTGAGAAAAGGATATAGAGGAGGATGGGGATCAGGATCAACGCATCAGAAGATGTCAATTGACATTACATTTGAATATTTGAAGATTATAGCTATCAGGGAAGCAAGTAAGAGGAAGGGAGTTACACTCTCGGGAAGTGCGAGAGAATAAGCTGTTGGAGTAGAAGAGGTGGTTACATTTAACTGTTTTGACTGTAAAAGGGTGGGACCGAGATGCCAACCTAGTAGCACTGCTTAAATTCATGCAGTTGGGGTACCAGTGAAAGTAGCTAATCAGGGCAGTTGCAATGAAAATATTTGTGGAAACGAGAGGGGGAAGGCACAGCACATCTGTGTAATAAGTTGACTGTAGACAAGATACCAGATCAGGACCTATCACACTGCATATCCATCTCACAATTGCTGTTTAAAAAAAAATATAAAATTGCAAATATCTGACTCACTAAATTTCAGAGGTCAAGATGTGTTGAACGTCATGAATGCAAATATTGATTTTTTTTTTTCAAGCAGGTCCTTTCCAAGTTTGGGGTAGCATATTCTTCCTTCCCTTGCAGCAGACCAGGCTAATATTCATAAAATTTCACTTACTATAGAATAATAGTACACTCATCTCAGCAGATATATATTTTGAAAATGCTCTGACCCTTCAGGACATAACCTCTCCACGGATTCTTTTCATTAGCTATGAAATGCCATGACTTTTGGGGGAAAATAAAGATTTATGATTACCTTTTATCAGGTTTTAAATTCAGACTTTTCCTTCTGCTTAAATGACTACCATCCAAGGCTAGAGAGTTCAATCTAACCTGCCATTTAACCTGTTGCTAGGTCATCAGATATATATAGTTCCTTAATTGTCTGTGCTCAGTTGATGTAGCCTTGTGCCAACCAAAAGCTTTAAACAAGTTGCTTGCAGGTAAATTTTAGGTCAGGTTTGATATTTTAACCATGTATCGACCTTTGTTCTGTTTTAATATCACTTGAAAAACAATTCATTTTAATTGAACTGCTGTCACTTCTCCAGGTTTGACTCTTGTTTACACGGCCCATGGTTCTTGAATAAAACGATTGACTGAATGGAATTGAAAAACATATCGGCAGTGTTGATAACTAGGGTTGCGAAGACTGAATTCTAAGACAACTTAAGAATAACAATAAATAATTTAGCATTTAACCCTGCATTATTCACAATTTTCCATTCCACTACATTGTTTTTCAAGGATTCTCTACGGCACCATTTAATCTCGGTAATGATCTGTTTTCTGTTTCTATAGCAGGATATGACAACACAACTGCAAAATTCGAACATACTATGATTCATTTACCTGAGTCACTTGCAGTGGCCGGATAAAATTTTTGCATTGCGATATAAAAAGATTTTGTCAGATCGTTTACAATCTGTTTTTGTTTTCAATGCTTCAATGATGCCTGATAGGCCTAGCTTGATAAAAACAATTTAAGGTTATGGCTATCAAATACAATCGAGTCTAAGAATTTATTCCTTCTTTTAAACTGGAAACGACCATTAATACTAGAAAGAGTGACAACATTGGACACTATTTTCTTGAAAACCTGTTTTAAGAAAAGGGTTTTAAATATTTCAACCAACAGTAACACTAATTTTTCAATGATGAGTTTTCTTATAAGGAAACAACTAATCTCACCATTACGATTACTGTTAGGTTGGTGCAAAAATAATGACGTAATAATGTCGTTTTTTGACGTTACGTCAAAAAAACGACATTATTACGTCATTATTTTTGCACCAACCTAATATAAAATGGCTTTGGAAGATGTGCAGATGGCATAATGGCTACTAAGTCAGAAAACAAAACTGGCAGGCTAAGTTCAAATTTGAGCTTAGACTGTTCAGTTTGCTTCACACTAATTCTCTTAAGGCATGAATTCCTCTATTCTCTTCCTAATTATGAGTAAATAGTAGGGTAGATTAGGTTATTTAGTCTTGATAGAGCAACCACGTTCTAAAAATCATGGTAACAATAATCGGAAACTACTCAGTCATGGCAATTCCTAGATACAAAAGAAAAGAAAGGTGTGGAGAGCTGTGATTTTTCTGTGTCCTAGTGGGAGATAGGATTCAACCTTAAACACACTGAATTATTCACTACTTTCCTTTCCACTGTATTGTTTTTTTAAGGCTCCTCTACTGTACTACTTAATTTCAGTTATGGTCATTTTCTGTTGCCATAGCAGGATATGACAACACAACATCATTCATTCATCTGAGTTACTTTTAGTGACAGGATAAAATTTTTTTTGTTTATAAACAAAATCACCTTAAGGATGTTAAAGTTTAAGTAAGATAAACTCAACTGTTCCTGTAACAGATCCACATTCAATAGGCAATTAAAATTTAACCTAATTACAATAAATAATTGGATAAAGTAGTCATAAGTGTTCAGTTATAGTGACCTGATTGTTCAGTGAGGACTGTGGTGTATTTTTTTCCAAAATATGATAAAATTGCATCACTATTTTAGTCGGTCTTATTCCATTTACTTAACCGACTTCCTAAAGTCGTCTACCATCATGGACATTGACTTTTTAAATGATAGTCAAGCCTTATTGTCAATGCTAAAAATTAATTTTTAATTTCAGAAGTTCAAAACATTATTGTAGTGGCTTTTCCCAAGGTAACAGGAGTTATCTGATGGCACCCATCTCCTCTCCAAGTAACATGCAGCAGGTTTTATTGCTTTGCCTGTTACCAACAGCAACGAGTAAACCTTACATTGACCTATCGGAAGAAATGGAACCAATCTGTTTTACATTTTCCTCACCAATTTTGGAAGAAGTTGGTTGCCAACCAAGGCTAAAGTGCCTCCTCTACTCTATGATTTTACATCTAGCATATGGTGTTATTTACTTTTAAATGGGTTTAGGAATGGATTCATGATTTTAAAAAAAAAAAATTTATTTATTTATTTATTTTTTTAAGGGTATTAATATGATGTGAATATTGCCTCAGCTAAAGTCTTGAAATGGTGTACCAATTCCATAATCTATGTAATATGTACTGCTAGCATTATACAAAATGGTGTGTCCTGGGTATGATGATAAACTACATCCACATCCAGGGTAAGATGGTAAACTACGTCCAACAGCAAGGTCTCTGATAAAAGAGGTTTGGTGAGTGTGGAACCACCTCTTAATTGCTGGTGTTCCCAGGTCCACCCTGACCTGGAGTGGTAGCACCTGTTAGGGTCCCAGCTATGGGCAAATAGTTAACCCTGAAGCTGTGGTAAACAGCATTATAAAAGTGTAAAAATTAGGTTTTAATACCAGAAATACTTTGTAAAAAAAATTATTACCAGAAATAAATTTTTGAAGAAAAGAAATAACTATTACCACCAATAAGTTTTTGAAAATAAAAGATATATATATATATATATATATATATATATATATTACCTGTAATACATGTGATTGTACTCAGAAATATGAGTAATTGAAAAATGGTTCAAATATATATGTATACATACACATCTTTTTTACCAAACTATCGCTATGAATCTATTTAAAAATTTTGTTGGCATTAAATGGCCCACTGAGGTTGATATGCAGTAAAACAAACAACCAACCAAAATGGTGCTGCGAGGGGGTAAACTTAATTTGATTGGCTTGCCATTTACCAGTACACAGTCCTGGTGGAAGATATTGATTCGAATGAAACAGGTGACTAAATGGAATTGGATCAAGCCAACCAGATTCAACAAGGTGTCTATTCTGAAGGTCTTCAGATTTCATCCAAATTTTGACCATTTCTTATTCATCTGAGGAGTTGATCTGGATGATACCTCATTTTAAACCGGTTGTGATGAAAGTTAACAAATGGTGAAAATATAGACGTAATGTGAGGACCTTCAGGACAGGCCATTGTTGAATCTGGCTGGAATGACCAAATTGATAGACACGTGAATATTGCTAATAGTTATGATGGGAAGAATGAATTCAAAGAAAAATAGCAAATAATTTAATTAATATTAATCATCAGAGGGACCTCTCACTGCCTTCCGTCAGCATGGCTGATGCTAACCTCCAGGAAAGCGACTTGTTGCGTCTTCTTGGGCTAACGTTCTCAGCTAATATGAAGTGGAAAGACTTGAATCCATTGCTAGTTCACTTGCTAAGAAAGTCAGTTCTCTGTGTTGCGTCAGACAATTTTTCTCTCCAGAACCTATCTTACATATCTATAAATCTACCATTTGTCCATGCTTAGAATATTGGTGCCACATATGATCTGGTGCCTCTGTTATTTATCTTGAGATTTTTGATAAAATCCAAAGAATCTGCAATATTATTAGTCTTGGTCTGGTATCTCAGCTCCAGTCACTTTCCCACCGCTATAAGTTTTCTTTTCTGTGTCTTTTCTATAAATACTTTAATGGTAATTGTTCGGATGAGCTTCTCACTATGTTACTTAGACTTTTTGTATTTAAACACAGTATTAGACTGGTGTAGCCTTAAGTTCTATGCTAACAATTTCTTCTTTTTTTTTTTTTTTTTCACACTTCTCATTTGTGGAAGTCCCTTCTGCTGCCATGCTATCTAGTCAACTTTAATCTGCAGGAATTTAAATGCAATGTCAATTGCCATCTGGTGTCTTTCTGGTTACTCTTTCTTCTTCCTTATTAATGTTTCTGTTCACAATTCCTCCACACTGTAACTTGTTATATCTTAGTGGCTTTATTGCCTTGCATGGAGTGATATTGATTTAAAAATTTTTTTTTTTAAAATAACCTCTCCTTATAATTGTTTTAGATCGACCTTCAATAAGAAATTATATTCAACTTCATCTATCTATTAAATTCTGTGATATCTGTCTGTCCAACATTCTAAAATAACCATACATTGACCAATCAAAACCAGATTTTTGGGAGAAGTGCAAATATGTAAGAAGGTACAAAGTACAGTTGGTTTTACTAGGGTATTTAAAAACCGAAGTTGGGATTTCGCAAAAGAATCAGCTTATTCGGATTTCACTGACTGGTTTGTAAAGTTGATTGAAATGTAGAGTTTGTAAATCTCGACAAAAAAATGTTAGAGACAGCTTCAAGAATATTAATGTGAGGATTTGAATAAGATTCAGCATGTTGAAAAAAGAAAAAGAAAAAAATGCATGTTACAAATAACAGTAGATCAAGTTGCAATAGTTCACTTATTGTACCAATTGTTCTGTCAGGTCTGAGGTGTACTTGGCAAAATATTGTGATGTGATTCCATAACTATTTTATTCAAGTCAATGTTGACTTCCAGGACTGTGTGCCTTGTAAACAGGAACCAAACCTGAAGTAGGTACAATATTTCAATATTGGGGGTCCAATTGTTTTATCAGGTCTTGGGTGTATTTCGAAAATATTGAGATGGAATTGCATCGTTTAGTGTATTAGCCTTATTTGGTTTAGTCAACAATTTTAATTAGTCATTTTCGACCTCTAGGATTGTGTGCCAAGAAAACAGTAGTCGAGCAAAAGTATTTACTTTACTTAAACAATTTAAGTTCACTGTATCAGCTGTCATCGTCAATGCACTTAATTCAGTGGTGATAGTTAATTATATAAGTGAACATTATACAGTGAACATTTCTGATCAAAATTAACTCAGAATTGTGTCAGACTATGGATTTATAATGGACCCACTCTTAAAAGAAGAATTTTTTTTTTTTTTTTTTTTTTTTTTGCCATGAGAAAAATGCCACTTTTTTATTTTCTTAAACAGAGTTTCAGGTTATTGTCCTCAGCAACACTAGTAAGTTTTTTGTTAACATTTAGTGAACTGGTAAATGCAAGTAACTACCAGTCAAGTGTTTCCAGAGGTTCAAAATCACCGAAGCAGAACCTCTTTAATAATTCTAGTTTAATTTTACTTCATTAATTATGCTTTATTATTATTGATATTATTATTATTGACCCTCCTCCCCAACACCCACTTCAAAATGATAAAGAACCTCTTTATGGCACTGAAGAGAGATAATAGATGAGTGCTTATCTCTCAAACAGCTGTTTATTCCACCTCATATCTACCCCCACCAAAGAAAAAAAAAAAAAAACTTTCATGAACCTTAAAAAATCCTAGCTAGGTTGGCAATGTATTCTAAGAAAAAAAAGTAGTCTCCCCAACCACAATTTCTCATGGGATGTAATCTGTTTATTTATAAGGGTAGGAGATTGACTGAAGAAAAGGGAGCCCTAAGGAGGTAGCTAGACTTTTAAAAGAAAAAAAAACTTCTGCTACCCTAGAATTGTACAGGGCTTTGTTGTTATTATTATGATGAGGGGAGGGGGAAGGAAATTCAAATTGAATTCTAATATCAGATAGCTCTGATAGGAAAGAGATGAGGTTAGAGAAAACAGAAGTGGGGTGTGTGTCTAGGGGAGGGTGAATAAGATTTTGGAAAACTTACTGCCCTTTATGCTGATTTTGAAAGCTTTTAATCAAATAATAATGAATAAGGTGCTCACCAAGAGTGCAAGAATAATAAGATGGAATAAAATTAGTCATAAAATAATAGTAATAATGAAGAGTGTATAGAGCCAGAGTGTTGGGATAAAAAGCAAAAATAATAAGATGGAATAAAACTAGTAATAAAATAATAATGAAGAATGTATAGAGCCAGAGTGTTGGAATAAAAAGAAACAATAAGATGGAATAAAACTAGTAATAAAATAATAGTAATAATGAAGAGTGTATAGAGCCAGAGTGTTGGGATAAAAAGAAACAATAATAAGATGGAATAAAACTAGTAATAAAATAATAGTAATAATGAAGAGTGTATAGAGCCAGAGTGTTGGGATAAAAAGCAACAATAATAAGATGGAATAAAACTAGTAATAAAATAATAGTAATAATGAAGAATGTATAGAGCCAGAGTGTTGGGATAAAAAGCAAAAATAAGCTGGAATAAAACTAGTCATAAAATAATAGTAATAATGAAGAGTGTATAGAGCCAGAGTGTTGGGACAAAAAGCAACAATAATAAGATGGAATAAAACGTAAAATCCTTCTTTTCAATCCCCGATGTGTATTTGTGTATAATTTTGTTTATTATACCTTTATTTTAACAGACTCAATTTAAGTGAGTTAGTTACGTTAAGAATAATAATGACAATTAAAAATTAAGTTTCGTTTTTATTTATGTATTTATTTATTTTATTTTATTTTATTTATTTATTTTTATTTATTTTTTTATTTTTTGATGCTATAGATTCAGATGTTTATCTTATCTGGTAAGACTCGGGAATCTATTGATTGGACAAACAGGCTGAACTATTTGATGAAATCTTTTTCCGTAATTTCCGCTAACACCTCATACATGTCTGTTTTATATCCTAGTCAAGACAGAATTATTACTGTATTAAATTACAAGTTTGCCATTGCAGATCTAAATTTCTTGCCCAGGTGAAAAAGGGTGTCGGTAGCCATTGTTCTTTAGTATAATCAGTAGAATCTTTATCCACAACCTTGGCTTCTACTAGTTTGAAAGCTAAGTCAATCTTTCACACCTGTCTACTGAGAGAGAAAGAAAAAGATCTCTGTATGAGATACACACCTTCCAAAGTTTAGCAGCCTGGTGATATTAAGAAAGAACAGTGAGATAATGAATGACAAAAGTGATACAGTAGTTTGTTTACCGCTGAGAGATGAATGAAATTTTATCTTTGTCCTTGGATATTTCTGCTTTGTTTGTGTTCGTTCAGGTCAGGTTGGGCCATGATGATTGGATTTTCCACTCCCCACGATCATGTGAGCTTAAGTTATTTTTAAAGTGATTCTTGTTTCATATTTTTTTTTTTTTTTTTTTTTTCTCAACTGTTCTGCCGGCTTTTACTTGAAAATCATCTTTACATTTACATAGATAAGTAGTCCATGTATACAATTTAAATACCTAAGAAATATCTCTCTCTTTCTCTTTTTCTCTTTCTTTCTTTTTCTCTCTCTCTCTCTCTTTCTTTTTCTCTCTCTCTCTCTTTCTTTTTCTCTCTGACTATCTTTCTCTCTCTCTCTCTCTGACTATCTTTCTCTCTCTCTCTCTGACTATCTTTCTCTCTCTCTCTCTGACTATCTTTCTCTCTCTCTCTCTCTCTCTGACTATCTTTCTCTCTCTCTCTCTCTCTGACTATCTTTCTCTCTCTCTCTCTCTCTGACTATCTTTCTCTCTCTCTCTCTCTCTCTGACTATCTTTCTCTCTCTCTCTCTGACTATCTCTCTCTCTCTCTCTCTCTCTCTGACTATCTCTCTCTCTCTCTCTGACTATCTCTCTCTCTCTCTCTGACTATCTCTCTCTCTCTCTCTGACTATCTTTCTCTCTCTCTCTGACTATCTTTCTCTCTCTCTCTCTCTCTGACTATCTTTCTCTCTCTCTCTCTCTCTGACTATCTTTCTCTCTCTCTCTCTCTGACTATCTTTCTCTCTCTCTCTCTCTCTGACTATCTTTCTCTCTCTCTCTCTCTCTGACTATCTTTCTCTCTCTCTCTCTCTCTGACTATCTTTCTCTCTCTCTCTCTCTCTCTCTGACTATCTTTCTCTCTCTCTCTCTCTCTCTCTGACTATCTTTCTCTCTCTCTCTCTCTCTCTCTGACTATCTTTCTCTCTCTCTCTCTCTCTCTATCTCTCTCTCTCTCTCTGACTATCTTTCTCTCTCTCTATCTCTCTCACAATACCTTTTTCCGTCTTTCTGTCTATATCTCTCTATATCTCAAAACGTATTTCTACTACAGGTATTCATTAAAAATAATGTTTGAAGTATATATACACAGTGTTTAACTTGAGCAAAATTGAAAATAACACTGACATCTCATTTTAACAGGAATACTTATCAAAATTACACAAAAATATCTTGAAATACTAAAGAGTAAATTTATTCAATAAAATCGCCATTGGCTTCAACCAAGGCCTTCAAACGACTTTGGAATCTCCTGCAACTCTTCTGGACGGTCTCCTTGTTTAAGTTGGCGAATGCTGCCATAATCTTTTCCTTCAGTTCATCTTTGGTGTTGCAAGAAGTTTTGTTGGTCTCTCGCTCAACTGCGCCCCACACATAACAGTCAAGGGAGTTGCAGTCTGAGGAGTTAGGTGGCCAGAGATAAGGGCTGATGTGGTGGCAGAGATTGGCTGATAGCCATGACTGGGTTCTCCTGTTTGCTTGGCATGGTGCAGAGTCCTGTTGCCAGGATCTACTAGCAACCACCCTCTTGACCCAGGGCAGTACTACCCCTTCAAGGAACTTGATTTAGGCCTCCGTGTTAAGTCTAAGTCCGCCCTCACCAACAAATTCAGGAGATATTTTCTTATTAGAACGATCTCGGTGAGCTTTCCGAACTTCTGTACCTTCGTAATCACCATTAGACTCATCCAACTCTATCCAAATTCTCTACATTGTTTTCAGTTTGATACTCAAACACTCTGAAATGTTCGTATTGGAGCTTTCGGCATGACTGCCAAGCAGTACAGCATATTGTTTCCAAATTCTGGCTGGGTGAATTGCGTCCTGGTGCTCTTTTTTCACAACTGCTCCTACTATACTGCGCAGTCGACAAAAACAAACACACGTGCACAAAATTAAAAATATAAAGTGGCGACAATTTACACATCGCACCCTGTGTGTGTGTACACCGTAATTCCTCATGTATAATACGCCTTCATTCATAATACGCACACCTAAAATTGTGCTGAACGTGTGGGGGAAATGCTTCTATTCATCTATGATACGCACCCCTTGTTTGGTAACCAAACCCTATAAATTGTATCTCTCCAATTTCATTAAGGTCATCGTATCCTACTCTCATTAAAAATGGTTTTAAACGTAGCATATTATCATAATTTAGTTTTATGATAATTCTTATTTTATTTTACATTTGTAAGTATTGTTAGGTACATATGATTGTATTTGACATCCTTATGGGGTCGCAATCGCCCAATGTTAGTGACAAATTGTCGTATGTTTGTAGCGAGTAGTCATTTCGCAACTGAAATCGACCCATGAAACTGTAATTTTTTGTAGCCGTGCATAATACGCTGCCCTAATTTTGCGTATTTTTTTTAGAAAAAATGCGTACTATACATGGGGAATTACGATATGTGTGTATGTACACACACACACACACACACACACACACACACACACATATATATATATATATATATATATATATATATATATATATAGCTGGCTACTCGTATTCGAGGATACCCGTCCACAAGGGCGGCTAGCCAGTCCCTATTGCAGACGATCGCTCAGGCACATTTGTGTTTGTTCAACAAAAACAACACCCACAGGGACCAGCTGTGGTTTATACTGCAACTATACTGAGCAGACCTTAGTTACAGTTTCTGTATATATATATATATATATATATATATATATATATATATGAGAAAGTGTGTGCAAATTCTGACAATTTCTCAGTCCGATGTAATTCTAAAAATCTGATTAAACATCTGATTTTGATTGGTAATAAAATCTTGGTCGAATCGAGAAATTTCCAGCATCTATTTCAGTCTTCTGATGCTTCGTTAGTGAATTTCTGATTATGGTAAGTGAGTCGGGCTGTATATTTGACGCACACGCCTCTGTTTATAATTTGAAAGTTTCTGCTCTACGATTTTTGACATAAAACGGAAACCAGTTATTAACAAAAATGATTGTTGTATAATTATTTGCCCGTCTTAAGACAGAAGACTCCATTAAAACCTAATCAGAATGCTGGTAAAAAAATAGGGAATAAAACCAGTTAATATGAAATATTTCAAAGAGTACGGACTCTCAGCATGTGAAGAAGGGAAATGATAAAAAGCTTGAAATATCAGCTGACCAGATAAGGACTGATAGTGTCGAGTGTAGGAAGCAAAAAAAAAAAAAAATGAAATAAAAACAAAAATGTCACAAAAACAAATAAATTATTGAAAGCGTTCACTGGTGGAATTCAATTTATTTATTTTTTAGGAATTAGTTTTTTTTTTTTTTTTTTTGTTTTTATTTTTATTTTACAATAATGTTCACACTATACAAGGCACAAGAGACACTCGAGGTAGAGGATTACAAAGTAAGAGGCACAGTTTATGGGTTATGATGGTAACATCTATAATTTTTCAAGCTCCCGGACTAAAGAAAATATATTGACTTCAATCCAAATGCGTTTTCTTTTTCCTATGCAAGCTACCAAATACTGAAAAATTAATGTTCAGTTTTCAGATTAAAGCCACAAAAGTAAATGAGTACCCAGCATGAGTACCCTAGAATAGGATAATGATAGTTTTTTGTTGTTTTTTTGAATTTTATATCGTGTTCTATTCTTCCAGGTTGACACATAGAGGTCTTGCGTCAGAACTAACTTTAGCTTACCTCAAAGTGAGGTAATGGTTAAAGAGCCAATCTGATTGCCTTTACTGCTGGGTAGTGAATTTGATTTTCAATAGGTGACTCTGACGTGTGGCTATCTAGGATAAGCTTACTTCGGAGTGAGATAATCGTTGACGAGCTAGACTTGTTGGCCAACCTTATTGCGTAGTGAATTATATCTTTGCTTTCATTACTTATGATCTTTTGTCAGAATTAAGATTAATTCGACTCATTGTAGGGTAATGGTTAACGAGCTACTCTTGTTCACTCTTACTTCTATAATCTGATCTACTTTTGGGACACCTACAATTCTATCTTTTTTTTTTTTTTTTTTTTTTTTTACACGGCATTTAAAAAATTCCACTCGGTCCCCGTAACTGTCGGTTGCGCTAGCCTCGGCGCGAGCACCGATCCCTCCCTCTGGTGCAATGGGAGGGCGCGGCCTCGGGCAGCTGTCACCTCTTCAGTATAATTTTCTCAGTTGCCCCTCTGTTCTTTGACAGAGAAGCCCCTGAGCACACTCTGTCCAAGGACAGACGCAACTGAGATGATAAGTAGATGTGTACCTACTCAAAAAGCTCAATATCTATATTAAATATTATCGTCTAGGCGATATAACTTTTCAGGTTTGACTAATTTGCATATTGATTTAAAAAAAAAGTATATTTCATTAATTAACTGTCCTTCATTACTCTTCTTTTATTTGATTTTATTGTTTTGATTTTCACTTAAAAAAATACTTCTGTTTAGCAATATTATCTTAAACAATGTTATAGGGCAGCAAAGCGTTTGAAACTTGCATTTTACTAGCCTTCAGCAAGTTGGCATCTATTTGTAAAACCTTCCTTTACTATAATAATCCCAACACCGGATCAATTAATTTCTTCTGTTTTTACAGTCATATTCTTTGAACAATTATATTGAACGTCCACAACCCCTTCAACATTATTTACATTATTCGGACTATTGTCCTCATCTTTGTTGCTATATTTATTACAACGTTTCGGCCGTTGTACATTCCGCCCTTCTTCAGGTGGTTGTAATGTTGAACTGAACCCTTTATTTCTCTCACTGGGGTAGACTGTTCTAGTTCCACTTGCCATAATTAATGGATGTTAGTTATCTCCTGTTAATACCCCTCTCAAAGTGCTCCACTGCCTTAACCGGGCATTGAACTCGCACTTTTTGGGTTCTGTCACTGGATCTAACCAACGTATTTATCCACTGTGCGATGTGTTCTTGTAATAAATATGTCGACAAAGATGAGGACAATGATGTAAATAGTGTACATAATACCTCATCTCAGAAATATAGACAGATACTGAAAAGCCGAAACGTTGTAATAAATATGGTGACAAAGATGAGGACAATAATCTGAATAATGTAAATAGTGTACATAATACCTCATCTCAGAAATATAGACAGATACTGAAAGGCCGAAATGTTGTAATAAATATGGCGACATGGATGAGGATAATAGTCCGAATAATGTAAATAGTGTACATAATACCTAAATCTCAGAAATATAGACAGATACTGAAAGGCCGTGAAAAAATAGTGAAAATTACCAGATAGCTTTAAATAAAATGTTTTGTTTTTAGTTACCAATACGCTTTTTTTATTTTTGCCTTAGACGTTATGTAGCAGTTATTTGCGTTAAAAACGACGAAAAAGCTCATGATTTTAGTCTGGTGGCTAGACTACGAAAATGAAATGTTCGGTGACATAATAAACATTTCCAGTCACGAGTTATCAGGTGGTTTTGAAAGTCTTCTGCTACCTGTTATCTAAGATAACAAAATTTATCTCTTTTTTTTCTCTCTCTAACTACAACTTCCAAGACTCAAGTAACCCTCTTATTGAATGATTTATGAGCGTAAGAAGCGAAGGTAAGTACTGCAGTTTATGTGATGTAAGATAGATAACGGGGTTTAGATTATAGTGATTGTGAAAACGTCGTCTCCGGAATCTGTTCCACAAAGTAGTAGCTGTTGAAATGTTGTCTGAGTGGAACTTCTTCATTACTAATGGAATACGCAAGTAATTAGGATGAGTTGTCCAAATGTACGTGAGATGGCAGGTCGTAGCAGTGAATGTTTGAGCGGGTGAAACTAATGAATGCAGTTAATCAGAATATTTGCCATGGAAATAGTGATACAGTAGCGTGAGGTTTGCAACTTCTCGTCTGTGAGGAAAGTGGTTGTAGGATGGTAAATAATTCATCACCCACAAAGCCGCGTAGACATTTTTTTGTACTCTCTCAAGACAGGCAAGTAGGGACTATGTAACCCAGATACGGCACGAATATTCTGTTTGGCCTGAACTGCTTCTTGGGACGGCAGAGTATTCTTAACAAGTGTTCTTAATTTATAACTAGCATTTTCCTAATCTGAAATGTTTTTAGATGAATCATAATTCTCGAGTTCATGGTTGAATAAGCTCCTTACGAGTTTCCAGTCTCGGTAGAGTTCGAAAGCGTCACCAAGTCCATTTGGGTGATGAATTATTTTCCTACCGCCAGTCTGCAGGTAGGATGCGGCAAGTCTCTCGCTGCTTTGCCGTTACTTCCACGGAAAGTGCTCGGACGAACTACCTCCCTTGGTTCCACCATGGCTATAATTTGCGGTCAGGACCCACCTTGCTACCTATATTGCAGCAAACCACCCACATTTACCCCTTATTCCATTGGTGAGAAGTAAGTTCCACTCGAAAAGCTTCTTCCCGCAAACCACCGCTCTGTTGAACCATCTCCCAAGAGGATGTTTCCCCAATCACTTCAAGCTTAACCTGTTCAAGTCTAAGGTTAACCTCCCTATCGGTATAAACTGCCTCTCAACTTAAACCTGTACCTCGAGATAAAAGACACCGTTGGGTCTTGTCCAGGATGAACCTTACTGTTAAAAAATAAAATCTAAAAATATTTTCTAGCCTTAAATCATCAGCAAAAGCCGTGAAAACAAAAAACGAATCAATAAAATATCAAGTATAGGACGATGAAAGTTTTTCTTAAGTCTGGTATGTGGTCATCAGAAGTGAGTATCAGGCGGGTGCGTGTTGCATGTTAACTTGTTGGTGGGGGAAAAGAGGCCAAGGGTTAGCAGGAAGTCTGATCGCTGTCCGGAACTGCCAGACTTACAGAGTTCAACGGAATTGTAAATTAGGTTGGTGCAAAAATGATGTCGTTTTCTCACATATGTTACTATGTGAGAAAACGACATTCTTTTTGCACCAACCTTATTACAGTTTTTTTTTTTTTTTTTTTTTTTTTTTTTTAACCAGTGTGTGGGGGTGTTGAAATATATGTATGTGTTTGTATATTAGCTACGTTCTCAAAGACACTTTTTCGGAGAACTGGTAGACGAAGAAAAAGAAAAATGCAGAACAAATTAGATTCTGTTTATTTCGTTTCGTTCATTTTCTAAATGATTTCCAAGCACAAGATTGTACGCAAAAATACCCTTAGCTTAAATATATGTATACGGTTTCATAATATGAATTACGGTTCCTAAATTATTAAATGTAATTAAGCGAGACTGCGTAAAAGCTAAAGTAAAAAAAAAAAAATTCAAGATCTTTTTTTCCTCGAGGAATCATTCGATTAAGCACAATTTGATCATGATTGAATTTTATTGAGTTTTAATATTTATTAAATAACAGAAAGAATCTTACTACTGAATAAAACTGTCCTAATTATGCAAACTAAATTAGAACAATTCTAATTATTGAATCACACACACACACCTATATATATATATATATATATATATATATATATATATAATAAAATGGACAGAGTCCGACAATTATTTTAAGACATTCTTTTTTATATTTATACGTCCTGTTTTTATAGAGAAAATCATGGAGAATTGTAGTTTAAAATCAGTAAAATCGACCTTACTAACCGAAACGCTCCTCTGTGGCTAAATCGGTAAAAGCACGTCAGGCTATATGATGGTACCGTATAGGATACAGGTTCGATTCCTGTCGGAAGACGCATATTCTCTATGAAAATTTCTCGGCCGGTAAATGTTGTTAATACTGTTTATTATAAACAAAATATTTACTTAAATATTTGTATCTATAAAAATAACGAATAAACATAAAAATGGTTATATATATATATACACACACACACACAGTAGGTAGCAAAAGTATTTAAAACATGTCAAAGACCGTTTCAAATTTGTTAAAAATTATGAACTTTTGGTCAGATGAAACGAAAATTGAGCTTTTTGGGAGAAACATATGCACCCAAGTATGAGTGGGGGGGGGGAAGAATTGAATAGAAGTCACTAAACACCATCCCAACAGTTAAATATGGGTGGGGAGTGGAATTGCAATGATTTGGGGTTGTTTTTCGTATAACGGTGTAGCAGAAATGAAAGTCATCGAAGGAAGAATGAATGCCACAAAATACAAGCAAATCTTATCAACCCATTTATTAAAAGTGCAACAGGTTTGGGGCTTGACTGAGATTTTGTATTCCAAGAGGACATTGATCCAAAGCACATGGCTAAAAAAATTCAACACTGGTTCAATGAAAATGGACTTGATATTCTGCAATGGCCTAGCCAGTCACCGGATTTCATCCACTAAAAATTAACGTTTAAAATAATACTAATATATATATATTGTGTGTGTGTATCAAAATATAATTAACATTAAATTTCTCTTTTCCTGTACATCCAACTCCCTCTATCTGCTTATCCTTTCCTCTTTGTCTATCTGTCAATTTCCTATTTTCTCTCCCACTTCTGTCAATGTCTCGCTTTCTCTCTCGCCTCTCGTCTGTCTATCCATCGCTTTCTCTCTCGCCTCTCGTCTGTCTATCCATCGCTTTCTCTCTCGCCTCTCGTCTGTCTATCCATCGCTTTCTCTCTCGCCTCTCGTCTGTCTATCCATCGCTTTCTCTCTCGCCTCTCGTCTGTCTATCCATCGCTTTCTCTCTCGCCTCTCGTCTGTCTATCCATCGCTTTCTCTCTCGCCTCTCGTCTGTCTATCCATCGCTTTCTCTCTCGCCTCTCGTCTGTCTATCCATCGCTTTCTCTCTCGCCTCTCGTCTGTCTATCCATCGCTTTCTCTCTCGCCTCTCGTCTGTCTATCCATCGCTTTCTCTCTCGCCTCTCGTCTGTCTATCCATCGCTTTCTCTCTCGCCTCTCGTCTGTCTATCCATCGCTTTCTCTCTCGCCTCTCGTCTGTCTATCCATCGCTTTCTCTCTCGCCTCTCGTCTGTCTATCCATCGCTTTCTCTCTCGCCTCTCGTCTGTCTATCCATCGCTTTCTCTCTCGCCTCTCGTCTGTCTATCCATCGCTTTCTCTCTCGCCTCTCGTCTGTCTATCCATCGCTTTCTCTCTCGCCTCTCGTCTGTCTATCCATCGCTTTCTCTCTCGCCTCTCGTCTGTCTATCCATCGCTTTCTCTCTCGCCTCTCGTCTGTCTATCCATCGCTTTCTCTCTCGCCTCTCGTCTGTCTATCCATCGCTTTCTCTCTCGCCTCTCGTCTGTCTATCCATCGCTTTCTCTCTCGCCTCTCGTCTGTCTATCCATCGCTTTCTCTCTCGCCTCTCGTCTGTCTATCCATCGCTTTCTCTCTCGCCTCTCGTCTGTCTATCCATCGCTTTCTCTCTCGCCTCTCGTCTGTCTATCCATCGCTTTCTCTCTCGCCTCTCGTCTGTCTATCCATCGCTTTCTCTCTCGCCTCTCGTCTGTCTATCCATCGCTTTCTCTCTCGCCTCTCGTCTGTCTATCCATCGCTTTCTCTCTCGCCTCTCGTCTGTCTATCCATCGCTTTCTCTCTCGCCTCTCGTCTGTCTATCCATCGCTTTCTCTCTCGCCTCTCGTCTGTCTATCCATCGCTTTCTCTCTCGCCTCTCGTCTGTCTATCCATCGCTTTCTCTCTCGCCTCTCGTCTGTCTATCCATCGCTTTCTCTCTCGCCTCTCGTCTGTCTATCCATCGCTTTCTCTCTCGCCTCTCGTCTGTCTATCCATCGCTTTCTCTCTCGCCTCTCGTCTGTCTATCCATCGCTTTCTCTCTCGCCTCTCGTCTGTCTATCCATCGCTTTCTCTCTCGCCTCTCGTCTGTCTATCCATCGCTTTCTCTCCCGTGTGACCTCACACACAATCAAGCACCCTGTTTGCAGTGGGTGGCAACCCATGATACACGAGGACGTGTAACTTGAGGCTGAGCTGTCCGTTATCCAGATGTATAAGTGGCCATGGAACAGGCAAAGCTCCTCTTTGGTGCTTACTTACGATAAACATCCGGTTGGAGAGGCACGATCCGATCAATCGGTTAGTCATTTCAAGCCATAGCACCTATATAAACGTTGTCTTATCTATCACATATATCACTCCCGATATAACATATGATTTATTGCTTCCCTATCACCTACAATGTTCAAAAATTTAAATGCAACGTCAGTCGCCATCTTCTGTTGTTTTGAATTGTGTTCTTTTAGTGTCGTTTCTCCTCACTAAAACCTTTTTATTCTTCCAATCCCAGTAACCTCTTGCATCTTAGTGTTATTATCACCTTGTATGGAAGAAATGCTTACAATATATATATATATATATATATATATATATATATATATATGTGTGTTTTTCTGGCCATAAAGACACTGTTATTACAAAAAATAATCGCCTATCAAATAAAAATGAACAAAAGAAAAACAAATTATCACTGTGTTTGAGTTGGAGATAGCAAAGCAGTCATTTCTGCAAGGAAAAATGTCTGTGTGGTCTTTTTAGAAGAACCAATCCCCACCTCACGAGAAAATCAAAAGCCAAGAATCATTTATTGACATAAGCAACCATAACAACATCGTGTATAAAAGTTCAACTATGATAAGAAAAAAAAAATCAAACCCAATCATTATGTTTCTTCAGACAAGGACAGCTTCTTTTCTTAGATATATCTATAGGGTAAAAATATTCTTGTGTTCTCAGATTTTTTTATTTTTTTTATTTTTTTTATTTTTTTATTTTTTTTATTTTTTATTTTTTTTATTTTTTATTTTTTTTATTTTTTTAAGTATAACTT
The DNA here is from genome assembly GCA_963932145.1 of Acanthosepion lycidas. Lineage (NCBI taxonomy): Eukaryota > Metazoa > Mollusca > Cephalopoda > Sepiida > Sepiidae > Acanthosepion > Acanthosepion lycidas. Next base: position 24,271,219 of record OZ010601.1, read on the forward strand.
CTGTTCTCCTTTCTTGTCTTTCCTTTCTTAGACTGCCAAATTCTCCTACACTTCCTGCCTGTTCATTTGTCCGTTCTCTTTCCACCCCGTCCGCCCGCCCGTCCATTCTCTTTCCAGCCCTTTCTCTTCACCAACATTTTCTCATTTCTTTTCACTCTTAGTGACCTTTGCATCTTAGTGGCTTTATTACCTTGTTTGTGATGAAATGATTAAAAAGAAATATCATGGAACGACACAATCACTATTTAACCCACATTAAAATTCTTACTACGCACAATTATATTAAATTTCTTATCACGGGGTCCTGATGATGACTTATGTTAGTCGAAAAATCTATGGATAAAGTAATGACTTTGAGACAGTTCATACAGATCAACCACGCTTTTGAAAGACTATCCGCACTTTCGAGAATCATATATCATATATATATATATATATATATATATATATATATATATATATACACACACCTCAGGAAAATTAAATTCCGGTCGAGCGCGAATTTGTAAACAATGCTTACTACTGTTAATACTGCAAAGCTCCTCCATGAATTGAGCACTTTCACTCATTGACGTGTTTATACGAAGAATAAGTACGTAAAAATTAGCCTTCCTCTCAACCGGACGGTGATAAATCGGGGGTAAAATCTGCGACTAATGTCAAATCAGTCGAGTTTCGATATCGGTTTGAGGCTATCGGATGTCTAGCCACACTGATGAGCTGTGATACAGCAAAACAGTCTATCTGGGGATGACACACACACACACACACTTATATATTATATATATTATATTTATATATTATATATATTATATTTATATATTATATATATTATATTTATATATATTATAATTATATATATTATATTTATATATTTATATATTATATTATATATATTATATTTCAATGTTAGAGTAATCTCTTGCGTCTTACTGACATTATCACTTTGCTGTAGGTGAAATAATAAAAATGCTGTTCCATATAAATTTTCTCGTTGTATAGTTGACAAGTTTGCTTGGGTATTTCTATGCCTCTCCCCCCACCCCTTTACCTTTTTCTTTTTTCAAATTCAAAATGATCCGGAAATGTCTGATAGTTTTCTGGTCAGAAGACGGCTTGCAATTATCTGTTTTTTTTTTTTTTTTTATTTATTTATTTTTATTTTTGGTGGGGGGTGAGGGGGGTGGAGGTAGGGGTTCTTCTCTCACTTTTTGGAAAGTTAAAGAGTATCATTCTTTTGCAGACTGACCCAGATCCCTGCTCCTGTATGGCGTCACATCGTCAAGGGTTGAGCTGTGTTCTTTCTCATTCGTAATTGTCATTGTCCGATTTAATTAAATGTCAAAGCACAATATAATAATGACACCTATTTACTTAGGTCATGTCGTTCCTTAGGAATGTTTGGGAAAATACACAGAATTCAAACAAAATGACCTGACAGAAGAGGAGATGAGGCTCCGAAAGTAATGCCTCCTGTTTACCTAGGTCAGGTCGCTTTTTTGGGATGTTTTGCTAAATTCACAGAATGCAAACAAAAACTCATCGCAGGAGGATGGGGCGCTCCAAATGTAATACCTTTTATTTAGGCCATGTTACTCTTGGCAAATACATATAATGTAAAAAAAAAACAAAAAAAACAAAAAACAAAAGGGGTGCTCCAATAGTAATGCATCTTACTTAGTTACGTCTTGTCAGTCAGTAGCTATTTGTTTTTCACACGTGATAAGCGACTCTTCAATATCAAATATGATCAAAACACACACACACACACACACACACACACATATATATATAACGAAAGAACAGTAAGCTATATAATCCGGTGTTCTTATGATTATTTTTATTTTTACAAAACAGTGCTCAATGTAACTTAGGTTGGTGCAAAAATAATGTCGTTTTCTCACATAGTAACATATGTGACAAAATGACATTATTTTTGCACCAACCTAATTATATATATATATATATATATATATATATATATATATATATATATATATATATATATATAATATAAATTCACAAGTCTTCCTCCATAAAGATATTTTCCCTTCGTGGCGGGTTGAAGGTCTTCCTTTATGATATCTGTAGTGTCAGGGTTATCACCAATTTTTACATGACCCCCTTATGTACATAAATATATCTCTGTATGTGGGAGGGATATAATTGCGGTAAGATCTAATCTATTTTTATAGACGGATTAATAGCCTTTATTAATACTGACTTAGGTAATAACTAGCAACATGGCCCGGCGTTGCCCGTGCTTGATTCAAAAATCGTACGACTCACACAGCAGTCACTGTCACTTGACTTAAAATATTTTTGCCCTTCCTTGCCTTTAAAGGAGTGCCCTTTGCCGTGCTGATGTTGCTACATGCCTTACTTCGTGCCTATCTCACACTGCGATTTTTTTTCTAAGCTCTATATTAAACATTAAATGTATTACGAAAAAAGAACTAAACAAAATGAACACAAAACGATCTGGAAAAACCGAATGAAAAAAGAATGTTAACATCAAATACTTTTTCACACCCAACCCAGTTCTGCGGAATCAGAATCAACGTTGAGTTTAAGCAAGCGAATAAACCAATTGGAGTTAGGTGCCATGCGGATTTAAATTTTTCCCACTTATGACGAATGCAGCTGTCGATTTTTTTTGCATGCTAGTTAACATTAGTGTCAGTCAGCTGTTGGCTCTCACGCTGACCAGTAGAATCTTCCTGCCTATTCGTGGCAGCCAGCTATAGGCTCTCACTCTGGCCAGTAGAAAATGGCCGCAAACTACATGAAAACTGCCGTAGAAGCATGTAAAAATCTATTGTTTCCACTATCGATTGGAGTTGGGAAATGCAACGTCACTTTTGGCCTTCCCACTAACTTTGTGCATGTAAATTTTGGTGCAAAAAATTGGGGCTGTGCATTAGTTACAGACACACACACATCTTGTCTTTTATGGATAGAGATAAACGCTGATCTCATTTTCTAATGTCTATACATATGCGTTACAACAGACATCTTTATGTAAAATATACATATATGTCTCCGCGTGTGTATGTGTGCAATAATGTGTAAATACACGTGTTTGTATATACATGTGAAATATATATATATATATATATTGTCATCCACAGACTGTTTCACAGCTCATCAGTGTGGCTAGACGTCCGGTTGCCTATAGCTAGGGTCGAAACCCGATTGAATTGGCGTCAGTCTGGGATCCTAGCACTAATCCGTTATTTTTAGATAAACACACAGTGACTGAGAGTCTTGTATTCTTAGCCGTAATAGTCACTGTTTACAAACCCACACTTCCTCCCCAGAGAGCTCAACTGAAAATAAATTTTTCAGGAGCATATGATTATATAATTATTTATTCAAAAATTATAACATAAATATATTTGATTTTATAACATATTTATGTTATAATTTTCTAATAAATAATTATATTTGCTCTAATCTGTATTGAGCACTCTTTTAAGAATAGTATTTGTTGCTCATTGGAATTTATTCCGTATACGCCAATCCTATATTTGGATATATGATTATATAATCATGATGAATATCATTGAGAAAATTAATGTATCTTTTTTCTTTTTTTTTTCTTTTTTTTTTCTTGGACATATCTCTGTATTTTACTCGATAATTTATTCATTTTCTTTCTTTTATTTTTTAGGTAAGTACTGCCAAAGCTTTTATGTGAAATTGAAAATCTGCATCCGGGTAAGAGATTTTTTTTTTCCCTCTGACAAGCTCTTCTGTTTGTAAGCGTTATCACCCCACCCCACTCTGTATTCACTGTTATTGCTATTTTCTATGCTTTAAGTAAGCTCTAATTAAATTTTCTCTCTTTGCTAAAATTCAAATCAGCAATCTTATTGGCCTGATCTGGCATCTCTGCTTCATTCGTAAAGTTGCCTCCCTTTGCCTTTTTCTATAAATACTTCCATGGGAAGTGTTCGGATGAGCTCTTCGCCATGGTGTTTAGATTTTAAATTGATGTTTTATTCAAGAACAGACAAGAATTGTACATATTGGGACTAGTTAAAACTTCCTGGAAGATTCTAAGATATTATGGTGGACTTAGTAAGAATGCTAAGTAAGAATGCGATGTTTTGGTGTAAGAAATATTATGGTATCAATAGGGATTGGCTAGCCGCCCTAGTAGACAGGTATCCTCGAATGTGAGTGGCCACCTATACAAAGAGAAGGACCGGGATCAAGATCATAGCATCAGGAGATGTCGATTGACATTACATTTGAAAATTTGAAGATTTTAGCTACCAGGGAAGTAAGTAGGAGGAAGACAGCTCCACTGTCGGGAAGTGCTGTTGGAGTAGAAGAGGCGGTTATATTTCGACAGTGAAAGAGTGGGGCCGAGATGCCAACCTAGGGTCAGCGATTGTGGTTAGCTAAATTCCATTATAAGACAGAAGAAGACCAACCTTTTTGTCCCATTCTCCATTTTTGGCCTTGTGCCACATTTTTGTAATTTCATTACTAAATAAATATCGCTCTCCGCCATGGTACCTAAACCTATTGTAAATACACATCGGGGTTTAGATTTTAAATTGTTGTTTTATTCCCCCTCCTCCACAGACAAAATTTGTACATATGACAACTAGTTAGGACTTCATAGAAATTCTGAAGTATTATGGCGGATGTAGTAAGAATGCAATCTAAGAATATATTTTGGTATAAGAAACATTGGGGTATGTCTGGGTCAGTCATTGTCACTAGCTATTTTTCAATTATAAGACAGAAGACGATGTTCTTTTCTCTCCCCCTTGGCCTTGCGCCACACTTGTATATTCACGAAATAAATATCGCTTTTCGCTGGTACCTAGATTTTTTTTAAATTTAAGCGCAACACTAGCCTATCAACGAGGTTTCAATTTAGAGTTGTATTGGCTAGATGTAATAGTAAGTTTTATGCTAAGAGTTTCTTTTGTCGCACTTCTCGCTTGCGGAACTCTCTTACGTCTACATGCTTTCCAGCCAACTTTAATCTTCAAAAACATAAATGCAATGTCAATCGCTATCTACTGTCCTCCTCCTGCTTTTACTCTTCTTTTTTTTCTCATTCAAGTTTTTGTTTTCTAATTTTTTTCGCACTCATTACCCCCCCCCACACTTTTGTTAGGTTCTCTGCGTCGCGCTAGAAGATTTTTTTCTCGCCTGAGTTCATTCTTTAAATCTACAAATCTACCATTCGTCCTTGCTTTGAATACTGCTGCCATATATGGTCTGCTGCCCGCGCTGTTCATTTCGAGCTCCTCGATAAAATCCAGAGACGGATATTCAATATGATAGGTCCTGACCTGGCATCTCGTCTACATTCAATGTGGCTTCCCTCTGTCTTTTCTACAATTTCATGGCAACTGCTCTGATAAGCTACTTTCACTGCTACCCAACTGCATGAACTTAAGCGTGCTATTAGGTTAGCATCTCGGTTCCACCCTTTCACTATCGAAATATAACCGCCTCTTCTATTCCAACAGATTATTCTGTCGCACTTCCCGACAGTGGAGCTCCCTTCCTCCTACTTGCTTCCCTGATAGCTAAAATCTTCAAATGTTCAAATGGAATGTCAATCGACATCTTCTGATGCTATGCTATTGATTCCCGCGCTTCTCTTTGTGAAGGTTGTCACTCATATTCGAGGGTACCTGTCTACTAGGGTATCTAGCCAATCCCTATTGCAGATCGTTGCCCAGGCGCATTTATGTTTCTTCAACACCCACAATGCCTACCTGTGGTTCATACTGCAACTATGCTGAGCAGACCGTAGTTACTGTTTCTGTGAAAGAGCGTGTTATCTAGCGTGATCAACAATTTGAACAAGGCCAGCAGACTCGGCCACGATGACTTGTGACTTCGTGCTAGCACAGCTATCGACGGCCACCAAGGGTTCAGTCTACCAAATTTCACTCACAAGGCTAGGGTGAACCCGTGGTATGTTTTCAGGCACTTTCCAAAAGGTGCCGCACGCTGGGATCGGCCCCCTCCAGTTCGATAACATCTTAAACAAATCGACCATGGTGAGATTCGAACATTGTCAGAATGCGAACGTTCTAATCACTAGGCCACGTGCATATATATATATATATAAGTATGTAGTGCAGTTCAATTTACATTACATGAATCATTCATACAAAAACAGATATTGAAGTTAATGATATAAATGGCGAGAATACATCTTCGCAAACAAATTTAATAAAGTACATTAACCCCGAACCTGTAGATGAATGTTATGATCCCTGTTTATAAATTCCAGTTGCATAAGGTCTTTTTTTTTTATATTTTACAAGCTTTCATCTGTTCATACAGACATCATCAGGTATGGAAATAGATTTGTTTTTTACTTCCCGGTAATAACAGGACAACGAAAGAATAGATGTATCCCGAAATATGTTTTTAGAAATGTGTTATTGTTAATTGTAAGAAATTTTTTTGAAGCGTTCGGTCGCAACGCTGAGATTGAATTTTTAAATTTTAAGATTGTGCGTTTTTGTACTAATATGGTAATAGGAGAATTCTTTTGTACTGGTAGGTTTTTCAGTCATTGTGGCATGAACTAAATTGTTCAATAAATACAGGAATGTCACAGTTATTATCCGAAAGTTGCACGTCGGATCAGTTGATGATGTCTGTATGCACAGATAAAAGCTTGAAGAAGAAAAAAAAAGACCTTATACAACTGGAATTTATAAACAGGGATCATAACATTCATCTACAGGTTCGGGGTTAATGTACTTTATTAGATTTGTTTGCGAAGATGTATTCTCGAATTTATATCATTAACTTCTATATCTGTTTTTTGTATGAATGATTCATGTAATAAATATATATATATATATATATATATAATGGCATAGAGCACTTTTTTCTAACCATTCGGCCAAGTGCCCTTCACATTATCCTTTCACCATACACCACTCTTTATTCTTGCTCTCCCTCTCTGTAAGCCCTTGCGTACTAGTGGCACTCCCGCCTTGCTTGGGGTGATATGCTTAACAACAAACAAAAATGGTAGATTGAACATAGCTAGACACAATGACTGACGCGCTGTTTGTTCTGCCGGTCTTGCCTCCAATCTGTCCAACCAGTGTAAATTTCAAGAACCGCATTTCTTTTGCCTCAAGTCTATTTTCCATCTGCGATGAGAGTTTTCAGCTTTCACTTGTACATATCGGAGGACGGATATTACATGACAGTTCAGTACTCGTTTTCTTTTCTTTTTCGTTTCTAACGTTTTCTATTTCTTAATACGTTGCTTAGCTTTTGGAAAGCATCTTTCGGCATCTAAAAGCTCCTTCGGATCTCATTGTCTGACTTTCCGTCCTTTGTTAAAACACTTCCTAGATATTTAAATTGTTGTACCTGATTGATTTTGCTATCTCCAATTTATAATTTGAATATCAAACCTATGAACTTATTGGCTCATCCTAGACTTTATTTTGGAGATATTTACAAGTTCAATTGGCGTTCGTACATTCTCGCAGTTCAATTGGCGTTCGTACATTCTCGCAGTTCAATTGGCGTTCGTACATTCTCGCAGTTCAATTGGCGTTCGTACATTCTCGCAGTTCAATTGGCGTTCGTACATTCTCGCAGTTCAATTGGCGTTCGTACATTCTCGCAGTTCAATTGGCGTTTCCACGTTCTTGCTATTAAATCCGTTTTCTTACATTGAACTGCGGTAACTATTTGTGAATACTGCTGAGGCTTCTGTAATTTTTTAATGATTGATATATTTTTTATAGTACGTCTACAGCTAAATTCAAGAGTATTTCTGTTGAATATTTTTCTGTAGCTGACTTTGTTTTTGGAAGTGTTTGTCAATGAGATAGAATATTATATCTATATGTTTATTACATGGTATATATTTTTGTTGGATGTTTTGTTCTTTTAGGTATAAATGTATGTTTCTGCCTTTCAGTGCTATTTCCGTCTTTCCCTTTTTTTTATTTTTGCTTCACAGAATATATTTTTGTTTGACGAATTCTTGGTTAATCCGCGCATGAGGAAGAATAGGGTTTTTTTTTATTATGCTGTGTGGGTGGTTGGAGAAAATATGTATCTGAAGTGGGTTTTAACTTGATATTTTTTCCTTATGATTGATATATACCTTCGTGGAGGTTTAAAGTTACATCTAAGAAGTCTATCTCTTAGAGCAGAGAAAATATTTGATGTAACCGTGGGAAAATATGACGAAGCGTAAACCTGCAAACAGATCGGAATATATATCCTGCAATCACGGGCTACGAATATAAAAAAAAATGCAAAGGAGGGTACAAAGAATATGGTCTCCAAATCCTAAGAGTTTTAAAGAAAAAAAATGCTAAAAAATTAGGATTGGAAATTATTAAAAGAAACCAAAATTCTGGATTTAAAATAAATGCATGTTCAATCTTTGTCGAGAAGAAAAGATTCCCTTTTTTATATGTTTACAGTAATATCTACCTCGTACAAGGCACGGGAGCCACTCGAAATAGTTAACTCTGGACTTGAATAGGTTAAGACTGTAGTGTTCTGGAAAACACCCCCTTGGGAGTCGATTCCACGGAGCAGCTCTTGACTGGAAGAATCTGCTCGAGTGGTACTTCCAAGCGGTCACCCATAGGAGTATTTTTTTTTCTTTTTAAATTCGGAGTATATTGATTGATTTTGCCGGGAAAGTATCAAATAATATCAGCTCATGTACCCCGGGCCGCCTCCCCACATCAGACAGTACCCTCTCCCTCAGAATGATGTTGGCGTCATTACCCGGCACTTGAGGTGTCCCCAAAAGAGAAGCTTTCCGAGGGGAATTGAGCAATGTTCCCAGGGTATTGTCGTTAAATCAACTTTAAGCTGACCTTGTGTCACATTCGATTTTAACGTGGACGCAATGAAAAATAAAGATACCGCACCCAAGGTTATTTGCATGCAAGTTAATATAACGAGCCCGACTGAAATTGGAACACTGCTCTCTGTGTTCCAATTTCGAGCCGTTCTCTATTATACCACCCGCACATCCAAGTTAACGTTATCTAGCATTTCCAAGTTGTCACCTATCGGAGCTATTTTTATTTTACAAATTTGTCTGTGTTTATATGTATGTATATCTATATACATAAAATATATATTAAGAATTTGGGTGGGGAGATAGTAAGGCTTACTAATACAAATCCTACTAATTAACCCATATCTGGGGCGTGATAAGACTTCGACTCGTACCGTTCTCAACGGTATTTACGTGCAAACGAACACGACAGAAATTGGAACTCGGCACGCCGACTTCTAATTCCGAGCCGTTATCCATTGCACCACCCGCACATCCAAGTTTAGAGCACCTGCTAATCTACAAGTGTTCACACATAGGATCATTTATTTATTTATTTTTTAATCCGGGAAACGTTCAACAGGATTTAGGAAAACTTTGCTATCTTGGCAGATGACAAATGGATCAATTTGCAGAAATTTGGTTGACACCGCATATATATATATATATATATATATATATATATATATATATAAAGTATTGTGTACATTTCGTGTGTCGCCAGGAGCATAATATAAATTAATACCTTCTACGTTTCTTACTTGGACATTTCGCATTGAACATGGTTTGTTTTCTAAGAATTCGTAGCGTTTCTGTCACAATATATTCGCTTTTGTCTCTTTTGGTAAAGACAGCCTGTCATGTTGCATGCACATATTGGCATTCTTTATCTCTTTCGACTAACGCAAAGTTTTGCCAGCGTGTCGTTTACCAGTTACTTGCAGATTTAACTGCAGAGGTGATGCCGCTGTGCACTGACCCGGAGCAGCCAAAGACAGGAATTATAGAAGCTTGTTCCTCCGCTGACAGAATGGAAGACATTTTATAGAAGACGATAGAATGTTATTAAACATTGATATACTATCGCTTTAGTAACAGCCTTTTTTTTTTCTCACTCTACCCACCCACAGCTCATATATACATACATACGTCTACTTCTATTGGAATAAGACAACCATATGACTACACAGGTAGGTTTAAAAGAATTACTTAAAGCTGAATCTATTAAAAACCGTTATCTTAAAAATCTAAATGGAGTTATAAACACTACTTTAATAATCACAGCCACACAACTAAAAGGTTACAGCAGTTTTGTCATCCGACGAGCTGAGAAAACGATCAGGTCATCCCATAAGTTCTGTCCGAATTTTGAATAAAGAAAGCAAGTGACCAAATGTTACATTTAATTACAGATTCAATCAACAATGTATTTTCCCTGATTATCTATGACTTCCTTCCATCTATTAACAAGCTTACTAATTCCATTACTGTAAAATTCTTTTGGCTTTGATTCGAAGAACTCACTAATGTCAGTTTTAAACTCTTCCTGTGTTACAAAAGCTGTTTCTTCCAAATGATTCTGTAAGCTACGAAACAATTGGTAGCTTGAAGGAGCAAGATGGGGAGAATAAGGTGGATGAGGAATTTTCTCCCAACCAAGTTCTTCGATCTTTTGTGACGTGATTCTTGCTGTGTGGGGTCGCGCATTGTCCTGATGAAACATCACCTATTTTCGATTCACTAGAGCAGGTCTTTTTTTCCTCAAAGCTTAGTTCAAACGCTCTAATTGCTGACAGTATATTTGAGCATTAATTGTTGCATTAGGTGATAAGAATTCAAAGTGGATTATTCCTTGGCGATCCCACCAGATTGAAAGAAGAACCTTTTGCCGAGGAAGTTCCCTTCTCAGCTGTGGCTGGGGTCCTCCCCCTTTACCAAGCCACTGTCTATGATGCTTAACATTTCGATAAAAGATCCATTTTTCGTCGTCAGTCACAAGTCTATCCAAAAAAGGTGAAACAATTTGGCGAGAATGGAGAGAAGAGCAGATGTCAACTCGGGATTTGAGGTTGTTTTCACACAATTCATGAGGCACCCATTTGCCATGTTTAGGAACTTTTCCAAGTTGTTGAAGATGACGATGAACAGTTGTATGGTTTGAACTGAGAACCACTGCCAATTCCTCAACTGATAAAGCAGGATTTTCTTCAAAGGCAGCTTCAAGAAGCTTTTCACCAATCTCAACTGGACGTCCGGTTCGATTCAAGGGTGAAATCTCTACCTCTGAATTTTGCAAACCATCTTCTGCAAGTTCTTTCATTCACACATTCCTCTCCATAAACCGAGTGAATGTTCCTAGCCGCTTCGGCTGCTGAGTTTCCTTTCTTGAACTCATAAAGCATTATGTGCCTCAAATGATTCTTGGGTACTTCCATGATAGCAGGGTTTTAATCAAACAAAATTTAATTTTATTGTTCTCTGAAATAAAATTTGATCAGTTTAAATGCATCTAAACATAAAAATAATGTTCAGCTCCATTCGGCATTATACAATACTCTTTAAATTTCGTTCATTTTAACAAAAAGTTAAAATTCGGACAGAACGTATGGGATGACCTAATAATATTTTCGTTATTTTAAACAAACATGAGTACCAGTCGAAATTACGGGCCATTTTGTTTGTGTTCCAATCACAAAATTGTTGAAACTTTATAAGAACCTTTACTCAAATTCACTGTGCTTGATCTAACGATTAAGACATTTTCTAAACAGTTTCGTGTTGGTGAATCGTTCTCACTTTTAACCAGATTGCATTTTATTTTTATAGATCAAAATTGTTTTCAGTCGCATGGATTATAGATGAAGGATATCCATTGTTGTTTTCTTGAAAGGCTTCAATTGATGTGGGGTTTTGTATTTTGTATAATTCTTTGGGATTTTGTAGCGCCAATCTGTGATCTTTTAGGATGGATTGTGTATGCTTTTTTTTGTTTTTAAATATAAAAGATTCATTCAATTAAAATTATTTTTAAACATTTATTGGTTAATGATAGGTTGGTGCAAAAATAATGACGTAATAATGTCGTTTTTTGACGTATTTTTTAACGTCAAAAAACGACATTATTACGTCATTATTTTTGCACCAACCTAATATTTTTTTATCAAGAATTATTTTGAAGGAAAGACCTATAACGAAGTGAAAAAATTGTTCGTCTGTTGGGTCTTTATCGGATTAAGTTTCTCTACGTTCATACAACTGCACATGCGCACGAACGAGAGACGCTGGGATATTTAAATTACACACACACAAGCCAAAACGTAAAAGACTCGAAAGGAAATTGACTATATATATATATATATATATATATATATATATATATATATATATATATATATATATCTTACTTATTATTATAAAACGCAGATTGTGTGTGTGTGTGTGTCTGTACGTTTATATATTGGATCGGATTTCCTACATTTTTCAACCGATTTCAACAAAACTTCACAGGACTACGTAAAATTACCTTGCGGTGGTTCTTACAGCGCCAAAAATTGGAAAAATACAATGGTTTTTGCACGAAATTAATTTGAAAACACGATTAAGAGGCATTAATGAAAGGGGGACAACTCATATCGAGTTATACTTATTGTTATCGATTTATACTTATAAAACCCAGGTTGTTTGTGTGTGTGTTCGTTTATATATGGGATCGGATTTCCTACATTTTTCAACCGATTTCAACAAAACTTCACTTTTTTTTTTTTTTTTTTTTTTTTGGCAGGTAGCGTTTCTTATTGTCTTGCACACTTTTTTCTTTATTTTTACATTCAGAATGCTTTAAAAATTCCATTTACAAGACAATTGTTTTATAATAAAATTCTATTCAAACGATTGAAAACAATGTTTTTGTTTGAGTTTGGGTTTGACCAATTCGTAAAAAAAAAAAAAAAAAAAAAAAAAAACTAATTAAAACATGCGTGTCCGTCAACCTTGAACAAATAATCTTTGTCAATTTTATTTTTCAGTCTTTATGATGGTCGATACTTGATCTATCTCTTACTGTTACATCCCCGGGCAACGCCGGGCTCTACTGCTAGTATATATATATATATATATATATATATATATATATATATATAGCCAATTTCCTTTCGAGTCTGCGTTTTGTTATTGTTCCCACCAGTTTTGTTATTAAATATTCTAGATTCTTCTAAGAATGGTGAAACGTTTACTCTGGATGATCCAGCGATTAAAGCACTTTCTATGCATTTTCGTCTTGGTAAATTGTTTTCTCTATAATTAGATGGCATTTAAAGGATCAAAATTGTTTTACGATGAGCAATTAATACATTTATGTTGTTTTGTAAACGATCTCTTTTGTGTTAATATAATCTTCTCTAACTGTTTATTGAAAATGGCGACTTACTTTATATAATGTGAGATTTTAAAATAAAAAAATAAAAAACTGAATATTTATCAGACACACTTTCGTTAATTAACTAGCACTGCCAAGTTCGTTTTTCTTGATTTTCAATTCCTTTCTGTAAACTCCTAACCAGTAGACGCCTAATGTAACTCATAGAATTAGCAACGCGATTGCATTATGTAAATAATTGTCCTATTCTGCCATTAATGCTTGTATCAATGACCGACTGCTGATGATGCCTGTTTACCAATTTTCAATGCATACGTTGGTTGGTTAGCGGCTTATTGACCTCTCTGGATTTAATGCTGGAATCTAAATATTTGGAATGTAAATTCTATGCCTTCATTTACATATAAAACGTATGGTTGGTCATTTTACAATAAATACGTATTATTGGTAACTTGATTTAAAAAATGTATTAGTAATTTTACTATGAATATGTATTGTCGGTAATTTTTTTTTTTTAATGTATTAGTTATTTTAATATAAATATTTATTGTTGGTAATTTTTTTATAAAAAAAATTATTGTTGGTAATTTTATTTTTTATTAAAAAAAACTATTGTTTTTAATTTTATTTTTTAATAAAAAAAATGTACTGGTAATTTTAATATATGTATTCTTGGCAATTTTTTTTATAAAAATGTACTGCTGGTATTTTTACTGCAAAAAGGTATTTTTATACTGTTATAGTGAAACACACCTATTCTATAGTTAATAGACTCTCCCACCTATAATAAATAGGAGTTATAAGAGTAAGGAGGGAGTCGTTCAGTCGGACGACAGTTAGTCAAATACTAAAGTATCAGCGACCACAACTAGATTACTCTGCGTTATACCTATTATATCAAGTTCCTAACGTTTTGTACGTCGAACCTATTTTAGGACCGACTTAGTACAAAATACAAACCTCCACTGTGAAACCACTACATAACATACTTTAATAGTTTTTTGGGATTTTATTTTTTTCGGGGGGTGGGGACGATTCACTAATTTGCCATACCTGAGACCCTAAAAGGTGCCACGTCCGCGGGTCAGTATTGGCCTCGGAACAACAGCAATTAAGGTGTTTCCACTCTCCTCAAAACGACCTATCTCACGATCAGAGGCCTTGCTGCCGGATGTAGTTTATCGTCATACCTAAGACGAATTTCTTTCGTAAGAAAAGTAAGCCGAAAGCGCTTAGAAGCCATTGGACAATTCATGTTCAAATTCCCTCTGGAAACCAGAGAGACATTCCGAAACGTAGAAAAAAAGGAAAATCTTTAAGAAATATATATGACCATTGTAGTCTTGATGCGCGCTGTTACGTCCACAGGTTTGAGTCACCCTCATTCCCTATTTTTTTCCATTCGTAAGAAAAATGTTTCACGCAGACAGCTTCTACCTAATAATCTTAGGAACAGACTCCCGCGTAGATGCTTTCCAGAACAATACAATCTTAGCCTTAAGTCTAGATTCAATCTTTAACTATCCTCCATATCTACTGGTCTTGCTTCCACCTCTTACGTTCCGATCACACGCCACATTCAGTATCTCTCTTCTTTGAGTGGCTCTTGAGACTTG
>OZ010601.1:24291033-24326033 GCA_963932145.1 Acanthosepion lycidas
ATATATATATATAATATTTAAATGGATTTCAGGAACCAAAGTGACCAAGGGAATTCAGAGCAGCCTGAATGCATCCAGCTCTTAGATAACAACTTAAAAGAGGCTGTTTGACCAACAAACACAAGGGCTGACCAAAATTCATGTTATAAAAAACAATTGAAAACTACAGATAAAATACATTTTCTCCATTAAATCATTTATTTCCGTAGTTCACCGCTACTAACAAGTAGATTCTTTTTTTTCTCCTGATGATGGCCATGTTGGCCGAAACTAGTCTAGGAATCTACCTGAAACAATAAAAAAGGAAAAAATATTAATATACAAGCAAGTGTGTCTGGAGATTTAAAAAAAAATATTTTTATTGTCCAGCACATTTTTTATATATATATATATATATATATATATATATATATATATATATATATATATAATGATGAGAGAGCTGTGCCTCTTTGTGTTTTTTTAGTCCCAATTATATTATGATATGTCATAGAAATGTGTTGTCCTAGATTATTGATTTACTGTTGCGTTAGCATCGGCGCGTGTCGTAAGTGCTGAGTTACATGGAAAATCGTGTTACCACGCGTCTTATTAACGAAACTCGGCCGGTCCGGTCACTAGCGGTTATGGCTCTCTGCAGCGTCCTGTTAATTCCATCTTTCAGTAATATTAGCTCTTCTCGCCTCCATTCATTTATGCAAACTCGTTAAGTGGGCCACATCCGGTTTTCCCCGTTCTCTTGCATCCACCATTCCCTGTAACTGTTTAACTCTCCACGTCTTCTTTCCTCATTATGAGTCCCATAAACGTCACCTTTCTGACTGTTAACTTCCTTTTCCTTGTAGTTCTTATTCTCTTCAAAATTTCCTCATTATTCGGATGTTCTGTCTATAGTATTTAAAGGTGTAATAAACACTTCTTTTCCATCAAATGTCTTTTTCATCTTTGAGGAGCTTGCCCATCCCGGACAGCCCTGTAGAGAGAGTATCCGTCTGTTTCGGCTTCGTAAATAGTGTCTGCCTCGTAGTGATTTTCCGTCCTGTAGAGGTTGTCTTCCCTTTTCATCCTCGTGGAGAGGTTGTCTTCCCTTTTCATCCTCGTGGAGAGGTTGTCTTCTCTTTTCATCCTCGTGGAGAGGTTGTCTTCCCTTTTCATCCTCGTGGAGAGGTTGTCTTCCCTTTTCATCCTCGTGGAGAGGTTGTCTTCCCTTTTTTGGCTCTGTGGAGCGATCTGTCCGTTCCATCCAGCTCGATAGTGTGATTTGTCCGTCCCTTACTACTTTGTATAGTCATTGGCCTTCGCTGCCCTGTTAACCGTCCCTTATCGACATGCAGAGAGATTGCTCAACTCTTGCTGCCTGGTCAGGCGACTGGGACGTAATTCTCAGCTCAGAACTCTTCTCCTTGTTTCTAACGACTATCTCTTTGGTTAATTTCTGAAAGCCGTCTTGTAAGCCTTTTTTAGTCTGACCATTTGAACGTCTTTACGAATTACCAACACTTACATATGCGATCGATAGCTTAAGAGACTGGAAAAATGGACAGTTCTTTGTACCGCTCAAGAAAGTACCTGTTCCATTTGCCATGATCTATATTTAAGAGATCACATCAAAAACGGAATATTGATTCCAGATTTGGACCGGAAATGTTCAATTTTTATATTCTGCCTTGACATTGAGTCAACAATAGTGATTAGTAGTAAAAAGAATATACCATAAATTTATTTCCAGTTGTGACAAGCCAGAGATAAGCCCTTTTATGATGGTTACAGAACGAATTGAAATTGACTCCTAACTTTCACAAGTGTATTAAGTGAACATAATTAGTTTCAGCTGAGGTTTGAAGTCCTAACAATTCCATTTTTTCATTGAGAAAAACGTTACATTCTGTCAATGTTAAGAATAAAGATCAGAGGAAAGAATGGATTCATGCCTCTGCTAAGCGTACACAAGCAGTTGTAGGCGGAATTCGAGCAGTATTTGTCTATTAGAGCCTATTACCTCTCGCTACTACACATTTGAAAATAGAAAACGTATTCTGCATATCATTGATACGTAGATAGACACTCAATAGCTCGTGTTCGGCTGCTTAGTTTCTTTGAAGCGTTAAAAAAATTTTTGAAATTGCACGTTTTTGTTTATTCGCAATACAGTCCAAATTTGATTTCGTTCTTAATCGTTTCTCCGACCTCTTGACCTCTGTAATACTGACCCCTTCTGCATATTTAATTCCCAGGGAAATTGAACATTACGAAAAGGATATCTTTGCGAAATTCTACGCTTTCTGGGACGGGCTTTGACAATATTTTCTTGGAATTTTTCCCGTGTTTCGTTTAATCTAGGAAGTCTTCGTTATTTGTTCAAAGCGAATCTGAAAATATTATCCACCTTCTCATCTTTCCGCTCGACCTTGCAGCTTATCTCAAATATCCAATTGGGAGTAACCCTGATGCCATACCTAAGAATAGTTTTAAAAGATTGGATTTATACCATGTGTAAACTATAGGCCTTGAGAGATCTCGCGTCAGCGGTGAAAGATGCTGATGAAAGATGGCGAAAATGTATTCGGCCACTCAAAAGTTACGTCTTTTTTACCATGGCTTTTTTTTTTTTTTAGAATATATATTTCGATCATACAGGAAGAAAATCGAGGTTCGGGCAGGACACTCTGGACTTATAAATATAATTTTTTTCCCCGCCAGGTGGATAAATAGCCGTGTCAGACAGACAAAGACTGTTGAGTGGAACTATCCAGTCGAATTAGTGTGAATTAGTGTGCGCCGATGGTTTGGATTTAGGATTTAACGGACGTTAAGCCGAGCCGTGATACTAACAAGGTATTCATGAGCGGGTCACTCTGGACTTAGGAATATGTTTTTTCTCCACCAGGTGGATAAATAGCGTTGTCAGACAGATTGCAATGATTATTGAGGAACTATTGAGTGGAAATATCCAGTCGAATTAGTGTGAATCATTATGCATCGATGATTTGGGTTTGGATTTAGGCCGTTAAGCCGAACCGTGATACGAACAAGGTATTCACTGAAATGGTTAATTATCTTTGGTTGACTTTTTCTTCTTAAGTATTTATTTGCGGTTGTAAATAATTACTGTTTTATTTGACATTGAAGTCTTGAGTTATACTTAATTATTAACGGCCACCGTACGTCACAAAAATTTCTTATCGTTAAATATCCCAGAGATGTATATATACCTATATTTTATGAATTATGCAAAACCGTTTTATACGGTTCAACAAAATTGTTTTAAATCTCTCTCTATAAAAGGCTGTGTGTGTGTGTGTGACGAATGCACGGCCGCAATTTTCGATGGATTTGCACCAAAAGTTAGCGGGAAGGCCAAGACCGACTTTGAATTTCTCAACTCCCATCGATAGTGGAAATAATTGATTTTTTCATGCTTCTACGGCAGTTTTCATGTAGTTTGCGGCCATTTTCTACTGGCCAGAGTAAGAGCCTATAGCTGGCTGCCACGAATAGGCAGGAAGATTTTATTGGCTAGCGTGAGAGACAACAGCTGATTGACACGAATGTTAACTAGCATGCTAGCATGCAAAAAATCGATAGCTGCATTTGTCACAAGTGGGAAAAATTTTAATGTGCATGGCACTTTACTACAATTAGCTCATTCGCTTGCTTAAACTCAACGTTGATTCTGATTCTTGCAGAACTGGGTTGGGTGTGAAAAATATTTGTTGTTAACATTCTTTTTTTCATTCAGTTTTTCCAGTTACGAGTTTTTTTTTAAAGCTGATCGTTTTGTGTTCATTTTGTTTAGTTCTTTTTTCGTAACAGATTTAATGTTTAGTATAGAGCTTCGAAAAAATTCGCAGTGTGAGATAGGCAAGAAGTAAGGCATGTAGCAACACCAGCACGGCAAAGGGCACTCCTTTAAAGGCAAGGAAGGGCAATTACCTTAGCAGCAAACCGAGCAATGGATTTAATATAATCTCTAAAAGCCCCACCTTATGTTACATCCGGTTGCAACACGGGAGAAATGGTAGATAACACTACAACTGATCTTGTAGATGAAACTGCTACAGCTACACTTAGAAAATCATCACAGACTACAGAGCATGCATAAGTAAATAGATAGAAGGTCAGGGATTAGTGGAGATAAGAAAAAGACAAAAGCCGAAAATGTTAGCCCCATTAATAATGTTTGAATATTAGTCACACTTCTGGATAGGTTAGTATTAGACTCTTTGGAGAATAAAGTTAATAAAAAAAAAAAAAACGGCAACTATTTATGGTTCAAACTAATAATTCAAGCAGTGTAATAAAAAAATATCTGTCATGGATTCGCCGGCTATTAATTTGTGAAGAAAAGGAATCTTTAAAAATAAATTTTTAGGTAGCATCAGAAGAATTTGGCATAAATCCTCGATTTAGTGCGTTCGGTTTTTCCCTGGGTAAATTTCGCGATTCTGCGTGGGCCAAAGTTAGCGGGGTGGCCTCTGCTATTCTCTTCAGCATGGAAAGTCTTTCAGTGACACTGCACCTTGGTTCCGCATTTTCCATCTTGGCCTCTCATCGACACTATCTACTCGTTGATTGTTATCTGTTTGATTTCGCCATTTCAGAAGGCGATGTTGAACCCGATTACCATAAGGGGAAACATGGCCCCATAGATGCATCGTTTTGGAGTGAGGGGAATAACTGAGGAACTTAGAGATGTTAAGTAGACTGTACAGTGTGTGTATGTGTGTGAGCCCGCGCGCGCGCGCACACACACACACACACACACACACACATATATATATATATATATATATGTCTGTTTGTGTATGTATATATATATATATATATATATATATATATATATATATATATATATATTCAGTTGTAACCCCGGGTTTCACGCTTTTGCGATCATCGGGAAAACTGATCAATATATATATTACAAACTAATATCCATGCAAGTAAATAATTTGTTAGTTCTACCTCAGATATTGAGCACCTTCCACTAAATACCACATATATATATATATATATATATATATATATATATATATATATATATATGTCTGTGTATGTATGTATGTATGTATGTGTATATATATATATATATTCAGTTGTATATATATATATATATATATTCAGTTATTCGTCCCAAGAAAAAAAACTCCAAAACGAGTAAAGTAAGTATATATATATATATATATATATATATATATATATATATATAAACACAGGTTTCGTTAAATAATTTAAACACGTTCTGTCCACGTATTTTCGATAAGATCCCTTTCATATTCGCGAATTTGTGCGGTTATTTAAAAACGAGAGGAAAACACAGTGTTGACTCATGTTGTGTTTATTCCGAGTACTTTCGACATAGAATGATGTCATCATCAGGGTATTGTTAAATATACAGTAAGTATTTAGTGTTCATGGTTGTGAAGGACAAAAATTGTTGTGGTAATTTGAAGATTACCATTTTTATATATGGAGCCACGAACAATGTGTCATGGATGGTTAACAGACACCGTTTTTTAGGCGGGGGGGGGTAACTATGTATGCTGCAAAAAGTTCCGTGCTTGAGCAGTTGCTAGATAAAGAAAAAGAAAACTTATTAATGACATGAAAAAGTGTGGATGGTGGATGGTTCTGTACAAAAACTTCACCACTATAATCAAATCTCATGTGCTGGTGTCGGGTTGTCGGTTCCTAGGAACTCATCTGCTTGCCCTTCATTCGTGGAATTCGACGGCGGAGTCATATATATATATATATATATATATAGTGCGTGCTCGCACGCTCGTTTGAGTGTGTGTGTATATATATATATATATATATATATATATAT
The DNA here is from genome assembly GCA_963932145.1 of Acanthosepion lycidas. NCBI lineage: Eukaryota > Metazoa > Mollusca > Cephalopoda > Sepiida > Sepiidae > Acanthosepion > Acanthosepion lycidas. Next base: position 24,296,861 of record OZ010601.1, read on the forward strand.
ATATATATATATTCTATGTGTTAGTCTATGTATCTTCGTGGTTATCTCTGTATATATATTAGGTTGGTGCAAAAATAATGACGTAATAATGTCGTTTTTTTGACGTTAAAAAATACGTCAAAAAACGACATTATTACGTCATTATTTTTGCACCAACCTTATATATATATATATATATATATATATATATATATATATATATATATATATACACAGAATTCTTTGGTAATTCGAATAACTTTTGTTAAAAAATAAGGAAGGATTAATTCAGTTTATTTTTTTTAAATTTCAAACTTCACTCGAAATTTCTAAACTTAAATTCAAATATAGCAATATTATGATTTTCCGGTGTTTTCTATAATCATATGGAGCCTTCTAGAATCTGTACATCTGTAATTTGTAAGTTTGTATGTTATGCTATAGCTATAATCTGCTAAATGCGTTTAGAAATACACAAGTACCCTCCAATTACATTATTAGTAAATTGAAAGATACAGGTTCTGAAATATTTTAAGATTTTCCCCTTATGTGGCACATCTGGTAAAATTGAATTTTCGTTTTTTTTTGTTTTTTTTTTTTACCCCTTTTTCAAGGGCTAAAGCAAATTAATGCCTTTTTCATTACTTTTGAATTTTTTTTTTTCATAGTGTTACAAAAAAGTCATGGTCCTAAATACGTACGCACTCCCGCCCTCTATGTCTCTGCCTTTCTATCTATCTATCTATCTATGTATCTATCTATCTATCTATGTATCTATCTATCTATCTATGTATCTATCTATCTATCTATCTATGTATCTATCTATCTATCTAATATAGAACTAAGGGTTTGGTAAGTCGTGTGGATATTTCCAAGGAAGATGTAATCCAGAGACCTCAATATAAAACCAGAGCAAATATCAATTAAATAATTATGAAATAGACAGCCTTAAGTTTCCATGAATATAATTTATTTCCCTATGATGACTCGGGGAAAAAATATATTTTCTGGGGAAATAAATTATAGTCATGGAAACTTAAGGTTCTCTATTTTTTAATTATTTAATTGATATTATGTATAGCTTCTAGCTTAGAACCCGCCCTATTGGGCGGCATTTAAGCTGGCCTTCATTTAAGCTTGACCTTCATCACAAGAGGTAGGGAAAAGTAGATGAGATAAAGAACAATAAACTACAAAAGAATTCAAAAATCCTCGCTGTATTTAAGAATTGCATTTATATTTAAGCTTACCTTTTAAAATTTCAACAAGAATTCTTCTGACGAGGCCACTTGAAAAGATGAAAAAGTGTGGCACAATGATACTCTGACGTTCGCATTTATTTTATGTATATATATATATTAGATTGGCGCAAAAATAATGTCGTTTTCTCACAGTAACATATGTGAGAAAACGACATTATTTTTGCACCAACCTAATATTATTTTAATATTTATTTTATATATATATTATTATTATTATTATTTTAATATATATTTATTATTATTATTATTTTAATATATATTTATTATTATTATTATTTTAATATATATATTATTATTATTTTAATATATATATATATTATTATTATTATTTTAATATATATATATATTATTATTATTATTTTAATATATATTATTATTATTATTATATTTATTTTATATATATTATTATTTTTATATTTATTTTATATATATATATATATATATATTATTTTAATATTTATTTTATATATAATAATTCGAACGTCAGTGCCTGCGTACATCAATGGGCGTACAGGCATGCATGTATGTTTGCGTTAGCATGAGAGACATCACAACGACATTTTTTTCCATCCCACTTCCATAAAAACACCAATACACGCAACCTACATGAATCCCAAATTTTTGAAAAGTTTATCAGTTTGTCTGACGATCGCAAAAGCGTGAAACCCAGGGTCACAAACTCACATCAATCCAACCAAATATGTTAGCCCTATCTCTGATATTGAGCGCTTTCTGATAAGTACCGCGCATAAATATATAAATAATAATAATATATATAATATATTCCACACACACACACACACACACACACATATATACATATATATATATATATATATATATATATATATATATATATATATACGCTGATCACGACAATCTTTGCTTGTCCAAGTCTCGGGTTAACCGAGTACCTTTTAAATTATCCCTTATAAAACCTTGTCATTTCATGTTTCTTTGTTTTTTTGTTTTTTTTGTTTTGCTTTTTTTTAGTTTTTTTTTTTTTGTTAATCGCTTATACAGACATTAATTTCAGATGCGAAAAATGAACTCGGTTTGCACAAACATTTTCAACTGCATCCTTTCGTCTTTTTTCTCTTTTGCTCGACCAGTCGCCATAAAAAATGTTAATATACCGCCATTTTTTTACTCCCATTTTCGTCCCTGTTTAACTTTCAATTTTCACTCAATGTCAATTCGATAACTGATCCGTTTTTGCTCTTCTCTGCCCAATTTCTCTTCATAGGTAAGTCATGAGAAAAAGGCATATAATTTTATTTAATAATATCCTTCGTGCGCATGCGTAGTCGCATCAACGTAAACATTGTTTTTAGTCCGATGAAGTCGTCCAAAACGCGTCATACGAAAACCTTTTCTACTTTGTCATAGATTTACCTAACATAGTTTAAGTAAATACATTTTATGTCGGAATTTTTTTAGATGAGGAATCATTTTATTGTAAAACATTTCAAACCAGCCCACACATCTCGGTTGGTAAACTCACATCCTACATAGCCCAGAGGATAGAATGGCTGAAATCTAAGTACAGGGCGTGGCAAAAATGCCTCCCACATATGCCTTCCAGGAATATATTCCACATAACGGGAAAACATTAGTGACAAAGTTGCCTTCAACTAGGTAATGTTTTATCATTACGTGAGGAATATTTCTGGGCGCTTTGGACGTCTCGATAGCATTTGACAAGGTTTCAAGTACGACTGGCCGCTTTGGACAACTCGATAGCATTTGACAAGGTTTCAAGTATTTCTTGCCGCTTTGGATATCTCGAAGGCATTTGACAAGGTTTCAAGTACGACTGGCCGCTTTGGACATCTCGAATGCATTTGACAAGGTTTCATGTACGACTGGTCGCTTTGGACATCTCGATAGCATTTGACAAGGTTTAAAGTATTTCTTGCCGCTTTGGACATCTCGAAGGCATTTGACAAGGTTTCAAGTACTTCTGGCCGATTTGGATATTTTGAAGGCATTTGACACGGTTTCAAGTACGAGTTGCCACTTTAGACATCTCGAAGGCACTTGACAAGGTTTCAAGTATTTTTGTACGAATTTTTAATCTGATTCAGTCTTTCTTATCAAATTACCAAATGAATTTCGCCCTGAACGACCACTCTTCTAGATCTTTCTGTACTAATGTATGTATCGTTCCAGCTTTTATCCTTGGACCTACACTGTTCCTAATTTTCATCAATGACCTTCTTGATGACAACACCTCAATTCGGTATCTATGATGATGATACAACTATTTAATCGTGTTGTCATAGTATGTCTGATCAGTCCGATAAAGTCAAATTAGTAGAGAATCTAAAAAATGACATACAATCTACTGTCAATGGCTTATTAATTTTGACGATTCCAAAACGAAACTCCTCCCTATTAATCATCTGAGCGATTCCTTTTTACCTTCCATCAGTATGGCTGATGCTAACTTAAAAGTAAGTGACCTGTTGCGACTTCTCGGGCTAAAGTTTTCCGCTGACATGAAGTGGAAAGATTGAAACAATTGCTAGGTGTGTTGCTTGAAAAGTTGCTTCACTATGACGTGCAAGACATTTTTTTCTCTGCAGGAATCTATCTTTTAAATTTATAAGTCTCCGATTCGTCCATGCATTAAAAAGTTCTGCTACATCTGTTCAGGTGCTCCTTCTATACATTTAGAGATTCTTGAACAAATCCAAAGAATCTGCGATGTTTTGTGGCGTTGGCATGGCACCTAGCCTTCAGTCTTTTGCCACTGTTGTAATGTAGCTTCCCTGTATCTTTTTTATAAATACTTTCATGGTAGATATTTTGACGATCTTTTCTCTATGATACCAAGACTTTATGAATTTAAGCGCAGTATTCGATTGGCGGCAAGGTCTCGTCATTTTACTGTTGAAATGCCTAGATGTAACCGAAAGTTTACAGTTTCTTCCCTGTATTTTATCAAGAATCTCTAAATATACTGTAGGAGCACCAGACACCTCTCTCTCTCTCTCTCTCTCTCTCTCTCTTTTATATATATATATATATATATATATATATATATATATATAATATTAACAGTTATAGCAAAAGCATATCTCATAAACCGCTATATAAATGCAATCATGTTTGGGCACTGTATGCGACTCCTAAGGCGGTGTTGCTCAAGTGGAGAATAGACGATCAATTTATGGTTTAAAAGCAGCAATACACCCAACGGGGAAGGGTGGGAAAATATAATGTCTGGATATTGGTACTAACCTGCCATACATACATATATATATATATATATATATATATATATATATATATATATTTATTTATTTATTTTTTCAACCATAATATTAAATATAACACACAACAAATATCTATTATGCGTGATCTGAGCCATTCTAAGCATCGTATAGTCACTTTAATTTGGGGAGAAAATAAGAACGAAATACTGTCCAGCATCTGGATATTTTTATTATGCTGTTTCTCGATCTACCGCCCCAATAAGTTATATATATAATATATATATATATATATATATATATATAAATATAAAAGGCTCAAACTTAATAATTTATTAAATTGGAATTGTAATCACGATTCCTTTCATTAGACGAATTGTAGGAATTTGTAGATCTGATGTATTGTAATAAATTATTGCCATGGAATTTTAGTATTTGGGCCTTTTATATTCTTGCTCTCTACTGTACATTGTGCTCTTCCTAGATTTTATATTCTTGGAAATATATATATATATATATATATATATATATATATATATATATATATATATATATATATATATAAACGAATCTCATCAGAGTTATTCAAACCACCATGAAATTGCTGCAGGTCTTCTAAGTTATTCAATGTTTTTACAGCGAATAAATTTTATTGGCTTTTCTTTAATGTCGCTGTTCGAAGTATTCATTTCACTTGATATTAATTTTCTTTTAATGTATTTTAAAATGTATATCTTCAGTCTGAAGGCATTCATATTCCTTCGTATTTGTCTTGGACTGCAAATCTGATATTCTCTCTGAGACTTTCTAATGTCTATGGATGTTAGTCTCCCATTTAGTATTGAAGACAAAACCATTTCCATAATTTTTTTACGATTTCCAAAGCTATTAACTTGCACTATCTAACTCTGATATTAATATCCTTTGATTTTGGTTTCTTGGTAACAAAATTCTTCGATTTTATAACTTTCACACTCTCGAGCCAGTGATTCCTGCTTTTCATTTTTCACAAGTCCTCTAACATTAAATGTCCCAAAGGTAAAAATCTTTATATGCAATCGGTGGCCTTAACACTATTCTAAAGAAGTAGGTACTAACTTTTAACGGTTGATAACCGGAGAAGTCATTACATTCTCTGCTAAAGTTTTATTGATCGCCAAAAATCTATTTTATAAGCACGTATTCATACGCTGACGAGACACTTCGACATGGTGTGATAGTTAACAAGCTTTTTTCGCTAGAACAATTAGAAGTGTGTAGTGAGTTCGATTCTCACTGGGTGCTCGAACTTTCGGCTTTGTCTCACATTTAAGCAACGCTTAGACATTATTTGGTCACTTGGACGTTGTGTAATGGTAGGCAAGCTTGATCACTAGAAAAATTCCCACTGGGTAGTGAGTTCGATCCTCACTTGATGCGTTATGCTTTCGGCTTTGTGCCACATCTAAGCTACGCTAATGTTCAAATATAAATTCTACAGATGAACTCACAATTGAAGAACAAGATGTTGAGTTTTTAATTTGAAATTATTTCTATTAAATAATCTCGTGATTCAGGGTTTTACTTATATTTTAGTAATAATTTCGGCTGAAATTCTGTTAAATTTAATATACGTTAAATTATATAATTTTACGTATGATATTTGCTAGTATCAATAGCTATCATATATATATATATATATATATATATATATATATATATATATAATCAGTGATAGAGCCAACATATTTATTAGGTTAGTGCAAAAATAATGTCGTTTTCTCACATAAAGTTGAACGTCAAAAACGACATTATTTTTGCACCAACATAATAGTTGAATTGATATGAGTTTGCCACTCTGGGCTTCCCGCTTATGCGATGCTCAGTCAAATCCTCTGTATACAGTGTAACCCGGATATAAGAGAAACCCGGATATAAGAGAGATTTTATCTGGTCCCAAATTAGAGCCATACCTACCTAAACGAAATAGACCAAACCCGGATATAAGAGACTTCTTCCCCGGTCCCGACAACTCTCTTATATCCGGGTTACACTGTATAACGATATAGATTTTTGTATATCAAGAAAAATATTTGGGGAAAATGTATGACAAAGTGTTAAAAAAAAAAAAAAAAAAAAAAAAAAAATAGAAAAAATAGTTTTCTTGCGACGCGTTTCCCTCCCAAGAAGTTCATCGGACTAAATTTTGTAACCTTAGTGCGACTACACATGTTCAGGAACGAAGGATACTGGAAATTTTATTTTTCATTTATTTATTTATTAACTAGACGATTTCATTTAGATTGCTTTTTTTTTGTTTTTTTTTCCTACAGTATTTCACCATTCCTGGCAGAACTTCTATTACCATAGTGTGGGATATCAACTAATAATAAATAAATAAATAAAATTAAATTCAAATTTAAAATTCCCAGCATCCCTGGTTCGCGCGCGTGTGTAGTCGCACCAACATTACAAATTTAGTCCGGCGAAGATCTAAAGGGCGAAACGCGTCACAAGAAAATATTTACCACTTCGTCATACTGTTGTGATGTCCTCCCTCTCAAGAGTCTGTTGGACTCTTCCGCCTACTATAGGATTAGTAGGAGAGAAGGCCTTGGGGGAATAATCGAATAGATTGTTCAAATATCGAACTCTCTACCTCGGTAGAGAGGAACCCGGATGTGGCTTTTCCGCAGGGCAAAGTTTCGTCCGGGGAGCTAGACAGTCCCTGAACCAGTTTAGGCGGGTTCAAAGGGAATATTTTTGGCGGAGCCTACGGGATCGGAGAACCCACGGTAAACTCTGCCTTGTGCCACATACACCCCTCGTGTGGGGATATTAAATATTAACAGTCGAATAGTGTTAAGCGGGATGTGACTGTTCGCAGCTGCTGTCAAATTCTCTGCCTTTGGGCAGAGAGCAATCCGGACGAGGCTGTGCCGAAGGGCAGAGTTTCGCCCGAGGAGGTAGACAAGCCCTGAACCCGCTTATGCCGGTTCTAAGGGAATAAGTTTGACCTAGCCTATGGGCCCAGAGAACCCACGGTAAACTTGACCTTGTGCCACATACATCCCTCGTGGGAGCAGCTGTTAAATATTAACAGTCAAATAGATTGAACGTTGGGTCAACTGACACACACACTCACTAGTCGTGTAATACTCTGTTGTTGTATTAGGTTGGTGCAAAAATAATTTCGTTTTATAACATATGTTACTATGTGAGAAAACGAAATTATTTTTGCACCAACCTAATACTTACTACTTGTTGTTCTGTTTAATATATGACATATCTGCAACACTTGTTATTTCTTTAAGCATTTACTTGGTCACAACACATACAGTTTTCCACAAATATATTAGGTTGGTGCAAAAATAATGTCGTTTTCTCACATAGTAACATTTGTGAGAAAACGACATTATTTTTGCACCAACCTAATATATATATATATATATATATATATATATATATATATATATATATTAGGTTGGTGCAAAAATAATGACGTAATAATGTCGTTTTTTGACATTAAGAAATACGTCAAAAAACGACATTATTACGTCATTATTTTTGCACCAACCTAATATAATTTTATTTTTTTTTCATGTAGACCAAAACAGTTTACTCACTACAAAGATGCAACTTCGTTTCGGTGCATTTAATTGCACTTCGACTGTCGAGAAACAATAACCAATGGTTATGAACAATTCTGTTTGTAAGCAAGCAACACGTGAAACGTTACTTCCTTTTTCCACTTGTTTTATAAAAAATTACAGTGACATTGAAACATTCGTGCTTGTTGATATCAGTTTGGTAAAGGAGGGTTGAGGTATTAAAGTGATGTCTAAACCTGAAAATTTTCTTTTTGGACAACAACGATCAAGGGTTTAAGCACAGCATTTCCAAGCCTTCTTAGAGTGAGGGATGGCGGGAGGAAAGACAGAAATAGGAGAGAATAATACGATAAAAGAGGAAAGAGGGTTAAGTTCAAACGATGGTTATAGTAGTAATTAGAAATGTTTTTGGTTACTTTAAGACTAAGCCAGAGCTGAATGCACATATTTAGGTTGCAATTATCTCTACTGGTTTTGTAATCAATGAAAGTGTTTTGTAAATTAATAAATTAAAGGGTGGAGATCTTTTTCTTGGTATGCTGAATACATAAGTTATTTGTTTTTTTGTTTTTTTTTAAATCAATAAGTTTTAATTTAGAAATTAAGATATAAGTAGAAAGGTATATAAAAGTATGGGAAATTAATGTAACTTTTATAAGCAAATTTTGATCTATTCTCGGATTGTCTAATGTGTAGAATAATTATGGATGTCAATGTATATATATATATATATATATATATATATATATATAGTAAGCATTAGAGTTGACTTCCACGTTTATATTTACATACGCTCTCTCTTATATTGATCACTTTAGCTCATAAATATAGCATACCTTAAACTATATTTTATCATATATGTACGCGGTCTGGTCAAAAAGTCTCGTGACTGTTGCTATGGTAACGTAGCCAAAGTACGTAAAGTCAATTTGCTTGGCACAGATTGACCTTGAACTCCATCACCCATTCACACTAAGTTATAACGTTTTCACCCGCTTCCATTGTTTATTGCAGTCCTTGGAAGGAAAGTGTGTAGAGTGTGGTCGTCATACCACAATACAGAAAAATAGCAGGTAACGAATCTTGGGCCTGAGGAAACTCCGAAACCTATGTTCAATCTTTGCAGTGGAAATCTCCAACCTCTCCGAGCCCGAAGGAAAACCAATGAGTCGAAGCATTGTGGACAGATTTATACGACTACAATAGTTCACCATGGACAGTAAACAAGGAATAATGCCATGACGTGTTGCCTCGTTTGCGTGTGTTGTTCGCGTGAAAAGAACAGAATTGCACAAATGCTCAAGTTCCGGAGTGGCACCTCCATTATAAGAACACGCTTGTCGATTCAGCGCAGCAGCTTTTGGTCAAGGACAACATTCCCCAGGTTGGACAACTAACGTATTTCTTTGATCTCGCCTCTTGCAAATTTTTCCTCTTTCCAAAAAACAAATCCCACTTGAAAGGGACAAGATTTCAAGACGTCGAGGAAATCAAATGTTAAGTCATAAGTAATCTGCATGTTTGGAAATCAGTTGTAATGACGACTTTCTCATCTGATGCAACCGTAAGTTCTATGCTAATAGTTTCTTCTCTTGCGCTTCCCAACTTGGACTCTCTTCTTCTGTGTTTCTAGTTTTCCAGTCAACTTTGATGTTCCAAAGTTTAAACGCAATGCCAATCGTTATCTTCAGTCTTCTTAATCTCTGTTCTTTTATTGTTCTCGCTCTTTAGTAATGTTTTTTTTTCTTCTTTTTTTTTCTCATATTCTCTCACACTCAGTACCCCTCATCCCACATTTGCGCCTTTCGTCCTGGGTACATAAACTACATCCGGTAGCAAGGCTTCTGATCAAGAGATTGGATATTTTGAGGAGCGGGAAACCACCTTTAAATTATTATTGTACCCAGGCCGACACTTAACCGGGTGGTAGCACCTGTTAGGGTCTCAGCTATGGACAAATAGTGAACCAAACAACAAAAATCATCAGCAGATTTTTACAGAAAAATGACCAGAAATACATTTTTTATTAAAAAAAATACCAACAATGCTTTTTCAGATCTACAAGTTACATATCCACAAAGCATACTTTTACTTTGAGAGTAGAAAAATAAGTGTATTAAAAAAAAAAGATAAGAGGAAAAATGTTGATTTATCCGATGTATTTCGTCTAATGTTGACTTTTTCAAGGCAAAAAACAAAATGAATTTATTGAAACAAACTATAAACAACAAACAAAACATTGTAAGCAACTAGAAGAATTGTATATTGTATATTCATATGGTCGACTGAAAAATTACGTCAATTACTTTGTTTGAAGAGAATATTTTCACTTGTAGAAATATTGTTTGTTTTGTTGTGTTGAAGGATTCAACTGTTTTCTTTTGATTTCTTCATATATTTGTGTACGTTGGCTTGGGAGAGTAGTGATTCTGTTAGAAAGGTGATATTGGGAAAAAAACCTGGGCGTAGATTAATATTTGTATAATTACACGCACACAGACACACACACGTGTGTGTGTGTGTGTGTGAGTAAAAATTTCTCAGAATTAGCCTGTAAAAATGGCAATATTTATAAAGGAAAAAAGACTATAGAGAAACTGTTGTTTTATGCGACGTCTTTCGTCTGGACTTTTTCAAGGCAAAAAATGAAATAAAGTATCTATAAAGAACAACCAAAATGTCTTTAGCAACAAGAAGAATTAAGAAACGCTATTGTATATTCATATGGTCAACTGAAAAATTACGTCAATTACTGTTTGACGAGAATATTTTCACATGTAGAAATATTGTTCGTATTGTCGCGTTGATATATATATATATATATATATATATATATATATATATATATATATTAATTTCAATTAAAAGGTGAAATTATAATTTATAAATTCATGAATCATTCATAAAAAAAACAAATATAGAGGTTAATGATTTAAATGGCGAGAATACATCATCGCAAACAATATAAATAAGATACATCAACCCCGAACCTGTATATGAATGATATGATCCCTATTTAAAAATTTCAGTTGCATAAGGTCTTTTTAATTTTTTACTAGCTTTCGTCTGTTCCTACAGACATCATCAGGTATGGAAATAGATTTTGTTCTTGTTTTTACTTCTCGGTAATAAGAGGACAACGAAAATACAGATGTAATCCGAATAAATGCCATGAGAAATGTGTTATTGTTTTGGAACGTGCGGTCGCAACACTGATTTTGAATTTAAATTTTAAGGTTGTGCGTTTTTGTACAAATATAGCAATAAGAGAATTCTTTTTTACTGGTAGATTTTCCGTCAATATGACATGAACTATATTGTTCAATAATTACACTAATGTCACACTTATTATCCGAAAGTTGCACGTTGGATCAGTTATTTTAATTTCAATTAAAAGGTGCAATTATAATTTATAAATTCATGAATCGTTCATACAAAAAACAAATATAGAGGTTAATCATTTAATTTGCTTTTAATTCGTTGTCCTCTTATTACCGAGAAGTAAAAAACAAGAACAAATCTATTTCCATACCTGATAATGTCTTGACGAAAGCTTGTAAAAAATAAAAAAAGACCTTATGCAACTGGAATTTGTAAACAGGGATCATATCATTCATATACAGATTCGGGGTTGGTGTATCTTATTTATATTGTTTGCGATGATGTATTCTCGCCATTTAAATCATTAACCTCTATATTTGTTTTTTGTATGAATGATTCATGAATTTATAAATATATATATATATATACACATGTATGTATGTGGGAGTATATTATGATCGAATATAGACCCCATATCGGAATACGATGGAATAGTAGGATACGGAACGAATAGACGTCGAAAGTTATTCATATATTCTCCCAGGTGTTCTGTATTGAATTTAAGGTGAATTCTTATCTTATTTTCAGAAGTAAAAGATTTATATTACCTTTACTTAAATTTAATTTTCATTCTTTCTTTTCATCACTAGAAACGTCATCTTAACGGAAAATGTACTAAGGATTTATTATTTAAGCATGGACACAGATACACACACATATTGCTTCTGACCTTTTTTTGATCTTATAGACTCGCGGAGACACTATTTATAAAGGAAAATGAAAATAGGAAAACTTTAGTTTTATCCAACGCGTTTCGTCTAATATGGACTTGTTCAAGGCAAAAAACGAAAGGAATTTATCGAAACAAAGTATATATAAACAAACAAAATGTCGATAGCAAACTAGAATTTAGAAATGCTGTTGTATACACATATGGTCATCTAAAAAATTACGTCAATTACTTAATGTTTGAAAAGAATATTTTCACATGTAGAAATATTGTTTGTGTTGTTTTTGGCCTTGAAACTATTTTGACATACCATTTCTAACACGGAGAAGGGATTCGAAATTTTGAAAATATCACCTGAAGAAGGCCGGAGCGTACAACGGCTGAAACTTCGGAAATTTGGCAATAAAGATGTAAATAGTTTCAATAACTCATTTCAGAAATGTAGACATTTTTTTTTTAACGACTACTCAGCCTTGATAACTAAACTGAACAACGCCTGTGTCTTTTATGCCTGTAAATATGGAATAGGCCTGCACTTAATTCGGCTACCAAGATATCAGTGTAAATATCTGATCTGTTTTCCCACCCGCACATGTTTGTCGGTCGATGGAATGACATACTACCAGTCCCTACCCTACCATTGCAAAGGGTGATACGCTAGAGAGTAACATGTGTCAAACAGACTTTTCGTTTTTCCACTAGTTAGAGTAGTTTTAAAATAGATGTTTTATCGTGTGGGGTCTGCTATTTGCAGTTCCAAGTGCCATTTAGACATTTTTTTTCACATTTTAGACCTTTTTAAATTTTAAAGATTTTTTTTTTTTTTTACAGCGAGGCTCACTCTTTATAAGGCCCGAGGGCTACTCAATTATAGGGTTACGTTTAGAGGCTATTTGTATATATAGGAATGGAAGATACAGGTAGCATTGAACAGCTTAAGATCGTAATGATTGGGGAAAACATCCTGCTGGGAGACTGTTCCACAGGGCAGTAGTTCGCGGGAAGAAACTGTTCCAATGGAATTTTCTTCTCAACAATTGGAACACGAAGTTGAATGTGGTCGGTTTGTTACTACGTAAGTGTCATGTTCTTGCTGTGAAGGTTTGCCTCGGCCGGACCAGTGAATGTAGTTCGTCCGAGCACCTTTAGGTCGAAGTATCGGTAGAGCAGTGAGAGGCTTCCCGCATCCTGCCTGTCGGGAGAGAGTTTGAATTGGTGCAGAATAGGTGGTCACCTACAAGGCCTTGGGGACGCTTTTGAACTTTATCAATACTGGAGAGTGAGGTCTGGTTCAAGCCAATATTATATAATATATATATATATATATATATATATATATATATATATATATATATAGTAATACTATTATAAAAACTTTATTTTTTACTTAGTTCCTTGTACTTATGATCCTTTTGTAGATTTTCAGGATCTTTTTATTATATGCGATTTTGACGCGGATTTCCATAACGCAGCTTTACGTCAGGAATTTCTGTAAAGCATAATAAGGGTTTCGCCAGAACTTTTTATATCGCATAACGTTATCGCTATACATTTTTATATCGCGTAAGGGTTTCGCCAAAAGGTTTTATATTACATGAGGGCTTCGCCAAACATTTTTATATTAGATAAGAGTTTCAAAAACATTTTTATATTCCATGAGGGGTTTCGCAAAATATTTTTATATTACATAAGTGCTTCGCCAAACATTTTTGTATTACATAAGGGCTTCGCCAAACATTTTTATATTACATAAGGGTTTCAAAAACATTTTTACATTACATACAGGTTTCAAAAATATTTTTATATTACAGAAGCGTTTAAAAAACATTTTTATATTACACGAGCGTTTCAAAAATATTTTTGTTACACGAGCGTTTCAAAAACATTGTTTCACGAGCGTTTCAAAAACATTGTTTCACGAGCGTTTCAAAAACATTTTTGTATTACATAAGGATTTCGTCAAACATTTTTATATAGCATAGGCGATTTTGTTCCAATTTTCTTTGCTGATCATGCGTACCGTTCATGGTATTCTCAGAATCCTTTTGTAGAATATTTCTGTTGCTTCAAGTTTCGTCTTCATCTGTGAGGTAATTGTTCCAGCATTTGCTGCCATCTTCCATGTATGGATATTGCAAAGCAGTTCATCAAACTTTTCTTTGTTTCCCAGGAAAGTTTTTGTTTAATACTTTATTTAGCTTTTTGGAAAGCACCTTTTGCTATTTCAGTAAACGTACAGGTTTATATGACGTATTTTCCATCATCTGTTTCAACACTTCTAATATAGTTCGCTTACATTTCCTAAACGATTACTGAACTATACTGATTATATTAATGTGATCTGTTCGTACGCTCTATCTACGATAGTCTTTGCAAAATCTGTCTGCATTTCTCATATACGCATGTTATGCTTAAAGTAAATAAAACTTGTTAAGAATTTGTTTTAAAAAACCTGCCCGCGACTTCACGGGTCACATAACGTGCATATATATTTATTTATGTATATAACTCGGTGTCTAACATGGCTGAACCATGATAGACAACGTTCATCATAACATTTGAAAATTTGTTCACCAGATGTTATTGAGATAAGTTAACTCTCTTTGGTATTTATTCTTTGCCTCTCACGCTCTTCTCTCCTTATGCTTTTTTTTCTCTCTCTCTTTATACTTATTCTCTTTCTCCCCCCCACCTTATCCTTTTTCTTTTTTCTCTCTTTTCTCCTCCTTATCTTTATTCTTTTCTCTTTCTTTTCTCCTCCGTATCTTTATTCTTTTCTATCCTCGTTCTTTTTCTTTTCTTCTCTTTATCCTTTTTCTTTTCTTCGCCTTATTCTTTTTCTTTTCTTCGCCCTATCCTTTTTCTTTTTTTCTCTCGTTGCCTCTTTTCTTTTCTCTTTCTTTTCTCCCACTTTTTCTCCTCTCACTACGTTTTTCTCACTCTCTTCTATCCTATCTTTTTTTTTTTTTTTTTTTTTACACTTTTTCTCTCACACTCTTTCTCTTTTACGGTTTCCCTCGCTCTCTTTCTCTTTTACGGTTTCCCTCTCTCTACGTCTCTTTTACGGTTTCCCTCTCTCTACGTCTCTTTTACGGTTTATCTCTCTCTACGTCTCTTTTACGATTTCTCTCTCTCTCTACGCCTCTTTTACGGTTTTACTCTCTCTCTACGTCTCTTTTACCGTTTTACTCTCTCTCTACGTCTCTTTTACGGTTTTACTCTCTCTCTACGTCTCTTTTACGGTTTTACTCTCTCTCTCTCTACGTCTCTTTTACGGTTTTACTCTCTCTCTCTCTACGTCTCTTTTACGGTTTTACTCTCTCTCTCTCTACGTCTCTTTTACGGTTTTACTCTCTCTCTACGTCTCTTTTACGGTTTTACTCTCTCTCTCTACGTCTCTTTTACGGTTTTACTCTCTCTCTACGTCTCTTTTACGGTTTTACTCTCGCTCTCTTTCTCTGCCCATTTATTTTTTCTCTCTCATCATCATTCGACACTTTTTATCCTCCTCTCTCACAATATCGTTCTTTCATTTCTTCCGTCTCTCTCTCTCTCAAATACTTTCTCTCTTTTCTCTCTCAACGTCTTTCTCTCTGTTTTCTTTTCGCTCTCTCTCTCTCTCTCAGCTTCTTTTTCTCCCTTTTCGCTCTCTCTTTCTCAACCTCTTTCTCTCCCTTTTGTCCTCTTTTAACCACGTTCTCTCCTTTCTTTTCTTTCTAAACCTCTTTTCTCCATTTTCCCTTT
This sequence comes from Acanthosepion lycidas, assembly GCA_963932145.1. Classification (NCBI taxonomy): domain Eukaryota; kingdom Metazoa; phylum Mollusca; class Cephalopoda; order Sepiida; family Sepiidae; genus Acanthosepion; species Acanthosepion lycidas. The sequence continues at coordinate 24,312,705 of OZ010601.1, forward strand.
CTTTCTCTCTTTTCTCTCTCAACGTCTTTCTCTCTTTTCTCTCTCAACGTCTTTCTCTCTTTTCTCTCTCAACGTCTTTCTCTCTTTTCTCTCTCAACGTCTTTCTCTCTTTTCTCTCTCAACGTCTTTCTCTCTTTTCTCTCTCAACGTCTTTCTCTCTTTTCTCTCTCAACGTCTTTCTCTCTTTTCTCTCTCAACGTCTTTCTCTCTTTTCTCTCTCAACGTCTTTCTCTCTTTTCTCTCTCAACGTCTTTCTCTCTTTTCTCTCTCAACGTCTTTCTCTCTTTTCTCTCTCAACGTCTTTCTCTCTTTTCTCTCTCAACGTCTTTCTCTCTTTTCTCTCTCAACGTCTTTCTCTCTTTTCTCTCTCAACGTCTTTCTCTCTTTTCTCTCTCAACGTCTTTCTCTCCTTTTTTTCTTTTCGCTCTCTCTCTCAACTTCTTTCTCTCCTTTTTTATCCTTCTTTTCTCCTTTTCATCTTTCTCTCTAAACCTCTTTCTCTCCTTTTCGCTCTCTCGGCATCCTTCTCCCCCTTTTCGCTCTCTCTCTCTCGGGATCCTTCTCCCCCTTTTCGCTCTCTCTCTCTCGGGATCCTTCTCCCCCTTTTCGCTCTCTCTCTCTCGGGATCCTTCTCCCCCTTTTCGCTCTCTCTCTCTCGGGATCCTTCTCCCCCTTTTCGCTCTCTCTCTCTCAACGTCTTTCTCTTCTTTTTCGATCTCTCTCAACGTCTTTCTCTTCTTTTCGATCTCTCTCAACGTCTTTCTCTTCTTTTTCGATCTCTCTCAACGTCTTTCTCTTCTTTTTCGATCTCTCTCAACGTCTTTCTCACCCTTTTCGCTCTCACTCTCTCAACCTCTTTGCACTCTTTCGCACTCTCTTTCTCTTCTTTTTCGCACTCTCTTTCTCAACCTCTTTCTCTCCCTTTTCAATCCCTCGCTCTCTCTTTCTCTCTCTCAACCTTTCTCTACCTCTTTATTTCCAGCTCTTTTCTCTCTTCACAACCATTTCATTTTTTATTCTGTTTGTGCCACCTTTGATAATTATTTACATCAATACCGATTCTTAACTCAATAATCTCAACGGTAATCCCTCCCCTCTCTCTTCATACAACCTTTTTTTTCATTCTTTTAAAGTTTTCTTTGTTTTTATTATTATTATTATTATTATTATTATTATTATTATTATTATTATTATTCGCATGGCAGTCAGCTTGGGTTCGTCAGTATGTCACAGTTAGTGAACGATATCTGGTCGAGGGTGGGTGGGTAGGTTGTGAATAGGTTATGCAACAGGAAATTCTTACTGATAAGCCGCGTCCCTTTACCCCCCCCCTGCGCTCAATGTCATCGGAGACAAGCCTGATGTTATCAGAAATTTCAACACCATGCAACGAAGCAACACAGAATCGTGCGAACGAGCATGTATTTACATCTATTATTCATAGAAAGAAAAGATGAACTTTAGTTAAGAATGTATAAGGTTTCTGTTTCTTAATCTGCTTACTATCATCAACGTCTTTTTATATCTCGTTCAAATGTTGTTTTTATCGCATTAAAGATCGCGTCATTGGTCTTTTTTCTTCCTTTTTCAGTTGAGTTGCGGCATCTCGAGATATCATTCTTGAAAAGTGGTTCTCTTCCTGCTCGCATCAATTTCAACCTAGACTGAACTTTTTTTTTGGTTTAGTCAGGCTTAGGGCGTCAAAATGCAGACACCCAGTGTGACTCGAATTTGCGACATTTATCAATTCAATAACGATTGCCATAATGTTCTACCTCCCTAGAGAACGTTATGCCTAATGTTTAAAATTAATTTTTAAAAATGACAAAAATCTTTCTTGAAGCTTTTATTTTAGTTTAATTTCAATCTTTTTTACAGTGACGTTTCTCCTATAAAGGCCCCGGGCCACTCACGATAGTCTTACAGGGTAAAAGGTAGTTCAATTCTAGGGTTAACCGTTATCTTACCCCGTCTATCCTCATAAACTTTAGACTTGAACAACTTAAGATTATTGTCATCGGGGGAAACATCCTCTTGGGAATTGTTTCCCGAGATCAGTGTTTCGTGGTAAGAAGCTATTTGAGTGGAATTTACTTCTTACCGATGTAATACGGAGGGAATGAGGGTGTTTTTCTACAATGTGAAGGTCAACAGGAATTCAATTCGTCTGAGCACTTGCTATGGTTTGGTTTGGTTTGTTTTATTTTACAGCAAATCAAACTCAATCGGTTATTCAATTCCGACAAGATTTTTATTGCTGGTAATATTTTTCAAAATAAGTATTGCTGGTAATATTTTGTTTTTCAAAAACGTATTGCTGGTAATGTTTTTTTTTTTTTTTTTTTTTCTTCAAAAACGTATTGGCGGCAATATTTTTATTTTATATTAAAGCTTATTTTTACACTTTCATAGTGTTTTGCTCCAAGTTTGGGGATTAACTATTTGCCCATAGTTGTGACCCTATCAGGTGCCATCCTGAACCTAGGAGCACCAGCAATTAAGAGGTGGTTACACGGTCTTCAAAATCTCCTGAACAGAGGCCTTGGTATCGAATGTAGTTTATCGTCATACCTAAGACGGTATCTTTTAGTCTATTGGGATGGGAACTGAATACAAACTGCTTCCGTCGGAACTTGAAATCTACTTAACGATTCTGTTTTTCGCGTTAGTTAACCTTTATTTCAGTCGCACCATGATGCTACATATTCTTCTATATGACGTTCTTTTTTTGTTTGGACTTGTGTAAGTATGGCCCTCGACAACTTCCTGTCTTTTGTTGTGCTACTTAATTCTTGATTCGTTACAATCCCACTTATTCTGTTATTCATTCAAAAAGACTCACAAAATATTTTACTCACTTACTTTCCCGCCACACTAAAGACTTTTCTTTAAGATCTGCGCGTTTTTTATTCTCTTGGTCCTCTTTCTATCGTTCACAGAGATTTCAGCGGTCACTTACTGATTCTAGATATCGTTTCCTTGCAAACTATCTCGTTTCTCTCACACTCTGTCCAGAGTGTTTCTTGTTGTGGATTCCGGGTTGAAATCCGGTACTAATAAATAACAAACGCCAAGAAGGAAATATAGGAAAATAATGTATTCACGTAATAATACAAACTGGTAAAGCAGGTTAGTAGTTCCAGGAATACGGGCTAGTAGCAAAATATCTATACAGTCTTTGGTATTGAAGTATTGCTGTATGACTTCTTACTGAGGCTACGTGCTCGCTCACTATGACTCTTGCTGACTACGTTCGTTCTGTCTGTCACCTTCACCCTCTGTTGCTCTCGTCGGTATTTATCAATCCGCCCACGAGGATCGAATGTGGCACAAGGCCGTTTTAATGTTGGTATCCCCGAGCCCGTAGGCTCGGCCAAAAATATGGCATTTCTGAACCCACCTAGACGGGTTCAGGCCCTGTCAACCTCCCCGGACGAAACCTTGCCCTTCGGCAAAGCCTCGTCCGGGTTCCTCTCTGCTAATGCAGAGTTCGACAGTCGCCGAGAGTCTGTTGCTCTCGTCTCTCGAGTCTTCACGTAGCAGTAGTAAATGTATATACTGGGTGAGTCCATTTGTATAAAAAGGGGAGACCCCCCCCCAACACTAGTATTGGCCGATAGAACCAGATCTCTTTTGCAAAACATGTCTTTCTGGTTCTTTTAACAGATTCAGTTCTCATTCTACCCTGACCCGGATTGTTAGCACCTGTTAGGGTCCCATTTGTGGGCCAAGAATGAACAATCAAACAAAACAAAACGCTATGAAAATATAAGAATAAATTTTTATGGTGAAAATAGAAACAATACAATTTTATATCGAAATGACCTACAATGAATTTTATCAGTATTCCAAGACATACAACTGCGTTCCAAAAATTATTGTAGATTTTGGAAGGAACTCTTAATTTCTGTTGTTTTCTAGTCAACCCTGACTCTGGGTTGTAGCACCTGTTAGGGTCCCAGCTATGGGTAAATAGTAAAACACCCAAACAAAAATCAACGGTATTTTTTTTTTTTTAATAATAAAATGAGCAACATTATATTTTCTAGGAAAATGACAATAAATGCAACACTAAATATATATAAAAATACATTTTTTTAGTAAAATTAACAACAATACATTTTATGATCTGCACAATATACCGTCCTGAGTAGGACGTTAAACTACATCCAGCAGCAAGGCCTTTGATGAGGTTTTGAGGAGCGTAGAACAACCTCTTAATTGCTGGTGTTCTCAGGAGCACCCTGACTCGGGGTGGCAGCACCTGTTAGGTTCCTAGCTATGGGCGAATAGCTAACCCCCAAACTGGGGTCAAAACACGATGAAAGGATAAAAATCGGTTTTAATACCAGCAATACTTTGTTGGGAAAATTATTACGAGCAGTACATTTTTAAAAAAGAAAAATTATTAGCAGCAATAGATTTTTGGGGGAAAAATTACTACCAGAAATACATATTTGGAAAAAAAAAAAAACAAACTTACCAGCTATATATTTAAAAACAAAAAAAAAACTTACCAGCTATATATTTAAAAAAAAAAAAAAAACTTACCAGCTATATATTAAAAAAGAAAACACAAACTTACCAGCTATATATTAAAAAAGAAAACACAAACTTACCAGCTATATATTAAAAAAGAAAACACAAACTTACCAGCTATATATTAAAAAAGAAAACACAAACTTACCAGCTATATATTAAAAAACAAACAAACTTACCAGCTATATATTTTAAAAAAATATATTTTAAAAGAAAAAAAATTAACTGGTATATATTTAAAAAAAAAAAAAACAAAAAACAATTACCAGCAATATATATTACCCGCAATAAAAATCTTGTTGGCATTAAATAACCTATTGATATGCCGTAAACCAAATCAAACCAAATATATATATATATATATATATATATATATATATATATATATATATATATATGCTCAAACACTTATATTCCATAGTTATAATTTATTACATTGGAATCGTAATCACGATCCAATTCATCAGACCTACATTTTATATAAACATACCTTTATTCTGAATGTATAAAATTATGTACAAAATATCTGTAGTTGAAGCCATAAATTTACGTACAAAATATTTAGATTTCGACATTAAATGACCCTCTGAGGTGTTGATATGCCGCCAAACAAAATCAACCAACAAACAAACCAAATCTTTCTCGTTAAAAATAGCACTGTAGTCCCCATTATTCTTAAATATTCATTGTCTGTCCAATGGCACCCTTAAATTTCGACGGTCGTACTACATTTCGGCAGTTTTAAGTCTTTTCAATCATATCTGAGGAAATATTCCAACATTGGCTGTCATATTAGAGATTAGATAACTGCAGTGTATACTAAATCGAGATCTCACCTCACAGTCTGCCTGACGCACGTGATTTCGCACAGGTGTACGGCATGGCCTTTTGTTTAATTTATGTTTTCCCTCTGCTCGCACCTCCACCCTCATTAATATCATTTTTAGTCTATTGGGATGCGCCCTGTTTGTTTTTCAGTTATCTCCCCTGGTTCTCGTTTCAGCGTTAAGGAGGCTCTCTTGAGAAACTTGATATATCACCGTGCGTTGTTTTAACGTGGGGAGGATAAAAAGAAACGTAATGATATATATATATATATATATATATATATATATATATATATATATATATATATATATATGTATGGGTGTGAATATGTCTAATGATATATAGATGTTTCACGATAACAAGTTTATTTATTTAAATTAACTGGTCCGCGGAATAAATTATTATTTTATTTTATATTTATTTATTTATATTTTTTTTTTTTTTTTTTTTTTTTTTAGAATAATTTTTTACATTAACATTCATTAGCTTTTCTTTATTCACTGCATTTGTCTGGATCGAAAAATATTATTGATTCTTACAATTTTAGAAAAGGGATACTTTTCACAATAAATGTACGGATTCGAATCGCTCCCTATTAGTTATCTTTACTTTCAGGGCTGACGGCCACATCACATTGAAAGTTAAGCAAAGTCATGCTTGGACTGTGCCTAGATGGGTGGCCACTTGGGAATATTGTTAATTGGAGAGCCGAGTTTTATTTCCAGTTAGGTTCGTTATATTTACTTACATGTAAATACTCTTGGGAAAGGTATGAATCCACATCTTCTCCCCAGATATGGGTTAATTAGTATGACTGTTATCCTTATTATCGATAAAAACCTCTTACAATCTAAAAAAAATTCTGGCTTTAAGTAACCCGCAAAGAGTTTATAAGCCGTAGAAAACGAATCAATGAAACACTGATTAGCTACACAGGCATGTCATTTAGAATTATTAACAAGCTCTGGAATATAAATGTATAGAAACTATTGTGGCCACAAAGTGAGGGACAACTTTATACATGGATTTTAATATAGAGTTGATCCCCCATTTCATATCCACATAATATTTGTATATCAAATTATGGTTCAGTATGATTTAACCACTCCTCCTCCCACCAATTATGGTTTAATTAGCAAGACTTGTATCGCTAAAACCATTATCTCTAAAAAAAAAGAAAAGAAAATATTCTTGCAATCTGAAAATATTTTTCTGGCTTTAAATAACCTGCAAAGGGTTGATAAGCCATAAACTCTGCTTACGTCACTGATAACTGGGGGTACCATTAAGAATTGGGGAAACGTCAGTCAACGTCAGTCAATGTGCGGACAAGTTTATTTAAATCATACCGCTTCTTGCTTTCTTGCCTGGGTACAACGAAGTGAATTTGTGATACTTATGAAACAAATATGAAGCGGAACGTGGGTTTATTTTCGCTTTGTTTAATGAAAACGCGTAGAACTCATGAAATAAATTCCACTACAAATATTTGGCGGAGTAGCGATTGAGTTCAACCAAAAAATAAATGTAACGCAGAAGCAACAAGAAACCGATATACATGTACAAACAGTATCTGTCTATATTTCTGAGATGAGGTATTATGTACACTATTTACATTATTCGGTCTATTCTTCTCATCTTTGTTGCCATATTTATTACAACTTTTCGGCCTTCCAGTATCTGTCTATATTTCTGAGATGATGTATTATGTACACTATTTACATTATTCAGACTATTGTCCTCATCTTTGTCGCCATATTTATTACAACGTTTCGGCCGTTGTACGCCCCGGCCTTCTTCAGATGCTTAGAATGTAGAACTGAACCCTTTATTTCGCTCACTGGGGTACGCTGTTTTAGTTCTACATGCCATGTCTAATGGATGTCAGTTATCTCCTCTTAATTCCCCTCTCAAAGTTTTCCACCGCCTTAACCAGGACACATGATACAGTGGATAAAGGCATTAGTTAGATCCAGTGACAGGGACCCAAAGATTGTGAGTTCAATACCTGGTTATTTTATTTATTTTTTATTTTTTTTATTATTTATTTTTATTTTTCGAGTAAAATTTAGTAATGAAAATATTGGTGGTTATTACAAAGAGAATAACATTTTCTTAGATTTTATTTAAATAAAAAATATTCATTATAAAACTAAATGAATATGTGCTGAAATTTTCATTTAAATTGGATAATTCCCTGATTTTTTTCCCTGCCAATTTTCTTTTGATTGAATGGGCTTCTTATTTTGGGAAACTTTGAAATTGTTATGTAGTAGAGAGTGGGCCCGTATCAAATTTCTGGGGTTGGAGCCGAGACCTTAATGCCGGCTCTGTCTTTGTGCTCGTGTCCATCTGTGATCCATGTTTGTGGTCGTCCGTGTCCCTTTGCCTGGGACCGTTCGTTTTTCTGTTTTTTTTTTTTTTTTTTTTTTGGTGGAGGAGAGGTAATTTTTCTACATTAACATTCGTTATCTCTTTCCCTTGCCAGGAATTTTGTCAGAATTAAAAAAAAAAAAACATATCGATTTTTAATATTTTCGTATAGGTTTCATATTCATAATAAAAAAAAAATGTCTAATAGATCCCTGACTTCCTAAAAAGAAAATGTTTTTAGTTTATTTAAAAATTTCACTATCTACATTATTGGGACTATTGTCCTCATCTTTGTCGCCATATTTATCACAAAGTTTCGGCCGTTGTACGCTTCTTCAGATGGTTGGAATGTCGAACTGAACCCATTATTTCGCTCGCTGGGGTAGACTGTTCCATTTTCACGTACCATGTCTAATTGATATCAGTTTTCTCCTGTTAATTCCCCTTTCCAAGTTCTCCACTGCCTTAACCAGGTATTGAACTCAGACACTTTGGGTCCTGTCACTGGATCTAACTAACGCCTTTATCCACTGTGCCATGTGTCCTTAAGAACGTCTGTGCATGAATTTTTACGAGGGTTCATTATTGGCGGCCACAATCTTGACAGCATAAGATATGCAAATGACGTAGTCTTGATAGCTTACACGGAAAAGAAACTATTAGATCATCTACAGAAGGTAGTTAAGGAAAGCGAGAAGAAAGGACTAAGCATCAATTGCTGGAAAACAGCACATGTTTGCTAACAAAATGAACAAACCCAACATGTAAAGTACAAATTGAAGATACAAAAATCAAGCAAATACAATAATTTAAATAAGTGGGGAGTATTTTAACAGAAGACGGAAAGTGCGACAGTGAAATCCGAGGGTGAACTGCCATAACGAAAGATGCCTTCTAAAAGCTAAACAAAGTATTAAGAAACACGAAAAAATCGTAAGAAACGAAGGAAAGACTACTGAACTGTTGTGTAATATCAGTCCTATGTAGCACTGAACAATGAACAATCTCTTCACAGACGAAAACAAGAGAAATCTGGTTCTACATAACGACGAAGTTTTAGAGAAAATGGAAACAAAATAGCCACTAGCATCAAGAAGAGACAATTGTAATTTCTCGGGACCATTGAGGTAAGAGGGCTTGGAAAATCTGATACTCAAAGGAGAGATTGAAGGACAGATGGACAGATAAAAACAACGCATAACCTTGCGTGCTTCAGTAAATGGATAGCAGAAGAAGGTATAGAGGCGATAAAATAAATACGTTTTTCAAGCCAGGTCAGTACTTAAATGGGAAACGGTTTCGGAACAGCTGGTACTGCAAGTAACGTAAAGTGATTGCTAAGCGTAGCTTCGATGTAGTACAAGGCCGAAAGTATGGAGCAATCAGTGAGAATCGAACTCCTTACTTAGGTGTAAATGTTCTATTGAGACAAGCTTGCTAACCATTACACAACGTTGAGGAAATCTGTGTGAATCAGAAATCCGAAGACTTGACTCCTTGTTTACATATTAGGAAATTCCTATTTAGCATATATGAGGCTGAATAAAAAAAAAGTACATTTCAAGTAATCCCACCATCGATACTCTTCTTCCTCTTCTTCTTCTTCTCCTCTTCTTCTTTCGCTTCTTCTCCTCTTCCTCTTCCGCTTCTTCTTCTTCTCCTCTTCTTCTTCTTCTTTCGCTTCTTCTCCTCTTCTTCTTCTTCTTTCGCTTCTTCTCCTCTTCTTCTTCTTCTTTCGCTTCTTCTCCTCTTCTTCTTCTTCTTTCGCTTCTTCTCCTCTTCTTCTTTCGCTTCTTCTCCTCTTCTTCTTTCGCTTCTTCTCCTCTTCTTCTTTCGCTTCTTCTCCTCTTCTTCCGCTTCTCCTCCTCTTCTTCTTCTTCCGCTTCTTCTCCTCCTCTTCTTCTTCTTCCGCTTCTTCTCCTCCTCTTCTTCTTCTTCCGCTTCTTCTCCTCTTCTTCTTCTTCTTCCGCTTCTTCTTCCTCTTCTTCTCCTCTTCTTCTTCTTCTTCCGCTTCTTCTTCTCTTCTTCTTCTTCTTCTTCCTCTTCTTCTCCTCTTCTTCTTCTTCCGCTTCTTCTTCCTCTTCTTCTCCTCTTCTTCTTCTTCTTCTTCTTCCGCTTCTTCTCCTCTTCTTCTTCTTCTTCCGCTTCTTCTCCTCCTCTTCTTCTTCTTCCGCTTCTTCTTCCTCTTCTTCTCCTCTTCTTCTTCTTCTTCTTCTTCCGCTTCTTCTCCTCTTCTTCTTCTTCTTCCGCTTCTTCTCCTCTTCTTCTTCTTCTTCCGCTTCTTCTCCTCTTCTTCTTCTTCTTCCGCTTCTTCTCCTCTTCTTCTTCTTCTTCCGCTTCTTCTTCCTCTTCTTCTCCTCTTCTTCTTCTTCCGCTTCTTCTCCTCTTCTTCTTCTTCTTCCGCTTCTTCTTCCGCTTCTTCTCCTCTTCTTCTTCTTCTTCTGCTTCTTCTCCTCTTCTTCTTCTTCTTCTGCTTCTTCTCCTCTTCTTCTTCTTCTTCTTCTTCTTCTCCCGCTTCTTCTCCTCTTCTTCTCTTCTTCTTCTTTCGCTTATTCTCTTCTCCTTCTTCTTTCGCTTATTCTCTTCTCCTTCTTCTTTCGCTTATTCTCTTCTCCTTCTTCTTCCGCTTCTTCTCCTCTTCTTCTCTTCTTCTTATTTCGCTTCTTCCGCTTCTTCTTCTTCTTTCGCTTCTTCCGCTTCTTCTTCTTCTTTCGCTTCTTCCGCTTCTTCTTCTTCTTTCGCTTCTTCCGCTTCTCCTTCTTCTTTCGCTTCTTCTCTTCTCCTTCTTCTTTCGCTTCTTCTCTTCTTCTTCTTCTTTCGCTTCTTCTCCTCTTCTTCTTCTTCTTTCGCTTCTTCTTTATTCTTCTTTCTTCTTTCTTTCTTTCTTTCTTCTTTCTTTCTTTCTTCTTTCTTTCTTTCTTTCTTCTTTCTTTCTTTCTTCTTTCTTTCTTTCTTTCTTCTTTCTTTCTTTCTTTCTTCTTTCTTTCTTTCTTTCTTTCTTCTTTCTTTCTTCTTTCTTTCTTTCTTCTTTCTTTCTTTCTTCTTTCTTTCTTTCTTCTTTCTTTCTTTCTTTTTCTTTCTTTCTTTTTCTTTCTTTCTTTTTCTTTCTTTCTTTTTCTTTCTTTTTCTTTCTTTTTCTTTCTTTTTCTTTCTTTCTTTCTTTCTTTCTTTCTTTCTTTCTTTCTTTCTTTCTTTCTTTATTTTATTTTATGTTTTTATAAAATAATACAGCGGTCATTAGTTTTTTTGTTTTTTTTAATAAAGCGTTAAGAGTTCATTTGATAAAAATCGACTAAGGATACCGTAAGGTTGCCCACCTGATTTTTAAAGTTAAAAGCTCTACGGATTATTTTTACTTTTATTTTAATTTTTCACGCGTGTATTGAGCACTTTTTTAATACTGTTTCCTGGTTTGATTCAACTCTGACCATTAACCTTATATATATATATATATATATATATATATATATATATATATAATATGGCTAAACGTCCGATTGCTTCAAGTCGGGATCGAAACCCCACCGATTTGGCATCAGTCAGAAATACTACCCCTTAGCTATCTTTGCGAGAAAGGGAAATTTGGCTTATATATAATTTTTTATGTATAAGCTACAGGTGAAAAGTTTACAACCTCCAGAATTACCGAAAAATGAAAAACATGTCTTAGGATTATTGAAAAAAATCAATGGAACCAATTATCAAACTTATACATTGAGAAATATTTGAACAAATGCCAAAAAATTTGTGCTGCAGTAATCAAGGCAAAAGGAGGCTATTTTGGCGAGAACAAAATTTAATCAGAAAAATTTTTTTTTCGTTATAATAAAATTTGTAATAACAAAAATCATGACTCACTCTTTTAGGTAAGTATGTATAATAATTTTCTCTCCTTTAAAGTACAAAACAACTACTTTTGGGCCAATTTAAAAAAAATACCGGCTGCCTTCAAAATTATCAATTGTAGTTCTCGTGTGTAATATATATATATATATATATATATATATATATATATATATATGTATGATGTGTGTGTATGAATGCATTTGTTATATATGTATGATGTGTGTGTATGAATGCATTTGTTATATATGTATGATGTGTGTGTATGAATGCATTTGTTATATATGTATGATGTGTGTGTATGAATGCATTTGTTATATATGTATGATGTGTGTGTATGAATGCATTTGTTATATATGTATGATGTGTGTGTATGAATGCATTTGTTATATATGTATGATGTGTGTGTATGAATGCATTTGTTATATATGTATGATGTGTGTGTATGAATGCATTTGTTATATATGTATGATGTGTGTGTATGAATGCATTTGTTATATATGTATGATGTGTGTGTATGAATGCATTTGTTATATATGTATGATGTGTGTGTATGAATGCATTTGTTATATATGTATGATGTGTGTGTGTATGAATGCATTTGTTATATGTATATATATATATATATGATGTGTGTGTGTATGAATGCATTTGTTATATGTATATATATATGATGTGTGTGTGTATGAATGCATTTGTTATATATATATATGGTGTGTGTGTATGAATGCATTTGTTATATATGTATATATATATATATATATATGATGTGTGTGTGTATGAATGCATTTGTTATATGATGTGTGTGTGTATGAATGCATTTGTTATATGATGTGTGTGTGTGTGAATGCATTTGTTATATATATATAGATATATATATTATGCGAATGTATTTGTTTTATATATATTATGTGAATGTATTTGTTTTGTATGAAATGGGCGGATGATTATCCCTTGTCTATTGGCATTCTCGTTTTATCTCGCCCTAGTTATACTTCATTTTTTTTATATCGCCGTCCCTCGTGAATGCACGAAAGAAATAAAGGGGTCTTTTTCCTCGCATTTTTTTTTCTTTTTTTTAATAAAAAACAAAAACAAACTCTATCCGCATTTTGTTTCATGGTGGGAGATCTTGGGGAAAAAAAACGGAAAAAGAAAAAAGCAACCTCGGTTTAAAAAGCTCGAATTCTGCAGAGAAGCAGGTGACGAGGGATTTGCTGTGTTTTGTGGGTGGGAGAATAGCTGTTTGTCCATGATCGCCTCAGACACCCCCACTCCAATCCGCAAACACACCTTCCCCAGAAAACTTTTCTACCGGTTTAACGCTTCGGGATCACACGGGCTACATGTTATCTCCTTTTTTTTTATCTAGATACACACTAAAAATATATATATATATATATATATATATATATATATATATATATATATATATATATATATATATAATGCCACTATTGAGATTAACATTCCTTTTAATGATAGTTGAAAGTATACGACCAAAAATAATAGGGACTTTATAGTCTCCTTCACAAATTTGATCTGGATGTAAAATGTATACTCCAACTGGATTGGTTGGTTCTACGATGTATCAACCTATTGAATCATTTAATGTTATAGTGGGTCAGCCAATTTGTATTGGTTATAAATAGAAATAAAAATTGACCCTCTACAACTTTTACAATATCAAATGTAACAAAGACAACAAGAGAAATAATCAAGTAGGAAAAATTATGAATTTGTTCA
>OZ010601.1:24331033-24366033 GCA_963932145.1 Acanthosepion lycidas
ACTACACCAAAGAATAGAAAGCACATCATTTGAGGACTACCAACAGCGGCAACGACTAAAATGGATAGCACATGTAACTTAGAGAAAATAAAGACTTAATCAAGATGTTAACATTCTACAAGTCTTCAAATAAAAGATTACGAAATAAATGCCAGTCAATAGTGGAAAGATCAATAACAGTTACTGGACTTGAGAAAACTTTTTTGAAAAATTGTTTTAAGGGAAAGATTTTATAAATTTCAACAGAAAGCAATTCTGACTGCTCGGTCAATGAACGCCAAATGTTTCCTTGTAGGAAAACTGTTAATATTACTATCCCTATACATATAGATATATATTTATTGTATACTTACTCTAAAAATTTTCATTTTCTGTTTATCTCTTTTAAATGAATACTGGTACTATTTTTATAGTCATTCTTATCATCCGATAGACACAGATAATATCTTTCCCCACTTTTCTCATCCCATTTTTCTGATAATAATAATTATGTTGTTCCAGTCCGAAAAGAAAGACTGCTAAAAGCACCCTCCTCCTAAAATGTACAAATCCTATAGATACATTCCGGGATTTCTTCCTAAGCAATAAAAATGAGTCACTTCTAAATTTCTTCTAAATGTTTTTGCTCTTTCTTGTCTTGAAGTCAGAACGCTATAATCACTTGACTGTATCCCTTTTTAGTGTCAATACATTTCTTACTTTGGGAAGTTGACTTATTCCTGTTACTTTGTCTAATTTTGACTTGCATATGTGACGCGTTTGGCAGAGGAGGGGCGTATTCAACAAAAAATCGAAAATTGTTTTTTCTCTCCTGATTATCCATTATATTGTATACAAGTATTTTCTTAAAAAATAAGAGCCTTAATTTAGGTTTATAGTTTGTAGCCATGCAATGAGATGAGGTAACATAAACCGTAGATTTTTCTGCAGAATATCATTACATTATTGTTACATAATTATCGTGAAATCATTAAGGTTTTTTGTCAAAAGAATTTTATTTTTGGTCGTATATTAATTTAAAATATTCCTTTTTTAAAGTCTTTATTTTTGAAATGGAATAAGATCATTCTAAATTTTATAATTTCACTATTGCCCATCAAAAGAACTGGAAGAAAGCAATCTTAAAACAACAATAAAAAAGAGAATTAACAAAACGTAAACGAAATAACTCCAGTTTGTTCAACTCAGGAAACTTAGCATTGCAGCCAAAGTATTTAAAAATGCTGCCAATAACAAAGGAGAAAATGAAAAATACCAAATAACAAATCGAATATAGCATCAAAATTTATATTATTTTTATTTATTTGTTATGTAACTAAATACATAATTGTCAACAATGTTTCCGTAAAACTCGATATTTCCTGTAAGAAATTCATAATAAATATTATTTTACTTAACTCTAAAGTCATTTACAATTCCTTAGGGGTAACCATGAAAAGATACGTTAATCAAAACTGCCTAAAACCTTTAAACGCGTATTGCCACAAAATTATTAAATGTTAAATACACCCCTCCTCCGACAAACGCGTCTTGTGTGTGTGTGTGTGTGTGTGTATATATATATATATATATATATATTGGAAGCCATCTGAATTAAAACGAAGCAGCCCACACTCAACAAAATTACATTTCAAACTAGCCACAATACATTATATTGCATCTAGACATATAGTTCTGTTGTAATATTTCGGTCTATCGCGGGGTAAGACGTTCGAGAACCGGATCTTGAACTTACGAACTGCGACTCTTATTCCGCGATCGTTATTTTCGCATAGCAAATTTCTATGTCAAAATAAAAAAATATCATCTTTGACGGTGAATAGCTTTGTTTCATGCCTGTATAACCCGTCCGAAGATGGCTGATGTGAGCCGAAAGCTTAGGACCAAATAATAAAAAATATCGAAATGTTGGACAATCTTTGTCTTTATTTTCACCAGAAATTGAAGCAAACATTCGAAAGGCTCATGTTCAGACCTAATAGACATACATTATTCGTTATATTTAATAGTATACGTTTTATATATATATATATATATATATATATATATATATGGGTGTATGTGTTGATTTGCATGTATATTGTTTGCTTCTTATTATTAGTGATTTCTCTTTCATTTCTTTATTGTTTGAGAACATTGCGGATTTCGTTTATTGAGCATTTTGCCAATTACATTTGCCCATGGCCAATTTGCCGACAATTCAATTCTTTTCATCTTGTATTCTCCAATATATATTCCTATTAACCCATTAATGAGGCAACATAATACAAAAAAAAAGAGTTCTCAGACACGCACATGGTCACTTTTGGCGTCATCTGACCAGAGTAAGAGGCAAAAAAAAAAATGTATTGAAGAGGCAATAAAAAATCTTTATCATGTGACGCAACGAAAAGGGTGATGATTCTCACACTGGGAACATTAATGTTCAATGAATTTGTAATGTATCCCAGTTAAACAAAAATCAATAACAAGCGCCGACAGAGGCAACCGAAGTAGTAGAAAGAAAATCTAATTTTATTGTGCTCCCATATGTCAACTAAATACATAAATATATACAAAGAATATCTTCGTAATCGCACACACACCTAACACATATATAAGGGTGTTCCAATAACTTGGATCGATATTAAATGCGAATTAATTTTAAGCGTCTAATGATTTCTTTTTCTTTTCTTCCAGTTTTAGAAACTTAAATCTTTGGCAATTTCAACCATGGAGAGATTAACAATCAAACAACGTGTTAAAATTATCAAAGCCTATTACGAAAATGGACGTTCAAATTTATAAATATACGGTCCAATGATTCCGCTTGCAAAAAATGCTCACCAAACAGTGACCTTTTGTGGATGCAGTGGTTTTTCAACAATCTTCATTGGATTTTCATCAGCCCAAATGCGACAATTCTACTTATTAACGAATTCACCAAGATGAAAATTGGCTTCATCACTAAAGAGGGTTTTTTGGTGAAATATCTTCATCGGCTTGTCTTTACTCATGCACCCAAATGACAAATGTACTGCGATGCAAATGGTCAGCAGGTTTCAGTTCTTGTGTCAAATGAATTTTGTAAGCGCGTAAAGACAAAAATTCGATTGTAACGTTGTTGTGGAGAGGTTCAATTCCTTCACGCAGTGACGAATAGAGGTGTCTGGATTTTGGCCACATTCTCGTGCACTCCAGCAATGTTTCCATCTGAACGGCGTAAAAGAGCAGGCAGTGGTGTTCTCACATCTGCCACCGACCCAGTTTGTTTGAATTTACAAACAATTCTTCCAATTGCCCTCTTGAAACTTTAACACGATGTTTGAATGTTAATCTTTCCATGGTTAAAATTGCCAAAGACGTAATTTGTTAAATCTGAAAGAAAAAGAGAAAAGAAAAATCATTAGACGCTTAAAATTAATTCACATTTAAAATCGATCCAAGTTATTGAAACACCCTTACATCTAACACACATCTATATCTATCTATCTATCTATATATATATATATATATATATATATATATATTACAGATATACATCTTTGTTAACCCCTTGAGCCCTACGTACTTGAAGAATTTTAACCTTTCTGCCTGAGCAAAATTCGCAAGCAAGTGGTATGTAATGTTTCACTGTAGATATAAAAAATAGTTCCAAGTGTTTACCCACCGATCAACCGGTGGCTGGGCATTAAGTCATTTTTCTCTACCACCGGTAAAGAGGTGGTCAGGGTTTGGTGGGTTAAGTTCGTATGAGAACTTGAAGACAGTTCTTTTTTTTTTCTTTTTTTTTTTTCTTTTTTGTAAGAAATACCGTATATGTCCAACGTGGTGGCGTTTGTATGCGTTCAGTTATGGCTCCAATCTAGAAAATAATATATTTAGCACCACCAAGAAAGATATGTAGATGATATCCTTACTTTAGTTAAAAAACATAGAATATATATTAGGTTGATGCAAAAATGTCGTTTTTTGACGTATTTTTTAACGTCAAAAAACGACATTACGTCATTATTTTTGCACCAACCTTATATATATATATATATATATATATATATATATAAACGGCAACTGTTCGCTCGACTGCTGAATTTCATACGCAACGCACTCTTCAGGGGGCTGAGTATGGTGATTTTACTAAGCGTAGCTTAGATTTGGCAAATTGCCGGAATTACGAAGCACCCAGTGAGGATTGAACTCACTATTCACTTCACTACTTGTTCTAGAGAGACTAACTTGTTAACCATTACACCACTGTGAGGTGCTGCGTATGGACGCCATGATCAGCCTCCGAAGACTGTGTCGTGCAAGAAACTTCGATTCGTGCGAACGCTGAGGGATTATATATATATATATATATATATATAAAACAATAGGAAAACTATTTTTAACCGACGCGTTTCCTCCAATGTGAACTTTTTCAAGGCAAAAACTAAATGAAATTTAAAACAAAGTCACACCTTGTGGCTTAAGAATGCTACTAGGGACCGCGCAGGCATTCAAACGCTCAATTTCTCAATCTCCCATTCTCGCACACAGGTAGTTAACTTCCCCACTCGTTTTGCCTTCAACCGGGAAGGTAAAGCCTCTCTTCTCGACCTGTGCTTTACCTCCATCCCCGAATCCTGCAGCGCCTCGCAACTCTGCCCTCTTGGTAACTCTGATCATGCAGTACTATGAGTTATCTCCTTCAACTCCACCCCCTATAAAGAACAACCTACCACTAGAACTTCCTTCTACTATCAACGAGCTGACTGGGACGCGTTCCGTGATTTCCTCCGCGATGTCCCCTGGGATGGAGTCTTTAAGCTCCCCGTCCAAGAATGTGCTTCTGAAGTCTCTTCCTGGGTTTAAGCTGGAATTGACGCTTTCATCACATCAAGGAAATATAGGGTCAAGTCGCGCTCCTTCCCCTGGTTCTCGGCTGCTTGCTCAGCCGCCATCGCCGATAGGAGCCACTACTTCCACTTATTCCGTAGCGACATGTCTGACTGCAATAGACATCTCTCTGCCCCCGCCCGTAACGAATGTAAGCGTGTCCTCAACGATGCTAAGTCACTATTTGCGGCTCGGATGAAGGAACGTATTGCATCTTCCAAATTTGGCTCCAAAGATTATTGGCGTCTCTGCAAGAGCGTATCGAACAATTGCAAACCCTCTATACCTCCTTTATTCAACCAGTTCGAAGTCCTGACCTCCTCTACCGACAAGGCTGAATGCTTTGCTCGGAAATTTTCATTCAACTCGACGCTCGACTCTTCCGGTATACCCATACCCGACTTCCCTCTTAGAACTGAGGCCATATTGAGTGGGTTAAACATAACGCCCAGTACCAAAGATGGGGTTATCTTCAATTTAGACCCCAACAAGGCTAGTGGTGGAGACGGGTTACCAGCCATTGTCTTGAAGAAATGCGCACCTGAACTGGCGCCCGCCCTTTCTAAACTATACAACTACTGCCTCAAGGAATCTTGTTTTCCTGACTGCTGGAAGTCCTCTTCTATCGTTCCTGTCTTCAAGAACTCCGGCGACCCCTCTGACTCTTCCAACTACCGTCCTATCAGTCTCCTTCCCCTCTTCGGCAAAGTCTTCGAAGCCCTAATCAATACCGGGGTGGTTAACCACCTCACATCCCATAATCTGCTCTCAGACAAGCGATATGGTTTCCGCTTTGCCCGATCTACAGCCGATGTGCTTACGGCCATCACTGAAACAGTCTACCGAGCTCTTCAAAATAACGGGGAAGCCCGAGCCGTGGCACTAGACATCTCCAAAGCATTTGATAGGGTTTGGCATGCCGGCCTTCTTCGCAAGCTCCAGGGTTATGGCATTACGGGTCGATTATATAACCTAATACGATCATTCCTGTCAAACCGTAAATTGAAGGTCGTTCTCAACGCAGGTGTTCCTCAAGGCTACATCCTAGGCCCCACTCTATTCCTTATCTACATAAATGACCTTCCTGACGCAATAACTTCCCAAGTTGGCATCTACGCGGATGACACCGCAATTTATTCCTGCCTCAAAAAAAAATCTAGTCTCGCTGACAAAACTCGCCAGGCCGTGCGTCTGGAAAAGGACCTCCAATCGATTGTGAACTGGGGCATGAATTGGCTGGTCAACTTCAATGCTTCCAAGACAAAACTGCTCTCTATTAATCACCACAGAGATCCTTCCCTTCCCTCCATTAGAATGTCTGACACTCAACTTCTCGAGAGCAACTCTCTGCGGCTTCTCGGTCTCACGTTGACTGCTGACCTGAGATGGAATAAATACATTGAATCAATTGCCTCGTCCACTGCAAGGAAAGTTGGCTCCCTGAGCCGCGCCAGGAAGTTTTTCTCCCCGGAGTCAATCCTCCAGATCTACAAATCAACAATTCGCCCTTGCATGGAGTATTGCTGCCATATATGGTCTGGTGCCCCTTCTGTTTGCCTCGGGGTTCTTGATAGGCTCCAGAGGCGGATATGCAATGTAGTTGGCCCTGCCCTGGTGTCTCGTCTACAGTCACTTTCTCACAGACGCACCGTCGCCTCTCTCTGTCTGTTCTACAAATACTTTCATGGAAATTGCTCCGAGGAGCTGCATTCGCTGGTTCCCAGACGTCATGAGTTCCAGCGCCTTACGAGGCTGGCATCCCGCTCTCTCCCCTTCACTGTCGAAACTCCTAAATGTAGCCGTCTCTTCTACTCTAATAGCTTCATGTCTCGCACCTCTCGCCTGTGGAACTCCCTTCCTTTTTCCTGTTTCCCTGTGAACTATAATCTCCAGCTATTCAAGTATAATGTCAATCGACATCTCCAGTTGCCTTGATCTATCCACTACCCTCATCCTTTCTACTATCACTCCTATCTGATCTTGCTCTAAATTTTCTGTAACCCCTTGCGTCCTACTTTCCGCCTTGCTTGGGGTGAAATGCTTAAAAAAAAACTATTAACAACAAAACAAAATGCCCTTAGCAACTGGAAGAATTTAGAAAACGCTACTGGATTCATAATGTCTAGTGAAAATTATGAATATGAATGAATACAATAGTTTTCTAAAATCTTCTAGTAGTTAAGAGCATTTTGTTTTGTTGATAATAGTTACTTTGTTTTTAATAAATTCATTTCATGAGATTTTATTATAGTGGTGAAGGTTTCGTGTAGGACCATCCACACTTTTTGAAGGGCCGAAAACCGAGACCTGGTGCACTAAGTGCCACAAGGTCCCCAAACGACCCTCCGCAGGTTTTGAATTCAGAGTTGTCCTTGTCCTAGACCAGTTGCCATCCAAGGCTATAGAACCCAGTCTGTCCTGTTATTTACCCATAGCTGGAGGAGGAAGAAGAGGATTCACATCTTTCCCAAGGTTATTAGCACGTAAGTGAATACGAATAGAATTCGAACTCGGCCGGCTCTCCGATTCCTCAATCCAAGTCACTATCCACTACTCCACCGTGCCTCCTTGATATATATATATATATATATATATATATATATATATATATATATATATATATATATATATATATATATATATATATATAAATAAATAAATAATTCCACTTTTTAGGTCAATTTATTTATTCTCTATTGGCTCATAATTTATTTCTTCTTTCTTTTTTCTCTCTCTGTCTCTCTCTCACTCACACACACTCTCTCTCTCTCTCTCTCTCTTCCTTTTTTTTCCATTTATTTTTTTAAATTTTTTACTTTTTATTATTTTTTTTCTTAATTTTTAGTGTTTTCTTCTTTTTTTTTTCTCTTACTCTTTTTTTTCTCCTCTCTTCTTTTTATCCCGATATGTCTTTCTGGATAGATTAATTTTCTTAAAAATATTCGGTCTGACGAGATAAATATAACAATATTCACGAAATAAATTTATAACCGATATGAATTTTTAAGGTGTTTTCTTAATGTATCATTATAAATTGGTCTGTAACTTGCATTGAGTTCTCACTGAATTAATGTCCTTCTTGGAATAATCTCTACCAATTACAAATTGTTATATATATATATATATATATATATATATATATATATATATACACACACACACACACACACACACGCAAACATTCGCTTTATATTCCCTTTGGTCTTTCAAGACGTAGCAACGCAATAAAAACGTAGATATCAAGAATTTTATCTCGATGATGAAAAGAGGTTATAAATCAGAAGCGAATGTACGAGGTAGATGCCGACGTCTGAGAAGGGTAGGAATACACGAGATTTGTGTCGGAGGCAGAGCCCTCTTTCCCTTGTCTTTTCCACCAATCCCGCCACATGATGCAAGTGACGGTTAGGTATAACGGGACGCAAAATCAGCGTGTGACGGGATTTGAGTACTGGTTTGGGGGTGAAGCATATCTACTTTTGCGCATCTTTCTTCCCTGAACGTATCTGAGTTTTCGTTATTTTACCGTTGTCGATAGCGGCTGAAAAAAAAGAAGTCCTCCCACTTTATCTATTACTGTGCCTACACCTCCTTTTGCTTGCCTCCGAGATAAGGTGGGAGTTGTTATTTATTGTCCTTGTCTGACTGGCTGGCGTAAGGCCGTGTGTCGGTTACTCTCAGTGAGTATCAAACCTCTTCAACTACTGATTTTATTTGCGAGAAAGTTTTTTTTACTAAAGAACACGTCTGTATAGACGCCAAATTATTTTCTAAATTCAGCTTCGTTTTTATCATTGTGGACCGCAAAGCAAGAAAAGAATGCTTGGAGAATTCGACTCTCGCATGAAATATTGAATGCAACAGAAGCAAAACTAAATATTAGGTGACCGACCCAACGTATTTCTGTATATGGAAGGCAAAACAGACTTTGATATTATCAGTAGTAGAGAGAAACATTACTTGAGTTACGATGTATAGGAAGCTGTGAAGAGCCGTTATCGTTAACGTCTTCAAGGAATATAACACATAAAGGAGTATATACTATTCTGTTCGGACTGGTATGCTCATCTCGGTAATTATCTTCACAATTTAGGTTGATATAATTTTCGATCTTCAGCTGTCTGTCTCCGTATTCATAATCCTTATAATTTCAAACTGAACACTTTATTCAATAGATGAAACTAGGTTGTTCTTTTACTGCTTTTCATGCTGAGGTGGTTTTTCAAACCAGTTAATATTTGCTGGTCTTTTCTGGTTCCCTGACAGTCGTGAATCGGGTGTCTGGTTTCTCGGCAGTCGTGGCTCAGACGTCTTGTTTCTCGGCAGTCAAGGATCGGACGTCTGGTCCACTGGCAGACCACTTCGGATTTGTAAGACTATTTAAACCATAGTTGGAGATTTTCAATTCATATCTCTATATTCGCTTGCCATCCAAGGCTATAGGACACCAGTCTGTCCTGCTATTCATAGCTGGGAGAAGTAGAGATGGATATGCATTTAAGTAAATATAACGAACCCGACCAGAATTCGAACTTGTTTCAACGACTTTTCTTTCGAAGCTGAAAGCTAGTGCACCACAACAAACACCTTCCGAAATCTTAATGTATCGGAAAAGCAAAATATTTAATTTTATCTTTTGTTGAGGAATAAGGTGAAGGAAATAGCTATATTTTGTTGCCTTTAAGTTATTAGCTATCAGCGAACAGTGTCAGCACATAAAACAATAATAATATCTTTGAAAATTCAGATATGAATTAATCGCTGACGAGAGATGAATTTTGAGTTTGATTGCTTTTGTGAGGAACATGAACGTTACAAAGACTGAAGGATGCACTTAAAAAGAAAACAATAACTGCGTTGTGAAAAAAAAAAACAAAAAAACAAAAAAACCGGCCGATTTGAATTTTGGTCAGATTAAGTCATCATTACTCTACAATGTCTGCTTCCTATACAGAAACAATGAATTTAAGAAAATAATAATTTAAAAAAATGAAAATCGACAGGATTTTTTTTTTTTTTTTTTTTTTTTTTTATATCACCCCGGGAAAATATTCAATCGAAAACAAAACTGTTTCTCTTTTTTTCTAATATTTATATTCCTTTTAAAAAGAAACAACAAGCAATATATTCGAGTTAAAGATTAAATGCAGATCGGAATCCGACAGGATAAGAAAAAGAACAAATAAGAAACGGTTATCAATCTAACGTATTTCACCCTTATTAAGTCTTTGAGATTGAGAGAAAACAGACAAAAAGACAGAACTTTGGTATTCCCAATTTTGTTTGCGTCGGGTTTCATTGGTCAGTCATGTAACACATTCATTAAAACCTTGATAATTCTATATGTATGTAAGTTTGTAAAAATTCTAATATGTCTAAGATGATATTGGATGGCAATGTGTTTTCGCAATTGTGTATGTGTGTCTGTATAGCAGGAGGATTTCTAATATTTTTCTTTTGTGTGCTCTGTCGGTGTAGTGGTGTGTAACATATATATATATATATATATATATATATATCCAAGTATAGGATTGCTGTATACGGAATAAATTCCAATAACCAAAAAATATTATTGTTAAAAGAGTGCTCAATACAGAGTAGAGCAAATATAATTTATTCGAAAATTATAGTATAAATATGTTATAAAATCACTACAAAAAAGCCATTTTGTTTCAACACTTCCATCAAGTGATAGTGATGAAATATTGAATATTCACTAGAAGTGTTGAAACAAAATGGCTATTTTTGTAGTGATTTTTTAACATATTTATGTTATAATTTGAAAATAATAATAATATATGCGTATATTTCGGCAGCATGTTTTCATTGAGACATGTTTTCATTTGAATAGTATGTTAAACCTTTCTAAACATTTACAACAACATACCTGTTCACATTCGCAATTCAGGAAAATCCTTGTCGAAAATACCTACATCCTTTTGCACGAAAAGAATACACAAACTAAAAATTCTTGAAGCTATCTATATTAAAAATTAAAACCAAATCTTGATAAAATTAATTATGAATACTCCACAGATGTTTTAAAATGTGTACAGTAGTTTGAAATGCCATGGTTTGTATTAATAATGTCTTTCTTTTCTTCTACTACTCATTTCGTACCACATCATATCTATTTACCTCCCCTTAAACTGTGTCAGCAGTCACGACCTGATTCGGCGCTCCTCACCCCACGTATAAGAAATTTAATTTTCAGATTATCACAACAATTTTTGTCTTTTACAGTAATGAACACTACAATATTTATCCTGTAATAAACAATACCTTGATGAGGACATTGTGCTATGTCGAAAGTACTCGGAAAATAAACGAAATATGTATCAATATTGCGACTTTCTCTCGTCCTTCAATAACAACACAAAAAATCTTATCCATGAATATGAAAAGATCGTATTAAAAATAAGTAGACAGAACATGTCTAAATTATTCAACAAAACATGTCTCTCTCTCTCTCTCTCACACACACACGCACACGTGTGTGTGTGTATATATATATATATATATATATATATATATATATATATATATATATATATATATATACACACGCACGCGCGTGGCCGAGTGTTTAGAACATTCGCTTACTAACGATATGAACCGGGTTCGTATCTTAAGACGGTTGATATGTTAGGAAGGAGACTTTCTGACGTTATCGGCCTGGAGTGGGGGACGATCCCAGTGTGCAGCACCTTTGGAAAGTGTCTGGAAACCCGAGCCTTGTGAGTGAAATTCGGTAGACGGAACACTGGGTGGAGGGCTGTTGATAGCTGTGCTAGAACAAAGTCACAAGTCATTGTGACCGAAGTTTTGAGTGTGCTGGCGTTGTTAAGATTCTTGCTCACGCTAGACAATACGCTCTCTCCCAGGAACTGTAACTAATGTCTGCTCAGCATAGTTGCAGTATAAACCATATTTATATATATGTCTGTGTTATATGTAATTGAGTGTCTTATGTATATGTATGCGTGTCTGTATATATATAAATATAAGATGGGTGTATATATATATATATATATATATATATATATATATATATATATACACACACACACATCATATGTGCTTGTGTGTATGAATGTATATATATATATATATATATATATATATATCTGTTTGTGTGATCATGTATAGATACACACAAATCATATATATATATATATATATATATATGTATAATTTGTTTATATATATATATATATAAATGATGTGTGTGTGTGTATATATATATATCTATATATATATATATATATATATATAATGTGTGTGTGTGTACATATATATATATATATATATATATATATATATATATATATATGATCATGTGGGAGATCAACAAAACACTTTGTAGCATCAAGATGAACAGAAGGCAAGAATTATGGCAGCCTACACCAACTTAAACAAGGAGACCATTCCTGAAGAGTTGCAGGAGATTCCGAAGTCATCTGGAGGCCGTGGTTGAAGCCAATGGCGATTTTATTGAATAAATTTACTCTTTAGTATTTCAAGATATTTTGTGTAATTTTGATAAATATATCTGTTAAAAGATGTCGGTGTTACTTTCTAATTTTGTGTAATTTACACGACAGTTTATCCATCGCACGCTCTATATAGAGATACGCGTATATACAAATAGGCACATATATACATATATCTACGTACAAAATATATTTGAATATATGCGAACATGTGCGTATATATGTTTTTGCGTACTTGTCTGCGGTTGTAATCTGTATATATGTTTATCTGTTTCAATTCATGTAAGTATATGTATTAATAATTCATATTCTTATATATGCATTCATATTTTTCAATGTACATATATTCTTCACATATACACATATATGACTACATACATACATATATATATATATATATATATATATATATGTATATATAACCTCTATAAATGAGACAAAGGGGGAAATCTTTGATCTATTTTTTGTATACTCACAATGAATACACATGTGCTCACACATAAAATCTATTGGAATTTGTCCAAAATCTCATAGATGGCGAGATAGACTGGTATTTTTTTCTTTTGTTCGCTTTTTCTCTTGACTATCTTTCTGCCTGTAGTTAATTGTAAAACCGGCGTAGATATTCTTTTTAAGGTTGCGGCGAGGTAAGTTACGTCCTCTTCGCCCAGTGTTAAGGAACTCCTAGAATTGTCTTTGAAGTTTGTTCGGCTGTTTGTTGCTCGTGGAATCAATCAACTGGAGTTCATCGTTTACAAACCTTAATAAAAATTCTTAAGCTGTGTAAATGGTTTCGACATGATCCTCCGGAAATGAAGCTTTTTGTTCTTGCTTTTGGAGAGACTAACACGAAAAAAAAATCAACTTTGAACCAAATATCTACTGACGATAAAACAAATTTCAAAACATATATCTGCACATGATTCAAATATACGATCCACCGTTAAAGATCTCCGAAAAATGGTCGCTTCCTTAGACCGCTCCTGTAATTACTTGACATACTTACCTGGCACAGGTGGTATCACGGCTATGAGTAGCTTAGACGAGCTCTGACCAGCTTGTGCAAGCTAAGACCATCTGTGGCCAGCTTGTGCAAGCTAAGACCATCTGTGGCCAGCTTGTGCAAGCTAAGACCATCTGTGGCCAGCTTGTGCAAGCTAAGACCATCTGTGGCCAGCTTGTGCAAGCTAAGACCATCTGTGACCAGCTTAGAGGTGCTCTGACCAGATTGAACAAGCTATTACCAGCTAAAACCATCTATAACTAGCTTAGAAGAGCTCCGACCAGCTTGCACAAACGATGAATAACTTACACGAGCTTTGACCAGTTTCGACAAGATATGACCAGCTAAAACTAGCTATGAGTAGTTTAGACGAACTCTGATCAGTTTGGACAAGATATAACCTGCTAAAACCAGCTATGACTAGCTTAGACGAACTCTGAGCATCTTGAACAAGCTATGACTAGCTTAGACGAATATTGACCAACTTGGACAAGCTATTACCAGCTAAGACCAGCAGACTGAGTGGAAACACTCGGGTCCCCACGTTAAAAACTGACCTTGTGTCACAACCTGACTCGGTGGTGGGGGTCAAGTAAATTTTTACTTACCTGACACTTTTTGTCTTAGTGGCTTTCCTGCATTGTATGGGTGAAATTGATTAATAAATAAGACACCAGAGAGAATGTTTTCCTAATCACCATAGTCTTAACCGCTATCTCTCTAACATAGCATGATAATCTTCTTTTTTTTACCTGTTACGCACATACAACAACCCCGTCCAATTACTCTCTAACTTGAGTGGCTTTTGGGCCTTTTATTAAGTGTACATAAAAAAGATTTAAGACAAATTTCTTTATCGCACCCTAAAGAGGATCTATTAAGAAAATTATCTATAAAGGTATCTGGTTGGATATAAAATATCTCGTATCAAATCGACACCACTGTTATCTATCGAAACTCTTTTATTTAACGGTATCAGCATTTCAAGCATATCTGTAATCAAGCTAAGGATCCTTAGCGTTGAAATGCTTTTTTTTTTTTTTTTTTTTTAGAAAACTGGACTATTTCGCTTTGCTATTGCTACAACATTTGACCACGTGACACCTTTTTAAGTCATGTCATATCGCTTCATGACATGGCTGATCATGTCTCCCCGCAGTTTTCTTTTATTTATCAATTTTGAAATGATACGATTACCCGCATATCAAACTTCTAACAACCAGAATCAGTTATAAACTTTACTTGTTACCGTTTAAATAACCTTTTTGCTATCATTTTTGCATTGCTGTATAAAAAAAATTAAAAAAAAAACAACTTAAAGTTGGGCGTCCTGGGTAAAACTATAAACTTCATCGGCGTCCTGGGTAAGACGATAAACTACATCCGACATCAAGGCCTTTGATCAGGAAGTTTGAGGAGCATGGAACCACCTCTTAATTGCTAGTGTAGCCCAATGGGGTTGATAGGGTTAGGGTAAAACAAACCATCTTGAAGATGGCCGACGATGAAATCGGTCAACACATTACAGAAATATGATAAATAAAACAATGAGTTAATGGTCCTGATGCAAAAACATTGTTTGAATTTTAAAATATTCTTCTTTTTTTATTTATTTGCTAATTGTTGCTTCTCTTTATCTGTTGCAGGTAAGTAAAAAAAAAAATGGTCCCGTTTTGTTCTTCACACAAAAGGTTTGGGTAAGACAATTTTTTTCCAATTAAAATCTTCCATTTAAGAACCTTTTTTTTTTTTTTTTTTTTTTTTTTTTTTTAAATTTACTAACTTATTGATTTTAATGATATTGAATTCTTGGCGATCTCTGACTTTCATACACTCAAAATAACGGAGCGATTATTTGAATTTTAATAAAACCTATTTACACTATTTATTGATATTATTTATTGAACAGATTATCAAAACATCGGTTAATTGCCAATCGATTCGAACTTTATAAAATGGTAAATAAGGATTTCCTTATAGTTGGGTCACATATTTTAATAATTTAGTACACATTTATAATTTTAAAATGCAAAATTGTTTTTTATTTACTTCTTTATAAATTGATAAATAATTAATATTAAGTTATTTTTAATACAAATGTTTCGCGAATTCTCTATATATAAAAGGTAGTGTGTGTGTGTGTGTGTAACGAATGCACGGCCGCAATTTTACCAAAATTTACATGCACATGCTCCAAGTTAGTGGGAAGGCCAAGACCGACTTTGCATTTCCCAACTCCCATCGATAGTGGAAATAATCGATATTTTCATGCTTCTACAGCACTTTTCATTTAGTTTGCGGCCCTTTTCTACTGGCCAGAGCGAGAGGCTATAGCTGGCTGCCACGAATAGGCAGGAAGATTCTATTGTCAAGCGTGAGAGGTAACAGCTGACTGACACGAATGTTAACTAGCATGCTAGCATGCAAAAAAAATCGATAGCTGCATTCGTCACAAGTGGGAAACATTTAAATCTGCATGACAGTTTAATCCAATTGGCTCATTCGTTTGCTTAAACTAAACGTTGATTTTGATTCCGCAGAACTGGGTTGGGTGTGAAAAAGTATTTGTTGTTAACATTCTTTTTTCATTCAGTTTTTCCAGTTACGAGTCCTTTTTTAAAGCTGATCGTTTTGTGTTCATTTTGTTTAGTTCTTTTTTCGTAACAGATTTAATGTTTAGTATAGAGCTTATAAAAAATTCGCAATGTGAGATAGACAAGAAGTAAGGCATGTAGTAACATCAGCACGGCAAAGGGAACTCCTTTAAAGGCAAGGAAGGGCAAAAATATTTTAAGTCAAGTGATAGCGATTGCTGTATGTGTCGTATGATTTTTGAATCAAGCACGGCGAACGCCGGGCAATGCTGCTAGTTTTCAATACAAATGTCTGGAGAATATTGTAAATATAAAATTATTCTTGTAAATAAATAAAAATTGCATGGGGTGATACTGATTAAAAAAAAAAGTTTCCAAACTAGATGTGCACCAATTAATTGGTTGGTTATCAGTAATTAAATTGCTCTCAATAATTAAAAAAAAAATAATAAGAATTATTATATTATTTTTTTTTATTCCTTCTAAAGCGTTTTCACGAGAAGATTATGGTTTTCCTTCCTTCATCCTCTTTCCCACAAACGTAACTTTGCTAGCCTCTTCGTCGCTATTTCCATTGGAAATGTCTTTACGTGCGACATTGTTTCGTTCTTCCAGTTCAAACCATCACATCTAAGACCAGTCACACTGCTTAAACTGAAACGAACCACTCTCATTCTCTTGGTATTCCATTAGTAAGGAAGAAGTACTAGTTAAACAGCTTCTTAGCACGAATCGACACCCAAGAAGATGCTCTCCCATCTGGTACAATTTTAATCGCTTTGAAAACTTGTGTTAATCATTATATTTCTCATATATTCTCATAAAATACAGATCGCTTGCTCGCCGCTTAATAACACCTTCTGATGTAACACTTTACTTTGTATAGAGTAAGCATTAAGTTCAGTTATATGCCATACGTGATGAGTGATATTTCCCGCAGTAGGTTGCCATTTCTTTCTGCGGTTTACTGGTTGCCATCCAAGGCTATAGAACCCCGTCAGTCCTGCTACTTACCCATAACTTTGTAAGAGGGAGAAGATTCATAGCTTTCCGAAGGGTATTAGCACGTAAGTGAATGTAATGGATTCGACTGGAATTCGAACTCGGCTCCCAGTAGTCTGAATAATTTATGGAATCATACATTTTTATAGTAACTCATTTGCAATCCATTTCCCTTGTAAGCTATTTGCAATGCATTCCTATAGTAAGACATTTGTGATCAAAACAACAACGATGAGGATACTAGTCCGAATATTTCTTGGAACAATGCATTTTTATAGTAACTCATTTGCAATCCATTTCCCTTGTAAGCTATTTGCAATGCATTCCTATAGTAAGACATTTGTGATCAAAATAACAAAGATAAGGATACTAGTCTGAATAATTCATGAAATAATGCATTTTTATAGTAACTGATATACAATCCATTTCCCTTGTAAGCTATTTGCAATACATTCCTATAGTAAGACATTTGGCGAATAATGTAGACTGCGACCTACTTTGCGACAACAATTCTATGAGCAGAAGAGCTGTTCATGGTGTTTGGGCTAGTGTCTGTTCAACAACTGTCTCCTGCGTTTCTTCTGGACGGTCTCCTTGTTTAAGTTGGTGAATGCTACCATAATTCTTGCCTTCAGTTGATCTTTGGTGCTTCAAGGAGTTTTGTTGGTCTCGCTCAACTGCGCCCCACGCGTAATAATCAAGGGGGTTGCAGTCTGTGGAGTTAGATAGTCAGATATAAGTGGTGATGCTGTCGGAGAAATTGTCTGATAGCCATGACTAGATTCCCCTGCCTGTGTGACATGGTGCCGGGTTCTGTTGCAAGACATAGGGTCTTCCAGCAACCACCTTATTGGCAATCTGTTATTGCTATACGTTATTTATAGAGACAAAAATATTTAAGTAAATGCTCAGCTTATAATCAACAGTATTAACAACATTTACCGGCATGAATATCCAAGAAATTTTTCACAGAAAATATGTCCTCCGACGGGAATCGAACCTTATTCCACACGGATATATAGCTTGAAGTGCTACACCAGTTTAGCTACAGTTGAGCGTCTGGTTAGCAAGATCGATTTCTCTGCTTTTAAACTACAATCTTTCGGGATTTTCTTCGAATGATCATATCTGCTCGAAGCGTATCGTAACGTAAGCAAATGACGTCGCACACTACGAAAATGAGTCTGACAATGATTTTTGATTGTAGCTAAACTGCTATACCGTTAGGTCTGCTTCACTAAAATGGAAAACCTTGTTGAGTTTTAATATTTTCATTTGTACCCTCTTACTTCTTGAAATATTGACCTGCATTCATGTTTGATTATTATATCAATATTTTTTTTAAAGTTGTTATATATTTAACAAAGTAAATTACTCGAGTATTTTATAGTCGTGGAACTCGCCATGAACTTGTTCAATCAGAAAATCCAAACAGGAAAACCGTGAATGATTCTACGGCTAATGCTGGTGACGTTGACTTTTACTAGATAATTCTTTGTTTATTTATTTATCCAAGCCGTGTCTGTTAACTATCGTTGTACAGTATGGGGTGTATGTGGTAGTCATTATCGTGATTTTTTTTTTTTTTTTTTTTTTTTTTTTAAAGTTAATTTTGTAATTGCTGCTACCAGAGTGTTTGCTAAATAATAATAAAAAAAAACTTACGCACTCCCTAATTTGGGGCTATATTCTACACAATACGACACCGAGAAAACAGAAATAATCCCCAAAAGATAGATAAACGATAAACAATCGGTTTCAATATGTTCTGTGTCAAATTTTCTAAGCCTTCTATGGCTCAGAAATTTCTATTGAACTTCCTCGTTGCTTATATACTCAGTCTATGGTATTCTCACCATCCTTCTGTAGAATCACATTTCTACTGCTTCTATAGGAAAACTGATATTTATATGATACATATCCAGCTCTCTCTTTGTTTGAATCGAACGAAATTTTCCTGTTTCTTCATATTTTGTTTAGCTTTTAAAACGCGTATTTTGCTAAAAGAAAAGCATAGGGAAACAACTTTATATCGGTGGTAACGTGACTGAAGACGAGGTGCCAGAGCAGGACCAATAATATTGCTGATTTTTCTTTTGATTTTATCAGGAATCTTTAAATATATAGAAGGAGCACCAGGCTATATGTCACAACAATATTCTAAGCATGGATAGATGGTAGACTTATAGATATGTAAGATAGATTCTGGAGAGAAAAATTGCATTTCATGACACAGTGAACCAACTTTCTTAGCAGCTGAGCTAACAATAGATTCAATATAGTCTTTCTACTTTTTCAGCTGATAATGTTAGCCCAAGAAGGCAAAATGAGTCCCTGTCCTTAACCTTAGCATCAGCTTTGCTAATGGAAGGCTGAAAAGGGTCTATCAGATGATTATTACAGTAAATGTTTGCAAAAATTTGTGCCTTATGTATAGATCCATTTTTAAAGATTTCAAACTCATAAGTTATTTAGCTGTTACCATGCTAATTTTCTAGAATTGTTCCCCATGGCACTGCATTTTTTTTTTCTGAGGGTGCAAAAGCATTGAACATCTATTGTTTTAAAATTGTTATAACTTTCTTTGTATTTGGCATAGAGATTTTAATTTTTGTACACTAATAAAAAAATGAATGATTAATATTTTGATGTAATGCATTACGTTTTGACGTTGAAAACAAAAAATTGAAACATGAAATGAAAAGCAAATACGTTAAAAAATACATAAGTAATTCAATGAACTTTAACTTTTCTTACACTTTGTGGAGTTCTGGGGGTGCAGGAAGAACCAAAATCACTAAGAAGGCTTTTATTTCGTTAAAAAAGTGATATGTTTCCTCATGTTTACATTAGCATTTGCTTGCTCTTTCTTTCACCTGACTCATATTTGTTTGTCTTGTTGACAAAAAAAGTTATTATTTCGTCGTTTATAAATAGTCAAAATTTGTCTTGTTGACAAAAAAAGTTATTATTTCGTCGTTTATAAATAGACAAAATAATTTACCTTCAGAAAAGCTATCAGATATATCGATGGTTTCCAGTAGCTTCCATTTAATTACTCAGGCATTGATGATAGTAGCTGCTAGTGATCATCGTCACTTTCCTCCGCGTCACTAGCGTCGTTATCATCTCTGACCTATTCACCGTCAATATCCACTCGAGTAAATGCTTCAAAATCATCAGAGTGTTAATCAAAACAAAACAAAAAATCTGAATAAATTCTTTTTGGATATTGGCACGATCATATTTCTTTACAAAAAATCGCAAACAAAATTAACGTAATCGATGTTACACCTCGTGTAGAGTCGAGAATTCAAAATGGCGTTGGAAAACGGAAGTTTAGCCTCGTTCCAAAGCAGCAGTAGGCGATTTCCAGCTTAAAATACAGGAAATAACAGTTGACAAGTGTTTATTTATAGTAACCGTCTCGAGGGGACAGAAGTCTCTAATAGTAGTAAGGGACAGAATTCTATGACGTCTATTATCACATGCAGTGTGCTAAACGTTAACTAAACACGTTAGAGAGGGACCTTCTTTTAGATGTTATGCATGGCGCCAAACCCATTCAGAAATATGTAACGTCTTGGGTATGACGATAAACTACATTCGGGTCTTGGGTAAAACAATAAAAATGCCTCTGATCAGGTGGTTTTGAGGAGCGTGGAATTGCTAATGTTTCCAGGTTCGCCCTGAGCCGGGGTGGTAGCATCTGTTAGGGTCCCAGCTATAAGCAAATAGATAACCCCCTCTCAACAAACTGGGGTCAAAACACCATGTAAGTGTAAAAATATGTTTCAATTCCAATAAAACACTTTGTAAAAATATTACCAGCAATGATTTTTTGAAGGAAACTTTTTTTTAACAACAATGAATTTTTGAATGGAAAAAATATTAGCAGTAATAAAAATTTTGTCGACATTAAATAACCCATTGATGTGTTGATATGCCATAAACCAAATCAAGCCGAACCAAAAACAAATAAACTATGAACTGTTTCCAACAACTATCTCAGATCAATGATTGAAACGAATGAACACCGTAGGATTGAGACGGGGCTATATTTCTTGTAAACTCTCGTTACAGAATCTACAAGCAAAGAACTGTACCAAATAAGAGAAATGACATCACTTGAGGACTACCAAGAACTGCAACATCGAAAATGAATAGCACATATAACTTGAAGAGAAAATATTGACATAATAAAGATGTTGATATTCACACGACTTCAAACAAAAAGTTAGGAAGGAAACTCTCATCTGTATTGGAAACAATGATAAAAGTGCGTTTCAGAAACTTATTTCACTGAAGATTGGTATTTATTTATCCCCCCTACCACCACCGCCATCCATACCACCACGTTGGCGTATGTGGCACAAGGTGGGTTTAAAGTTGGGGACCCAGGCGCGTGCACATGGGTCAAGTCCGTAAATTGACCGGCCCTCGCAACCAACTAGGCGCTGGCATTGATACTACACCGGCCGTCTCTATTTGGTGCAATGGGGAGGTGCTGACACAGTTTTGGAATTTCAGGGACCAGGGATCCCACATTTATTTATTACGTCCTGTCCAAAGACAGAAACACTCAAGAGTTAAAATGTAGTCCGCTCGAAGAGAGTACACTTTAATCCTAGGGAATGGATAGCGAGTGAAGAAAAGCGTAACTCATGTAGTACTGGCTGTTTGATCAGAAAGTGCCGAATGTTTCCGTATAAGGCAACAGTTAATATTACTCTTAAGAAATCATCAAAAAGAAATGGCAGTAATTACATAAAGAAAAAAGACTATTTAAAATAAAAATGATTTGGGGAAAATGGACAATCTATATATAAAGCAGTGGATATCTGTGTTCCTGTCTGTCTATGTGATACATTTTCACTCGAGATCTATCCAACCGATTTTCACCAAACTTGGCACATACATTGTACAATGTAAGAGATAGGTTTTTACAGTAAAAATATCGAGAATTTTTTAAAAATCAATTATCGATAAAGCCGATCAAAAAATGATAAATTCAATTTTTTCGCTTCGTTCGTTCGGTATGTAGGTTACTTACATCATGATGAGCTCAACGATACCTCATTTTTTTCCAATTTCATTCAAATTCGCTATGTAGGTTATTTACACAATGACGAGCTCAAAGATAACTCAATTTTATTTCTGCTCCACTGCGTTTAGCGAAGAACAGCGAAAAACGAAAAATTGATTTTAATACAAATTTCACTCAGTTGTAGCCTAAAATAATTGCTTAACACTCATTTAACTTGATATTTGAGGCTACCTATATAGTGTAAATACCCGTAAATAGCTAAAAATGGCTATTTTTACAAGTTTATTTCTTATTTTTTGTTGATCTTTCAGCCAATTTTCATCAAACTTGCTTTATAAATGTATTCTCTTTTACATCCTTGATAGGACACTGACAATTTTGAAAAACTCCAAAATAATTGTGGTCTGATGTGGGTCATCATGTTGCGCATTTTACCCCTTCATGTCCTCGGCTAACTTCGACTGAATAAATACAGACTACTTCTGTTATGTTTATTTTTAATGAAAGTACTTTAAAGCAATTGAAATAGATAGACTCTGTTACATCTAAACTTGATGCTGTTTTTGCACCATTCTAGTTGAACGCTTTTTTTTCTGATCGACCAGCTGGGTATGGTTGCTAGTAAACCATAAAATGAACCGAAGAGAAGCGGTCGCCCTGAGTCTACTGCACATAGGACACACACGTTTGGGCGTTCTTCTCCCGAATTTTTCCCGAATATAGTAG
Organism: Acanthosepion lycidas; assembly: GCA_963932145.1. NCBI lineage: Eukaryota > Metazoa > Mollusca > Cephalopoda > Sepiida > Sepiidae > Acanthosepion > Acanthosepion lycidas. Next base: position 24,353,756 of record OZ010601.1, read on the forward strand.
CACCCTTAAACTGCCTGGATGCAGTATGACTATATAATAAATTATAAAATTAAAATAAAATCAGATTATCTCTACAAACTATTTAAATTCAACACAACTTTGAAATAAAATACAACCTTGAAACACAACTTTGAAAGAAAACTCAACTTCGATAAAAATTAAATAAATAAATAAAAAATAAATAAATAAACGGATCCGGCACAAAATGACCCAATCAGATGTCGGTATGCCGTAAAACCCAACAAACATCAAAACCATTAAGAAAGGCCTTGAGTCACCGTCATATGTGCGTCTTATAAATTATTTTTCTTTTTCTCAGTTTATTAGCGTCAGATATAAGTAAATTCAATTTGGGGGAACCATTTGTAATACTGACCGTATCATCCTAACTTACAATTCCTTAAATATTAGTGCAATGGGGGGAAGTGCTGACACAGTTTTGGAATTTCATGAACCAGGGATCCCACATTTATTTATTATGTTCTGTCCAAAGACAGAAACACTCAAGAGTTAAAATGTAGTCCGCTCGAAGATAGTACACTTTAATCCTAGGGAATGGACAGAAGTGATGAAAATGGGTTATCTACGACAGTGTTCAATGCAAATGATCCTGGATCGACGTGGACAAATAACTTTCTTAATAGACTGTTAAGTTTTTAAAAGGCCCTCTTTCAATATCCCAATGGGCTTTCCGATTTTGCTGTCACATTTTCTGCAATTGTCTTTTATTCACTGTTCGACTGACTTTCAGAATAAAATGCTTCTAGAGGATTTTCTTTTAAGGCATACAAAAGCAATTACGATCGATGGTAATAGCACATGTCTGTCGCTTGATGTTGATTAAAAGTGGGTTACATACGACAATGTTCTGCGCAAAATGCAGTGGAAATTCGGATTAGGTATTTGGACAAAGATTTATTCAACCACTCTTGTGCAATTTTGTTTGATTATCTTTTATTTTGTAAGTCAACGATGGAAGAACCAATCTTTTGATCGCTTCTCACTAATGGAGGTGTAAACCGACTCATTCTTTCCGATAGGTTAGGGTGATCTCTTGAGCAAGTTAACTATTTTAACAGTAAAAGAGTGGAACCTAGATGCCAATCTAGTAGCATGCTTAAATTCGCGTAGTCTGGTCACCAGGGGAAAAAAGATTGTCAGAGCAGTTGCCATGAAAATATTTGTAAAAAAGACAGAGGAAAATCACATCACGTCTACGAAAATTTCACTGAAGTCGAGATGCCAAGTCAGGATTGATTACATTGCAGATTCTATTTGTATGTTGTCAAGAACCTTTAGATGAATAGCAGGAGCACCAGACCAGATATGGCAACAGTATTCAATGTACGAACGAATGGTAGATTAGTAAATGTACAAAATGGACTCTGACGAGAAAAAAACCTTTTGGCACAATACAATGGCACAACTTTCCTTGCAGTAGATGCAACTATTGTTTCACTGTAGTAGTTCAATTTCAAGTAATTTAAAGACGTGAGGCCAGCTGAAGTTAGCTATTTTGTTTCATTACCTTACCCTGTGTGAGGCAGCGAAGCGAGAAGCGATATTTTGACCGCTGCTCAACAATGGAGAAGTAACAAGACTCTTTCTCTCCGTTAGGTTAGTGTGAGCTCTTGGGCAAGTTTTCTTTAACCGTAAGTTCTCTACGTCAAGAATAAGGGAAGCCATTGGCAACAGGCTGGTGGACTAGAATTACTGAGCAATGTTTTCTCCAGACTATTTGGTTAGAACTCTTCCCTTCAACAGGCAGATGAGTTCTCCCGTATAATCAATGCTTGGCGATACCTAATACAGTTACGATGCTACTGAGGGGCATTTGGCTAATGTCTCCATTGTGTTGCTTCAGATTTCCATGGAATCAGGTGTCACTCAAACCAGGGAGTGCTACTGCTGGTACGCGGCCACAGTTTTGGCACTAGAATCCAGAGAAGACAACAAGGAGAATGGAGAAAAGAATAGCAAGTGGTCTTTGAAATTCACTTAAAAAATGCCACGAAGTTCTTTTCCGGTCCCACGAGTTTCTTACATGTCGTAGAATCATTGTCGACAAATAGTTTATATTGTATAGGGTAGTCCGGAAGTTTGTTCACCCGCTAACAGTATCGTCCTCTTCGGAGGAACTGGTTTGCTGAATCTTGCAGTTAAATCTTGTCGCGCACATCCTCTATGCACTTGCCAGAAGGCACATGATCATGTGGCCATACACTTGTAAGCAACCTGTCTTCCAAACTGTAGGAGCTCGTGTCAGCCATTAGAAATAGAGAATTATATTATGTAGGAGTGACAATACTTTCGGACCATCGTATTAGTTTTCTTGAACATAAACTTCACTTACTTGTCTCCGATAGACCCCCCACACACACAATGTCTGTCTATATTCTGTATATATCCAACTAACAAGTGACTTAGAGATATGTCTTCTTTTTTCTTCACTGTTTATCCTTTAACTTGGAGCTGCCTAATACTCAATTTCCGACCACAACAGAGTTCAAAAAGCGTTTGCGCGGCCTTGCGGGTGATGAATTGTTTCCCACCCTATAGCTCCATTTCCCACTGGCTAAACGTAGCTAGCCTCTCGCTACTCCATCACTATTCATTGCAGATGTTCGGGTGTGCAAAAGTCTTTGGTTCCACCAATTCAGACCTTCAGAGCTAGGATTCACCAGTCCACGTCAAGTCATCCTCATTCTCTTCGTATTCCATGTGTGAGGAGGAAGTTCCACTCAAGCAGCTTTCTCCCGAGAATTGTAGCCTTATGTAGAAGGATGCTTCCCCGATCACTACAATCTTGACACAAGTTGTTCTCTCCTTGTTCGATTTACAACCTCATTTAGTTTGCCTCTACCTTAAGTGGCTCATGGGGTTTTAAAAATGTTTATATTAAAATTTGAATTCCATTCGTTATTCCATTATTGTAATGATTTATACCATTATTATTTATACCTTGAGGTAATAAAAAAACGAAATTTATTCTTCACATGGAGAGCAGTTTTTGAAATGCCCACATAATTTAGTTTTCTTTCTAGTATAAGTAATTTACAAGAAAGCTACTCATAAATTTGAAAACGAAAATAAATATGAACCCATCTTGCCAGAGAGACGATTCGTATGAGAGAAAACTTCCTAAAGCTTGGAGAACTCTAGACTGTTTTAAATTTTTATTAACCAATCAATCAAATATATATATATATATATATATATATAAGGTTGGTGCAAAAATAATGTCGTTTTCTCACACACGTTACTATGTGTGAAAACGACATTATTTTTGCACCAACCTATATATATATATATATATATATATATATATATATATATATATATATATATATATATATTCTTGCTCTTAAACAAGTAATTATTTCGCCTTTCTCTTCATCTCCCGCAGTCTACACTGAAAGCATTTATCTCACTGTAGCACTTAACTGCAGTTGTGTAAATATTTAGGTTGGTGCAAAAATAATGTCGTTTTTTGACGATTTTTTTTTTTTTTTTTGATTATCGTACACCCATTTATCAAACTTTTTACACACACCCTATTTGCTTTGAATGGCGAACGACTGTTGAGTGGTCGACCTCGAGTTCAACACCAACTTCTCGTGTGGCTTTGCGAGGATTGGCTTCAATTAAGGCTTTCAAATGTTCGTTATCAACCGCAGTCGGCCGGCCGCGACCGTCTTCATCTTCGATGCTCTCGTCACCATTGCGAACTTTCTTGAACTACCGTTGTGCCACACGTTCGTTAGTGGTTCCTGGGCCAAATGCATCATTGATATCACGAGCTGTCTCGGCAGCTTTTCGGCCTAGTTTGAACTGGAACAAGAAAATCGTGCGGATTTGAATTTTGTCCATGCTGTCGAAAAGCCTGCAAAAAAAAAAATGAATGAAGAGATTGAGAACGGTAACGAATAACACGAATCGATAGAGCGAAAAACGCGCTTCAAAATGATATATAACATGGCTATATATATCAATGAATTAATTCAGAAATCATATATAAAAGTAACATATGTGAGAAAACGACATTATTTTTGCACCAACCTAATATTTAGGTTACTTCCAAACTTATTTTATTTAAAATAATGTAGCGATTAAAAACACCTCAGTTATTCTTTTATTTTAATTATAAAATGAATTAAAGAAAAAAAAACTGACTTTTGTTATTGAAAAAAAAAAATAATGAAATATGAAAAAGTATTAAGTAGCATTTATCACATAGTGTTTTATAAGAGCCACTTTAGGTAGAGTGTTACAGATTAAGAGGCACAGTTTGTGCTGATATTTGGGTAAGATAACCTGTTCAAGTCTAGGGTTAATCCTAAACAGTGGAGTGATCTAGGAAGCATATTGGGAGTTGGTTTCACACGGATGCTGCTCGAGTGGAACTAACATTTTGCCAAAGGAATATAAATGTAATGAGAGTGGTTCGTTAAAATATGCGTGGCATAGTGGGTCGTAGCCGTGAAGTTTACAACAGGTGAAACTAAGGAATGTAGTTCAGTTTGGTTTCGTTTGCTTTGTTTTACGGTATATCAACCTCAATGGGTTATTTAATGCCGACAAAATTTTTATTGCTGGTAATGTTTTTTCCCCAAAATTTATTACTGGTATTAAAACTTATTATTATGCTTTCGTAATGTTTCCACTTCTTTCGGATGGGGGTAACTATTTGCACATAGCTGGGACCCTGATAGGTGCTATCTCCCCGGGAGGACCAGCAATTAATTAATTCAACGCTCCTCAAAACCTTCTGATCAAAGGATTGATAGTCTTATCCAGGACGCGGTATTAGTTTATTCAGGACGAGGATGTATTTTATTATCATACCCAAGACGGGGAATGTAGTGTGTCTGAATATTTTCCATGGAAATAACGACAGAGTAGGGAGATGCTTGCAACGTTTCCTTTTGGAAATAGGTTGTTGGTTGGGGAAAATCATCACCCTCAGGAACGCGGTTACGTTCTTAGATTCTAGCAAGTCTAGGAAGTGAAGACTGGGCAATGTATGGCAGCATTCCTCGATTTTTGGCATGATTTTGTTCTTGTCTTTACAAGAAGAAAGCGGTAGCAATCAGGTTCTTACTATACCGGTACAGGGAACGGACACCTTTTCCAGCATCTTTAACGATGAATCGCTTGTAAAAATTCCACTAGAAGTTTTGGTTTTAGTTCAAACGGCGCTCAAGGCACGAGGCCGGTCTCCTTCATAGAAAACCCCTTCATCGAGATAGGTGAAAATTCAGCGTCCTCTCGGCGTTGAAGGTCACTAAGAAGCTCATATGTACGAGTTCCAATTGAGGTCTGGGTTGAGCTTCTGTCCCAATGGGCGCTCAAGACACGGAACACCCTTTCATCACGATAAGCGAACATTCAGGGTCCTTTCGGTGATGATGGAGCGTCAGTAAGAAGTTCATATGTACGAGTTCTACTTGAGGTCTGTGCTAAGCATCTGTCCCAATAAGCGCTCAAGACATGGCACCTCCGTCAGAGAACACACTTTCATCGCGATAGGCGAAAATTCAGGGTCGGCTCAATGATGATGGAACGTCACTATGAAGCCCCTATATACGAGTTCCAATTGAGGTTTGGGTTGACCTTCTGTCCCAATAGGCGCTCAAGACACGAGTCCTCCTTCATAAAACACCCGTTATTGCGATAGGCCAAAATTCGGGGTCCTCACAGTGTTGATGGAACGTGACTATGAAGCTCATATGTACGAGTTCCAACTGAAGTCTGGGTGGATCTTCTATCACAATAGGCGATTAAGACACGGGTTTCCCTCAGAGAATCCCCATTTCCTGTTTTTTCTCTCCTTTTTCTCTTTACCTGTTTTTTCTCTCCCTTTTCTCTTTACCTGTTTTTTTCTCTCCCTTTTCTCTTTACCTGTTTTTTTCTCTCCCTTTTCTCTTTACCTGTTTTTTTCTCTCCCTTTTCTCTTTACCTGTTTTTTTCTCTCCCTTTTCTCTTTACCTGTTTTTTTCTCTCCCTTTTCTCTTTACCTGTTTTTTTCTCTCCCTTTTCTCTTTACCTGTTTTTTTCTCTCCCTTTTCTCTTTACCTGTTCTTTTTCTGTTTTTTCTCTTCCGTTTTCTCATTACCTGTTTTTTCTCTTCCGTTTTCTCATTACCTGTTTTTTCTCTTCCGTTTTCTCATTACCTGTTTTTTCTCTTCCGTTTTCTCATTACCTGTTTTTTCTCTCCCTTTTCCCTTTACCTGTTTTTTCTCTTCCTTTTCTCTTTACCTGTTTTTTCTCTTCCTTTTCTCTTTACCTGTTTTTTCTCTTCCTTTTCTCTTTACCTGTTTTTTCTCTTCCTTTTCTCTTTACCTGTTTTTTCTCTTCCTTTTCTCTTTACCTGTTTTTTCTCTTCCTTTTCTCTTTACCTGTTTTTTCTCTTTTCCTGTTTTCTCTCTCCTTTTTCTCTTTTCCTGTTTTTTCTCTCCTTTTTCTCTTTTCCTGTTTTTTCTCTCCTTTTTCTCTTTTCCTGTTTTTTCTCTCCTTTTTCTCTTTTCCTGTTTTTTTCTCTCCTTTTTCTCTTTTCCTGTTTTTTTTCTCCTTTTTCTCTTTTTTTTTTTTTTCTCCTTTTTCTCTTTTTTTTTTTTTTTCTCCTTTTTCTCTTTTCCTGTTTTTTTTCTCCTTTTTCTCTTTTCCTGTTTTTTTTCTCCTTTTTCTCTTTTCCTGTTTTTTTTTCTCCTTTTTCTCTTTTCCTGTTTTTTCTCCCCCTTTTCTCTTTTCCTGTTTTTCTCCCCCTTTTCTCTTTTCCTGTTTTTCTCCCCCTTTTCTCTTTTCCTTCTTTGCGTCACATCTAAGATTCTTATTTTCTTCCTTCCTCTCCTTTCCATTTTTATTTTCTCTCCTCCTCCTCCACCATCTTTTTCTCCACTTATCCCTTTCTCTTCATCTTTTCCTCTCCTTTCTCTCCATCTTTTCCTCTCCTTTCTCTCCCTTTTCTCTTTCCCCTTTTTCTCCTTTATTTTCTTTTTTCTTCATTCATCTTTCTGTCCTCTTTTTTTTTTTTTTTTAACCATCTTCTTCCCTCTCTTTCCCTCTTCTTTTTTTCTTTCCTTCCTTCTTTCGCAATGTTTCTTCTTTCCCGTTGTTTTTTTATCTCCCCACCTCATCAAGTCAGGGTCGAGATTGAGCAACCTTTACGTCTACAGAGTATAAAAAAATAAACTTTCTGAAGGCGTGGGTAAGCTATTATTCTACGGTGGTTAGCGAAATGGCATTGGTCGAATTCCTCCCCCGCAACTGGTCGAGGCATCTTTTGTCTTGAACCTAATAACTGTCATAGCGCAGGACGGTGACGAGAAGCTGGAAGAAAGAAAGAAGACACAATGATTTTAAAATTTTCTCCAATATTCTGCCATTCGTATTGCGTTCGGGTCACTCACAACACTAGCCATTTTTTTTCTTCGCTATTTATCTTTTCTTGTCGTAAATCTTTCAGAAGCCAAGCCTTGTAACCATGGCTACTAAAAGGAAACTAGTTTTACTCTTCTTTTTATAATTTTATCTGCACTATACGTTAAAAAGAGCCGGAAGCTGATCCAATTTTTCGGCCCAGCATCCTTCCTCCGTATTCTCCAATCTTATCGTCCGCCACCCCTGTTTCCTGCCATAGCTTTTCCCGCCATCTTTTAGTCTGCTTACTACTGCTGCTGTTGCTAGAAGAGTTTGGCAAATTTTGAATGTCAGGTTGCTAAGTGCATTTCTTCCTTCCCACGCCTCCCACCTTTCCTCCTCTTTTTTGTTAACCCTAACCAGTACACGTGATATCAGCCTTCCCTGTTCCGCTTATATACAGTATAATGTTGTTACAGCCACACACATTCGGATAAAAGTGAATACATTTAATTAAAAAAGAAATAGATAAATAATAATAAAAAAAAAAAAAAAATACTATGTCAAAAAATTGTTTATGTTAATCAGTATGTTCGTAGTCTGGAATGTATTTTTTTTTCTTCTAAGCTGAAATGTTATCTGGAATTTTTTACTATATAATGAACTAGCTTAAGTGCGTTGACAAGGAAAGTAATTGAGCAAAATGAAAATTTCTGCAAATTTAAATGCCTTTTCATTGTAAGACTATGATCAAATTGAACCCTGTTTCTCTCTCTTACTCAGTATTTTTGATATATCAGTTATTAGTTACCTAACTAATAACTGATACATCAAAATACAGACATAATGAACGCACAAACACCCCTTGTCTGGTTGAATTGGATTTCTCTGTAACCTTGGAAACGTGAATTATGATTTTTGCTGTGTCTTTAAAACCCAGTAATTTTAAAAGTTACTCCAAAATTCGCTTGAGGATGAAATGGAACTAATATCTTTAATTTAATTACGAGATTAAATTCGGAGCTTTCAGCTTCCATTTTTGAAACATGGTTAGAACTGTGTAGCGAAAAAACATACTTTAAATCAATTAATTTATAATATATATATTCGACCCTCCTGTCGAAATCGACGTATGAGGGTCAAGCAGATCAGATTCAAGGAAAACGACAGCCCGACAACAGCACATGAGATTTGATTATAGTGGTGAAGGTTTCGTGCATGACCATCCACACTTTTTGAGTACAGAGACCTGGTGCACCACGTGCCACAAGGTCCCTAAACGACCCTCCGCAGGTTGTGAATTCAGAGTTGTCCTTCTCCTAGAGCAGTTGGCATCCAAGGCTATAGAACCCAGTCTGTCCTGCTATTTACCCATAGCTGGAGGGAGAAGAGGACTCACACCTTTGCCAAGGGTATTGGCACGTAAGTGAATGTAATGGATTCGACTATAATTTGAACGCGGCTCTCCGATTCCTCAGTCCAAGTCGCTATCGATTACTCCTATCTATATATATATATATATATATATATATATATATATATATATATATATATATATATATATATAAAAATTCCACTTTTTAGGTCAATTTATTTATTCTCTATTGACTCATAATTTATTTCTTTTTTCTCTCTCTGTCTCTCTCTCTCACTCACACACACACACACACACACTCTCTCTCTCTCTCTCTCTCTCTCTCTCTCTCTCTCTCTTCCTTTTTTTTCCATTTATTTTTTTAAATTTTTTACTTTTTATTATTTTTATATATATTCATTCATTCATTCTTACTTTGTGATGGTATTCGTTGGATGTAGTCCTTCCCTATGAAGTGGTAGAATGGACCATTAACTTACCGCGCTGGGCCGATGCGTGTTGGTAGAAGCCTATGCGACAGGCTTGGGTGATTATGTCACCTTTCCATTGATGTTTGACTTGGCAGGAAAAGTCCCGTACTATGTTGCCGTTACCTTCTGTAGTAGACTGGTTGCGATCCAAGGATGTGAGAACCAGTCTGTCTTGCTCATTAACCCATAGTTTGAGGGTGCAGAGATGGATTCATACTTTTCTCAAGGGCATTTGCACGTCTCTGATCTCCCATTCCGAATCCTTATGCATCACACCAGCTGCACATCCAATCTTAGAGCAGCTGTTTTTCCTAAGCGGTCACGTATCTGAGTACTGGCCAGGCACAACGTTGTTTAACTTTGGTGATTGGATAATAACGGATGATACAACACGGTCTATAGTAATACGGTGTTAGCTCAAATGTTTATTCATATGTCCCATGTAGGGTTCTACGCAGACGAAACTGTTTAATCCGACCTGAATCGTAAATCTGGCCTCACTGACAAAACTAACCTGGCCGGTGGACTTGAAAACACCTCCAGTCTGTGGTTGACTGGGACAGGAAATGACTTATAAATTTTAGGGTCTCCAAAACGAAACAGCTCTCATTTACCTACCATAGAGAACCCTCGCTGTCTTCCATCAGAATAGTTGATGTCCACCTCCCCGGGAGCGCCTCTCTCGGCCTACTTCGTCTCAGGCTTTCCACTGACCTGAGGTGGAGCATTGAAACTACATTGAAACAATACCGTAATCTAGCGCAAAGAAAATTGGTTCTCTGTATCGCGCCAGAAGGTTTTTCTCGCTTGAATCCCTCCTTCAAATCTACAAATCGGCCATTCGTCCTTGCATGGAATACTGCTGCCATATATGGCCTGTTACCCCCGCTGTGGATCTCGAGGTCCTCGAAAAAAATCCAGAGACGGATATGCAATATGATAAGTCCTGATCTGGCGTCTCGTCTACAGTTACTTTCTCATATACGTGCTGTGGCTTCCCTCTGTCTTTTCTATAAGGATTTTCAGGTCACCTGCTCTGACGAGCTATTTTCCCTGGTTTACAAACTGAATGAATTTAAGTGTGCTACTAGGTTGGCATCCGATTCCCACACTTTCACAATCGAAACAATTAAAGGTAACCGCCTCTTCTACTCCAACAGCCCTCTTCTCTCGCGCTTCCCATCTGTGGAAATCCCTTCCTCCGACATTGCTTCCCTGGTAACTATAATCTTCAAATATTCAAATGTATCTTCTGATACCTTGATCTTGATCCTTCTCTATATCCTTTCCCCAAACACCCTACATTATTCTTGCTCTCATTCTCTGTAAGCCCTTACGTGCTAGTGGCACTCCCGCCTTGCTTGGGGTGAAAAGCTTAAAAAATATATCCAGCTTGAATAGCTGTTGAAACTTGACTAATGCATGGAATAATAATGCAACACAAAATGTACTTAGAACAAAATGTATTGAAACAAGAAAGTGTACACAATATTTACATATAGTCTTTTGTATATTCCTGGTAAGACCGTTCCTGGAGAATGTGTTGACTGAGTCGCAGTCGGGCAGAGTCTCTGGTTGAATCTCTTGATTCCTGTATTTATCAATCCACCCACGAGGATCGAATGTGGCACAAGGCCGTTTTAATGTGGGTATCCCCGAGCCCGTAGGCTCGGCCAAAAATATGGCCTTTCTGAACCCGCCTAGACGGGTTCAGGCCCTGTCAACCTCCCCGGACGTAACCTTGCCCTTCGGCAAAGCCTCGTCCGGGTTCCCCTCTGCTAATGCAGAGAGTTCGACAATCGCCGAGGAATCTCTTGATTCCTTCCCTCTCTTCCCGGTACCAACCATATTTATATGGTCGGTACTCCACTATACAAATTAGGTGGATCCTACCACAACAATAGCTCAAACGGATTACATCCAAAAAAGCGTTTATTTATCAAAATGTATCTTAATCTATTGTCTGTTGCCAACGATGTGTCAGAAGCTCAATTTCAAGTTTATAAACTCTCTGTGCTCAGTTTCAATCTCATCTATATTATCGAACCTCCCTCCGAGCAGGAAATGAGCCATGTTTCAGAAAAAAAAAAAAAAGATAATATGCCGGTACAAGGTCTGGACGGTAGGCAGGTTGTGGCAGCATTTCTTTTCCCTCAGCTTTCTCAATTTTGTACTTGGTCACGTTGGCAGCGTGTGCTGGGGTTCTGTCATGCTGTGGGAGTGCGCATCTTTGATTGACCAATGCAGGGAAGCGGGCTTTCAAAGAGTTAAGCGTCAACGTTCACAGCATGACTATCTGGGACAAGCAGCACCCCCACGAAATTCCACCAAACACTCAACATGCCCTTCTGTTCAAACCGTCTTGGTTTAAAATTTCTCTTATCAGGATTACGAAAATAGATAAATCCCATTTATAATTCGAAGCCATTAATCGGTCATCTTGAGGATTTGCCAGCATTTGCTTAGAAATGTTAACACATCGTTAAGCCTGGTCAATGGTCAGTTCACGAGGTCGATTGATGGTGCCTTGTGAAGAGCTAAGGTCTGCCAATAATGTACGAGTGTTTGAGCTTAGCTGTTATTCAACTAATTCAAGCAAGGCCTCGTCTTCTACACATCAACACTTGTTTCAGTTCCTATTATACATTCTACAAGCACGTATACCGTCGGCATTAAAAAAAACAGACGAAGCTATACTTTATCAGAAAACATGAGAATCTTACGGACGCATCACGTTGAAATACCAGTACCCGTACAGTTACTAGATGCTTCGGAATACCAGCTGAGTAAGTGTGGGTGTGCGGGTGGTGGAATGGATAATCGTTCGGAATTGTTAATCAGAGACCTGAGTTCCAATTCCAGTTGATTCCTTTTATTTCACTTACGCGCAAATGACCTTAGGAGAGTTATGAATCTATCTCTTTTTCGACAATCTATGGGTTAATTAGTAAGATTTGTATCCCGAAAACCAGGATTATCTTCCCAATACATTTAGCTATAGAGGAAGCTTCTGGTCAGCAAGGTCGAATTACTGCTACCTCTGTAGCATATATATATATATATATATATATATA
>OZ010601.1:24370068-24480068 GCA_963932145.1 Acanthosepion lycidas
TAGCTGCTGTTTTTGAAACATGAGAACTCCTATGTAGCGATGGTATCATATTTTTAAAAGATAATAATTGTAATATAGGCTCTACTGTTGCATTGATCACTTTTGTTTTTATTTAAAAAAGAAATAAACAAGCAAAAATACTAAAGAACTTTGGATTATTAACCTAATGGTTCTTTCCTATTTTTCTATATTCTTACACACGTATGTATATATATATGCATGGAACTATACATATATGGCTTTGCACGGGCTTACAGGTAGATAAGAATTCATCCCTGTACAGAAACATATCACCCCAAATATACGAGAAAGTTTTATGTAAATTTACTTGTCAGCTGCATATCGATGTGAAACATGCTCGTTACATATTAACTCTTACCAGTATACTAAAATTTGTTGAAAAATATTTTTTTTAATAATATATGCAAAAATGTGCATAATTAGGGAGAGACATCTTCTTGCATCTTGAAGACTGCAGGTAAGAACGTGGCAAGAAATCCTAAACAAGATTGCTTCTAGGAAAATTCTTCTATAAATCGAACTTACACAAATCTCCATATATGAATATTTATGTTTTCTGTAGATATTAGTTTGTTCAAAATGTAATGTCTACCCAACCATCGCTATATTTTTTTTTTTTTAGACAGAATCAAACTAGGATCAAATGTAAGAAACGGTATATTAATTTTATATTTCTTTATAATCATTATTAGCAACGCCAAAATGCACGAATGAAATGCATTCTTTTAGTCTTTGATGATAAACATGTTCCCGGGATCTGTTATGAGTTTGTTTTTTTTTTTGTTTTGTTTTTTTCGGAAAATATTGTCGCCTTTTTGGAGGCAGATTAAAAACCCGTTTTCAAACGTAACATCATTAGTATTTCTCCAGAAAATAACTATTGTTTTTAGCAATCTAAGATTCCAGTCTATATTTCTGAGACGAGGTATTATGTAAACTATTTACATTATTCGAACTATTGTCGTCATCTTTGTCGCCATATTTATTACAGCGTTTCGGCCGTTGTACGCTCCGGCCTTCATCAGGTGGTTGGAATGTCGAAATTCATCCTCAAGGGCACATGGCACAGTGGATAAAGGCGTTAGTTAGATCCAGTGACAGGACCCAAAGAGTGTGAGTTCAATACCCGGTTAAGGCAGTGGAGAACTTTCAGAGGGAAATTAACAGGAGATAACTGATAACTGACATCCATTAAACATGGCACGTGGAACTAGAACAGTGAGGGTTCAGTTCTCATGGGAGTATAAAATGATGTTAAAGGGATAATAAAGTAGAAAATATTTAGATTTCGACATTAACCCATACAGGTTGATATACCGCTAAAGAAAAATCAAACGAAACTCAGTCAGTTATTTTCTATGCGTGATACACGCATAAGCGATCATGTAACTCATTTGTAATCCATTCACTTGTAAGCTATAAAAAGGCATTATTCCATGAATTATTCAGACTAGTATCCTCATCTTTGTTGTTTTGATCACAAATGTCTTACTATAGGAATGCAATGCAAATAGCTTACAAGGGAAATGGATTACAAATGAGTTACTATAAAAATGCATTATTCCATGAATTATTCAGACTAGTATCCCCATCTTTGTTGTTTTGATCACAAATGTCTTACTATAGGAATGCAATGCAAATAGCTTACAAGGGAAATGGATTGCAAATGAGTTACTATAAAAATGCATTATTCCATGAATTATTCAGACTAGTATCCCCATCTTTGTTGTTTTGATCACAAATGTCTTACTATAGGAATGCAATGCAAATAGCTTACAAGGGAAATGGATTGCAAATGAGTTACTATAAAAATGCATTATTCCATGAATTATTCAGACTAGTATCCTCATCTTTGTTGTTTTGAGCACAAATGTTTTACTACAGGAATGATAAGGATTCATACGTGTCCCAACGGAATTAACACGTAAGTGAATGTATTGGATTCAACTGGGATTCTCCGATTTCTCAATCCGATCCGCTATCCATTACTCCTCCTGTCTGCTACTAATAAAACTTTCTACAGTTTGGCATATTATTTACTGTTAGGGATAACATGAATAATTTCTATTTAGAATGAATTCTATCAGAATACATCATTGGCGGCCACAATCCTGACAATATAAGATATGCAGATGACACAGTTCTGATAGCTAGCTGGAATCTTTTCCAGTTGTGCTGGTCACACTCTGCCTCCGAGCAGAGAGGATCCTCAAACGAGGCTATAGCGAAGGGCAGAGTTTCGGGAAACAGCTACCCGACGCTGTTTTTTGCGGGGTCAATAGGGAATTTTTGGTTGAGTTTACGGGATCGGATACTCCACATTAAACTCGGCCCTATGCCACAACTTATCCCGTGGAGAGGTTAGTAAATATACTAGCTGGGATCTGTTACTCAGCTTATAACTGTTGTCGAACTCTCCGCCTTCGAGGAGAGAGGAACATGGAAGAGGTTATGCCGAAGGGCAGTCTCGTTCGGTCAGGTAGACAGACCCGAACCTGTTTATGAGGGCTTTACGTGGAATTTTTTTTATTAGAACAGAATATAACAAGCAACTTGTAAGATATATTTGTATCTTCATGCCAGCTGTCTGACAAAATAAAGTTTAAAATTTACAGCACAAATGTCCGGTGTGAATAACCTTTCCTTGAATTTCGGTTTTCTTTTTCTTATTATTGACCTTTAACCTTTTAAGGCAGAATTCTAAATATGTCAAGTCATCAACACGAACTTTGCCCTTTGTTTTTTTTTTTTTCTTTTTTATATTTTTGAGAAAATTTTGGTGTTTATTTATTTATTTATTTTTGCTCTCATTTATTTAGTTTTTGCTTTCTTTAATTTTCAACCAATCACCTGAGAGAACAACGGCGTCCTCCATCCAATCAGATCTCTTAGCTTTGTTTTCGAAAATGGTGCGCCATATTACTGCTTCATTAAAGCACTCCTGATTGGAGGAAAAATGATAACCATCTCTGTTATTGCCCCAGATGTCTTATTTTCCTTATTGTTTAACCGAGAAATGACAAGAGATAACAAATGACTATTGAATAAAAATGATATATAACCCTGGTTAATAGAGGTCATGATTCATATTAGTAAAAATACTTTTTTTTTTCGGTTCCTCTATCTAGTTTTCTATTCTTGTATCAATATTACTTCATATCATTTAATTGCTCTCACGTATATATCATTTTTCTTTTCACCTGTAAAACGTCCTGGGTATGACGATGAACTATAACCGGCAGAAAGACATCTGATCGGGTGGTTTTGAGGACCATGGAACAAACCCTTAACTAATGTTGATCCCAGGTCCATTCTAACCCGGCGTGGTAACACCTGTTAGAGTCCTTGCTATGGGCAAAGAGTTAACTCCCAAACACTGGTCAATCAGTATGTTAACATAAAAATACATTTTTATAGTGACACTACCAACAATAATTTTTAATAAATACAAGAAATACATTTGAAAAAAACAGCAATACATTTTTTGTAAAAAAAAGTTGCTAATACTCCCAAGAAAATTAAAGTTCAGCGTTAAATGACCCATCAGGAGCTGATATACCGCTAAGCAAACAAACAAATCACCTGTAACAAAACCAGAAACAGTTCTTCAAGATTTTTTGTTAATGTATTCTGGTTAGCCTGTAATATTCTACGTTAGTCTGTCTAGAAGACGATGTATAAGTCGGGCCAGACCAGGTTATATCCGTAGGTATAAAATGGGCTAGGTTAAAATATGCCTACATCGTTATCCGGGATATCCATCATTTTCCTATTATAATTTGGAAAATGATAGTAAGATAACGATAATATCACATTGAAACACCGCTTACCGTACGATCACTGAAGTTAAGCAACGTCGAGCCTGGTCAGTAGATGGGTGAAGGCTTGGGAATACCAGGTGGTGAATGGTTTGGTTTGTTTTACGGCATGTCAACACCTCAATGGGTTATTTAATGCCGACAAGATTTTTATTGCTGATAATATTTTTTTCCAAAAATATATTGCTAGTATATATTGATGTATTGCTGGTAATATTTTTTCCTTCAAAAATGTATTGTTGGTAATATTTTTCCTTCAAAAATCTATTGTTGGTAATATTTTTCCTTCAAAAATATATTGCTGGTAATATTTTTCCCCAAAAATGTATTGCTGGTAATATTTTTCCTTCAAAAATGTATTGCTGGTAATATTTTTCCTTCAAAAATGTATTGCTGGTAATATTTTTCCTTCAAAAATGTATTGTTGGTAATATTTTTCCCTCAAAAATCTATTGTTGGTAATATTTTTCCCTCAAAAATCTATTGTTGGTAATATTTTTCCCTCCAAAATCTATTGTTGGTAATATTTTTCCCTCCAAAATCTATTGTTGGTAATATTTTTTCCTTCAAAAATCTATTGTTGGTAATATTTTTTCCTTCAAAAATCTATTGTTGGTAATATTTTTTCCTTCAAAAATCTATTGTTGGTAATATTTTTCCCTCAAAAATGTATTACAGGTAATATTTTTCCCTCAAAAATGTATTACTGGTAATATTTTTCCTTCAAAAATGTATTGCTGGTAATATTTTTCCTTCAAAAATGTATTGCTGGTAATATTTTTACCAAAAAAATCTATTGCTGGTAATATTTTTCCTTCAAAAATGTATTACTGGTAATATTTAACTTTCAAAATATTTTTCTTTCCAAAAATGTAATGCTGGTAATAATTTTTCTTCAAAAATTACTCGGTGGTAATAATTCTTTTACAAAAAAATTGATGATGTTAAAACCTATTTTTACACTTTCAGAGCATTTTGACCCTAGTTTTCGCTTAACTTTTGGCGCGGGGAGGGGGGTTCTGCAGAGGTGCCGTCAGTGCTGAAGCCCTAGCCGACAAGCTTGAATGTGCAAGTAGTATAAATGGATAATGGCTCGGAATTGTTAATCGGATTGCAGAGTTCCTAATTCGGTTGGGTTCTTTATATTCACTTACGCACAGATACCCTTGGGGAAGACATGAATACACGCCTTCTCCCTGCAGCTATGGGTTAATTAGTAAGATTAGTATCACTAAATCCTTATTAGCTCCAAATAAAAATTCTTACAATTAAAATAAATTGTGTTTTTAAATAACCTGCAAAGCGTTGATAAGCCGTAGAAAACGAATCAATGAATCAAATATAGATTAACTATACAGGCATGTCTTTTAGATTTATTTACACTCACTGGAATATAAATGTATAGAAATTACAGTGGCCACAAAGTGAGGATTCAGTTTATATATTGATTGCAATATGGAATTGATCCCCCACTCTGCATCCGCATTATAATATCTTGATTATCAAATCCACCTCTTCTACCACCAGCTATGAATTAATTAGAAAGACTTATTACTCAACTATTATTATGCTCCCCCCCCCACACACACATTTAAAAATAGTGGTTTTACTGCCTTGCATTAGATTATATGATTTTAAAAAATGTGCACACAAACTTTGGGTACAGCATATTCATATACAAGAGTGATCTAAACAACAAAGATAACGATATCAGTATTGTTCAGCTGTGTGTATCCTAAGAAATAGCTGACTTTCTTTCAAGAAGAGCGCTAGAAAATGCTAGACTGATGGAAAGGGTGCACGGCGAAATACTCCTAAAGAAAGTTAGTAGAGTTGAGATAGCATAACGGCTCAGTCTCCTGTGATTTTTCGGGAGCTTCTCGTACAGAAAATGTCCCCAAAATAGGGAGCGCGAGAGATAGGATTTTTGTTTTTGTTTTTTAATTTAGCAACTGGGATGTGAATCGAGGCACATACTCTGGCAGCAGCAATTCCAAGATTTTTATCTTAAAAAAGAAAAGATAAACTCATCCACCAAAATGTCTACCACGAGCACACAACGCTGGTTAACACACGGCATAAAAATAAAATCGTCCATTGAGATTCCACTTCACTAGCATTAGCTTGGTTTTCCTATTTGAATTTTCTGATGCTCTTAATAATCTTAATCCCTGTGAGATCCACGACTATAAATTATCGATGAAAATTCCTCTATTTTATCGTTCAATATTTGAGCTTAACAATTTAAACAAATATTGCAATAACAAACCTACGTATGAATGTAGGTCATTATTTAAAGAAGGTACAAATGACACGTTTCATTTTCTGAGGGACGTTAACAGAGAGCGAAATGCGTCGGCTAAGTTTTCATTTGTCTCGTATATATATATATATATATATATATATATATATATAGTAAAAGGGTTGTCACTTCTTAGCTGATGATTTACGTTCAGTATCCCGTGTCCAGGGTTTCGTATACGGATCCGTCTGTCCACCCACCAATTGATAGCTTACACTTCTCGATTATTCTCTTTATATATATATATATATATATATATATATATATATATATATATATAGCATGGCCGAGTGGTTAAAACGTTCGATGGTTGATTTGTCAGGAAGGAGTCTCCCTGATATTAACGGAATGTATCCCAGCGTGCATCAGCTTTGCAAAGTGCCCGAAAACCATACCACCGGTTGACCCAAACTTGTTAGTGAAATTAGGTGGACGGAACTCTGAGGGCCGTTGATACGAGTGGCCAGTTATTATATTATATTATGCATTTGAGTTTGTATATATATATATATATATATATATATATATATATATATATATATATATATAGGCACCTCGTGTGGTGTAATAGTTAGCAAGCTTGTCTCGCTAAAACAGATACTGAATAGCGAGTCTGATACTCACTGGGTGCCCCATGCATTCGGCCTTGTGTGAAATCTAAGCTACGCTTGGAGAATCAATATATGTATATAATGTTGGCATGTGCGTGTATATATATATATATATATATATATATATATAACAAGATCAGTAAATTTGAGAGAATTAAAATACAATTGACTTAACTTTGATGTCTAAATTATTCCACCAAATATATTTGAATAAATATATGCTACTCACAGACGTGATATGGCTTCCCTCTGTCTTTTCTACAAATACTTTCATGGCATCTGCTACTAGGTTGGTATCTTGGTCACACCCTTTTGCTGTAATCGCCTCTTCTACTTCAGCTTCTTTTCTAGCATTTCACTACAGTGGAACTCCGTTCCTCTTACTTGCTTAGCTGATAACTATAATATAAATTTAAATGTAATGTCAATCGACATCTTTTGATGCCTTGATTCCCGTTCTTATCCTTTCATCAATACCCCCTATACCCAGTTTTTTTTTTCTCCCTACACTCTCTGTAACCCCTTGCATACTAATAGCACACCTGCCTTGTATTTGGGTGTGCCTGTACGAATCAAGTGTAACCGGCCCACCGCATTTTCGTTGTTCACTTTTGATGTTTTCTTTTTCTCACTTTCGCTCCTTCCAGACCGTTTTTTTTTTCTTTAGCTATTCTTTTCATCTTTGTCTATCTTTAAGACACACGAGTTCCAACAAGGGAGATAATCGTTGTTATACCACAAGTTTTCTCAGGGAGATTCAGTGCGACTTTTTGTTCCGATTCCCAGCTGCATTCACCTCAGCTTTTCTGTAAAATTCACATTCGTTTCTACGTTTTTCTCACTCGCTCTTTTATTTTTTTTTTCTCAGAGTGCCTAGCAGACATCTTTGTTTTGTTTTTTTTCTTTTTATGCCATTTTGTTTTTCATACATGAGCGTCAAAACTTAAATATATGTTGATGTAACCTTGTATACATTTGTCTCCGCAATTAGATCTGTTATTATTGAACTTTCTTATGTATCCTCTATCTCTCTTTCTTTCACATACACACAGGCATATATATATATATATATATATATATATATATATATATATATATTGTGTGATTAAGCAGCAATCCTTCATTTATGCATGTTTCATTTAAAACTTCAGACAAGGTACTTCGATTAAGTTTTTTTAATTTTTCTTGTGTTCGAACAAGTGTTTTCTTCCTTGGAAACATAATGTGTAGAAACTGACCAAATGTTCTATAATTCCGAGCGCTTTCGGCTATACTTTTAGCCATTGTCAAAGATGATTTTATTTTTTCAATTTAATTGGATGTGTGCGTTGTGTGTATAATTTTAGTGTTATAGAAATGTTTTATTCTCGAACACAGCACTTTGTGGCCGTGTTCGTAGTTAATATTATGAAGTGTTGGCCTCTCTCTTTTTTATCATTAAGGCTTCCATAATTTTTTATCTTTTTTTTTTTTTTTTAACATGTGAATGAGGTTATTATGTTTGTATTTTTACTAGTATGTTTAGGATGGAATCGGGTAAGTTTGTGTGTATTTAAATGAGTTCTAATGGAGCTGTGATCAGATAGGTACAACGTAAGGCATCTGGATAGGCAAGTCGTAGTGTGACATATATAATTATTTATTAATTCGGTTTGATCAGGAACACGGTACCTTAAGGGGCATTTGAACTAATTGTTTGTTGTAATTTTGACAAATTTGCTTGTGTGTTGTTATTTTTGCGGCTAAGTTTTAAGTTTTTTTGCGGTAGATAATTTGATTTTTTTTTTATTTGAGTCATTTGGGGTAGTGTATTTCATTATAATATTTTTAAGTGAAGTTTCATCGTGTTTGTAGTTAATGTGCATTTGGTTTTTGTAGAAAATATTTATGTATTTTTTAACAGTGTGTTTACTATAGTTGTTATTTATTTTGGGGAGAAATAGTCTAATTTGGTGATCTATAAGGTGGTTAGGGAAATCATTATTAAATAGTATCTGTTTTGCATTATTGAGACATTTGAACAGTTTTTACATACTCTCTGTCCAAGGAGAAAAACGCTTGTTTGAACAGAAGAAAAATTAAATAAAAAGCTTAATCGTAGTACCTTGTCTGTCGTTTTTAATGATATATATATACGCAGTTACGATGAGAACGAATAGAGTACACTTGCAACGTTCGTAACATTTAATTTAAAAGAGAGCTCAATAGTGAATGATTAGTCTATTTTTCTTTTGAAACCAAATTAATCGTTCATTCGCCAGTAATTTACAATCGACTGAGGAGACATTGTTATGCGTTGTAACAGGACTGCAATTGTGTTGTGATTCTTAAATGTTTTTGTTGTAATATTCTAAAATAATTTACACACACACACACACACACGCGCGTGGGCCGTCGGAAGTTTTCATAGGCAGACCAAGATATAAATGTAAGTAGAAACCTCGAAACATGTGCCAGCATTCCTTTAGAGAATCGCATGACCAGATCATTTAGAGATGATTTAAGATGAGATTGATTGTTTTTTTACGGCTTATCAACCATTTGTCGATTATTTAAGGACAGAAAATATTTTCAGATTTAAGAATTTTTTGAGGACATATTAATGATATAGTGATACACGTTTTACTAATTAACCCATAGCAAGGTGGGGAAGTGGTGGATTCATACCTATCCCGATGTTAATTGCGCGTACATGTATATAACAGACGCATCTGGAATTGGAACTCTGATTAACAATTCCGAGCCATTATTCATTGAATCACCTGGACCTTCGATATTACAGTACCTGTTATTCCCAAGTGGTCACCCTTCTTGACTCTGACCAGGTTCGACGTTGCTTAATTTCGGTGATGGTACAGGAACCTGTTTTTTCCCAGTGATATGACGTTAAGTTCAAGCAGGGTTAGAAGAAATCGGTCGTTTTCATTTCTTTTGTTTATGGCTAATCTTTAGTGTTATTTATTTTCATTAAATCCATATTACTTATTGTATCGGAGACTTACCTCGGCGACCCAAAAGGGCCAGAGTTGCGCGTATGTTTTGCAATGGAGTGTGGAGATGGCGAATAGGCGATCTTTGGACTGAAGGTGAATAGGGCAACACTTTGTGTTGTCGGAAGAAGTAGTATCTCTTGTAGCCATTTTCATTGGCTGGTTATGGACGCTCATTGGCTGAACGATGGCTGGGTCAGGTGCATAAAAGTACGGTTGCTCATTCAAGGGCAGTTTTGGCATGTGACGAGGAATGAAACACGGAGAGAATTGTGGATTTGTTTTGCCAAGTGGACCTATTGGATTCGGATATATTTTTTCCTTTTCCCGTGTCTGCTTCCGACCAATTTTCATATACTTATTTATGCTGGTTGGGTGATTGGAGTAAATGTACAAGGGAAAGCGAAAAATTATGGTTAATCTTTAGTGTTATTTATTTTCATTAAATCCATATTACTTATTGTAGCGGAGTCTTACCTCGGCGACCCAAAAGGGCCAGAGTCGTGTGTAAGTTTTGCAATGGAATTAGGAGATGGCGAATCGCAGAGCTTCGAACTGAAGGTGAATAGGGTAGCGCTTCGTGTTGTCGGAAGAGGTAGTATCTCTTGTAGTCATTTTAATCGACTGGTTCTGGACGCTCATTAGCTAAACGATGGCTGGGTGAGGTGCATAAAAGCACAGTACGCTCATTCAAGAGGAGATTTGACTTGTGACGAGGAGTGGCATATTTGAAATTGAGGCGCGAATTGTGGATTTATTTTGCCAAGTAGACCTATTGGACTCGGATAGGGTTTTTTTTTTTTTTTTTAATCAATTCACCAAGACGATAATGCCACTAAGACGCAAAGGTTATCTGGAAGTGATAGAGAAGAAAAAACAAACTTTAGAAGGAACCTAAAACCTAATCCTAAACAGGAAAAAAACGGTTCAACCTCTACTTCTGTTCAAAAGATCAGGGAGGAGTGTGAACCGAACGATAGGATTTGTTTTGCTAAGTGGACCTATTGGATTCGCATATAGTTTTTCTTTTCCTTTTACCGTGTGTGCTTCCGACTAATTATCACACACTTATTTATGCTGGTTGGGTGTTTGAAGGAACGGTACTAGGGAAAGCTAAAAATTATCTGCACTCTTGACTAAAGATATGTAATGGAGGATGTGCAGATAATTTTTTTTTTTTTTTTACCTACCCTCTTATATATGGGCTTACGGTGTGACCATGAACTTATTAACACATTTGCTGAGGTGACGCATTGAACATTTACGTATTATTGTTAAAAACAACTCTTACATTACTGTGTTCCTTAATAAAGGGGGCAGTTCCTTGCCCTATATTTGAAATGTGCTGGCATCAACATGGAATTGAATGTCATCGAAGGCACAAACACAAGTTCGACAAGAGGGGCGGATTATGCGGCCGAATCCTTGGGAACCTATAGATACTCTCCCCTCAAGGCTCTCACGCGGACTCAAGTTTTATAAAATTAAAAAAAAAAAAAGGCGATAAACTGTATCTATTATACGTTGTATAAAAACATACAATCTTACCGTACCTGTTATTCCCAAGCGGTCACCCATCTTGATACTTAACAAGTTCAACGTTGCTTAACTTTGGTGATCATGTAGGAACCGATGTTTCAACATATGGTCGTAAGCTTCAAAATAAAATGAAAAATAAAATTCATTACAAGGTATCTGCAATATGCAAGTAAAGTGAGGTACAGAATACAGGGTTATCACTGGGCGTTAACTAAAACTGTGGTATCCAAATGCTTGTCACGTGAATTAGAACAATCTACCCCGAAATAAAGGGTTCGGTTCGAAATTCTCAAAAATATCACCTGAAGAAAACCGGAGCGTACAAAGGCTGAAACGTCGTGAATGTGATAATAGGCAACCAGCCTGAACAATGTAAATAAGTCTAACTCTTTCATAGAGATTGCTTTTCCTCTTTCTTCAAAACGAATCAAAATAAAGCGAAAAATATTTTTTTTAAAATTTACTTATAATGTATTTACAGTCTGCCAGCCAGAATAATGCACAGAATATAGAAGTAATTCCCGAATTTCGTTTATTATGTTTACAGATTAGTACAAAAATCATGGAACTTAACCTGTAGGTAAGGAGAAATATACATACATACATACATACATATATATATATATATATATATATATATATAATTGATTTATTAATTGTTTTTACGGCTTATGAACCATTTATATACATTTATATATATATATATATATATATATATATATATATATATATATATATATATATACATACATTTATATATATATATATATATATACATACATTTATATATATATATATATATATACATTTATATATATATATATACATACATTTATATATATGTACATACATTTAGATATATATATATATATATACATTTATATATATATATATATATATACATTTATATATATATATATATATACATTTATATATATATATATATATACATTTATATATATATATATATATACATTTATATATATATATATATATACATTTATATATATATATATATATATACATTTATATATATATATATATATACATTTATATATATATATATATATATACATTTATATATATATATATATATACATTTATATATATATATATATATACATTTATATATATATATATATACATTTATATATATATATATATACATTTATATATATATATATATACATTTATATATATATATATATACATTTATATATATATATATATATATACATTTATATATATATATATATATATACATTTATATATATATATATATATATATATATATATATATATATATATATATACATTTATATATATATATATATACATTTATATATATATATATATATATACATTTATATATATATATATATACATTTATATATATATATATATATATATATATATATATACATTTATATATATATATATATACATTTATATATATATATATATATACATTTATATATATATATATATATACATTTATATATATATATATACATTTATATATATATATATATATATATATATATATACATTTATATATATATATATACATTTATATATATATATATATACATTTATATATATATATATATATATACATTTATATATATATATATATATATACATTTATATATATATATATATACATTTATATATATATATATATATATACATTTATATATATATATATATACATTTATATATATATATATATATATACATTTATATATATATATATATATATATACATACATTTATATATATATATATATATACATTTATATATATATATATATATATACATTTATATATATATATATATATATATATACATTTATAAATATATATATATATATATATATAATATTATATATACTATATATGCTCTACTTTTGTATCGAGCACCGTTTTTTGAAAATAATAACAAAAATACTAAAGAACTTTTGATTATTTACCTAACGAGTTCTTTCCTATTTTCTATATATTTTCAAGCATATATATATCTCAAAGTATGTGATAATTGGCCAAAAGTTCTACATATCCGAGTACTTTCGGCTATTCGTTTAGCCATTTTCAAGGACTATCTTTAATTTTTAATTCAACGTGTAGGTTTATATGTATGTATCTGAAATTAAAATAATGTTTTATTTCTCAAACACGGTCAGCACATTGTGGCCGCGTTCATAGTTAATGTTATTTAGTGTTGGCTTTTCCTTTTTTATTATTCGGGCTTCCATTATATTTAATCATTTTTTTTTTTTTTTTTTTTTGCGTATGGATGAGGCTATTATACTTATATTTTTCACTAGTATGTTTCCGATGGAGTTTGGTCAACTATATGCAAAACGAATTTTCTCTTCGCAATATAAAAAATACACAACTCCAGTCATCACAACCAAAAAATTAAATTATCTATTTTAAAAGCTTTAAAACAGCTAAGATTATAAAAAAAAGAACAAACCCTCAAAATCAAAACTACACAGAATCAATATTATTTACGAATTCAAATGTCTCTTAAATAAATATATTCCGGAGACAAACCAAACTCGTATATTATTCATATTGGTCATACTACTACATCACTATCTAGATGACGCACGTTACACTAACACCTCCTCATTTAAGACTCATTTAAACACACACGAAAACCTCCATCCGAATCGTACTAGTAGAAAATGCACGTATGATAGCCTCACCCAGAAAAGAAAATAATTATACGAAAAACAAGGATAATTAAATAAAAAAAAACGAAGCTTAATTGCAGTACCTTTTCAGTCGTCTTTAATGAAGCTTGTATAAAAGAGAGATTGCTGCCCAAATACGTAATATACATGCACACACAATTATATATATATATATATATATATATATATATATATATATATATATATATATCGTATACATACGACAAAGAGAGATAAGTGCGCAATTTAAATTCTGCACCACCGAATCAAAACAATCGTAATTTATTTCCGAATGTGTGGAGTGTCCTTCAGTAAGCAATATTTTAACAGACATTAGATTCGCTGAGAACAGAAAACTGCTACCAACGGCCATTTTGTTTCTTTTTCCTTTTCTTTCATCCTTCCTTCCTTCAGTTTTTTTCTTTTTTTTTTTCCTGTCATCTTGAAAGAATTTCTAGTCTACACGAATCAATTGGATACAAAAAAAAAATGTGTCTCTGTAAATGAATACTTGAGTGTTTGTTTTCTCTTTAAGACAATGTTTCGATTATGTTTTTATTTATGGCGTTGCCATCTTCAACTAGAGAATCTTATCGAACTGTTCTCAGGCATTCAGTTTCCCATATAGACTGAAATTCCAAGTGATTGTCATTCGCTGGAATTTTCGAATCTGTTACCTTGTGTTTATTGATTGTTTTTTCTTTGTAATGACATCGTTCCGCCCGATGCTGTTTCCGGGCTTCTTACTGCTATCGTTTCTGAGATAAGATATCCTTAATTTTTTTACAAAGATTCTTCTGACACAATTTTCATCTCTCTGTGTTTTTCACGGCCTTTCACACACACTTAAATTTCCCGACCTTCTTTCTGGCTTAAATTTTGAGTTAAGATAAACGTCTCTCTATCGTTGTTTTGTTTTTTGTTTTTCAAGTTGAACCAGCGATAAAATGCAACTATAACAAAATGTAATCAATTTATTAAAATAAATATCAGTAATGAAGAGCGTATTGACGCAGAGAGTTGAAATAAAAAGCAACAATAATAAGATGGAATAAAACTCGTAATAAAATAATAGTAATAATGAAGAGTGTATAGAGCCAGAGTGTTGGGATAAAAAGCAACAATAATAAGATGGAATAAAACTAGTAATAAAATAATAGTAATAATGAAGAGTGTATTGAGCCAGAGTGTTGGGATAAAAAGCAACAATAATAAGATGGTATAAAACTAGTAATAAAATAATAGTAACAATGAAGAGTGTATAGAGCCAGAGTGTTGGGATAAAAAGCAACAATAATAAGATGGAATGAAATTAGTAATAACATAACAGTAATAATAGTAATAACTTTACTGATAGGTTTGCTATGAAAAGTAACTGTAATAAAATGGAAGAAACGATGCAAACAATAGTAATATTAATGAATCGTGTATGGAAAATGTAACAAAAAATAAGTTTCTCTAAGATGGATGTTAAATAAATAACACTGTCGAATGCCCTGGAGTATTCAGAGTTAAATGATAATATCTGGTGATTTATGTCAGTTGTAGCATCCATTTTTTAAAATATATCTTTTCACAGAGCTGGGCAGGTGATGACAGAAACAGCATCCCCAATGTGTCCCACCCAGATTAAAAGATAGGTATTTGCTTTTTATATGGCACAAATATTTATTCCTAGCTGCAACACTAATTTTAATTAAGTTAATATTAAATTTTCTGGATGGCTTCCAACATTCTTAAGGGAATTTTATTTCACGTCCCAAGATGGTTTAATACGAGACTGAACATCTTTCGTTTATTCTCTGCAACATATGGCATATTTTACACAATGATAGCAGACAAGGGCAAATTTCCCATTCTACAGAGCATGCGCAGAAGCATCTAGCTTAGAAATGGGGAAATGTCATTTTTTTTTCTTTGGAGAAATGATTCCTTCTATAACTTACACCCCCCCCACTGAAGTCTTGGTATAATATTATCACTAATGACGGTGATTAACACACACTGCATGTACAGTACTAGCAATATATATATATATATATATATATGTGTGTGTGTGGACGCACCCATAGAAAGTTGATTTTTGTATTTTTACCAAGACAAGTGTGTAATAGAATTCGTTTATTAATACAGGTGTACATATGTACATTATACAAGTCAAAAAAGACGATTTAGTATTTTGGGGGGTAAACTTTTGTTTTAATAATGGACTTAATTCTTCGTGACATGCTATAGACAAAATACTTTTGTAAGTCAACGGCCTTCTCCAGATTTCTCCAGCATTCGCTTACTTTGCGAAAAAGCTCATCTTCTATGTTAACTTTCCTGTTACGGACACGCTTGTCCATTATCGCCGAAATGTTTTCAATTGCATTAAGTTAAGGACTCTGACTAGGCCACTGGAAGAGTTGCAGTTTATCCTCGTCGCAACTTATCTCTAGATAACGTTTATTCTTCAAGGCAGTATGATTAGGATCGTTATCGTTACTAAATATTTTATCTTGTATAATGTACACCTGTATTAATAACGGTCTTAATTCTTCATGACATGCTATTGACTACATAATTTCGTAAGTCAACTTGCATCGCCAGATATTCGAGAATTTCTTTAATTCACGAAAAAGCTCATCTTCTGTGTTAATTTTCGTATTACGAGCATGCATGTCCATTATCGCCCAAAGGTTTTTCAATTGGGTTATGGTCAGGACTTGTGACTCGGCCACTGGAAGAGTTGCAATTTACCCTCGTCGCTCTTCCTCTCTAGATAACGTTTATTCTTTAAGGCAATATGATTAGGATCGTTATCGTTACTAAATCATATTTTATCTTGTATAATGTACACCTGTATTAATAACGGCTTTAATTCTTCAAGACAGGCTATAGACTCCATAATTTCGTAAGTCAACTTCATTCATCAGATATTCTAGAATTTCTTTAATTAGCAAAAAAGCCCATCTTCTGTGTTAACTTTCCTATTACGGATAAGCTTATCCATTATTGCCCAAATATTTTCAATTGGGTTATGGTCAGGACTGTGACTAAGCCACAGGAAGAGTTGCAATTTGACCTCGTTGCTGTTCCTCTCTAGATAACGTTTATTCTTTAAGGCAATATGATTAGGATCGTTATCGATCCTAAATCGTTTTTTACTTTTATTATTTGTTTACCCACAACTTTGACCCTAGCAGGTGCTACCATCCAAGGTGAAAAGGGTCTGAGTGAATCTCGAAAAGAACACATTTCTTTTTTAAAATAATTTTTTGTCAATCTTTGAAGATTTGTTACAGTACGATGCAAAAAAAATAGACGCGCCCATAGATTTTTGTATTTTTACCAAGACAAGTAATAGAATTCGTTTAATAACGCAGGGTATTAATACAGGTGTGCATATTTACATTATACAAGTGAAAAAAAATGATTTACATTATTCGGACTATTGTTCTCATCTTTGTCGCCATATTTATTACAACGCTTCGGCCGTTTTACGCTACGGCCTTCTTCAGGTAGTTGGAATGTCGAACTGAACCCTTTATTTCGCTCACTGGAGTAAACTGTTCCACGTGCCATGTTTAATGAATGTCAGTTATCAGTTATCTCCTGTTAATTTCCCTCTGAAATTTCTCCACTGCCTTAACCGGGTATTGAACTCTCACTCTTTGGGTTCTGCCACTGGATCTGACCAACGCCTTTATCCACTGTGCCATGTTTCCTTTATTATTTTATTGGGTAACCTTTTGCCTTAATAACGACCTTAATTCTTTGTGGCATACTATAGACTAAATTCTTTAGTAAGTCAACGTCCTGTGCCAGATTTTTCCAGCATTCCGAAAAAGCTCATCTTCGGTGTTAACTTTCCTATTACAGGCACGCTTGTCCCTTATCGCCGAAATGTTTTCAATTGGGTTAAGTTCAGGATTCTGACTAGGCCACTGGAAGAGTTTTTCAATTTACAACCTGTAGAGAGGAAGCACTTTAAAGATAAATTGCAACTCTTCCTAGCGTGGGGGGGAAACAGATTCGCTTGGAAATTCCGTGTCTATCGATGTTGAAACGTGATGATCATACATTCAGGACTTTTGGTATTTGCATTCTGCAGTACGCATACACGGTGGATTCGTTCACGCTATGAGATGCCGAAGCAGCTATAACACGGGTGAGGGCGCCGAAAAGCTTTTGGGCTGACCTACTCAATGTCAGCAAATGATCAAACAGGCAATTTAAGCGTTCCTTAGTCAAGCCGAGAGTTTTCAGCACTCCACATATATAGTTGCGTTGATGTAACCCTGGATTTCACGAGCTTTCCGATCATCAGAGAAACTCTAATCGTCAGACGTGAAATCCAGGGTCACAAACTTACATCAACGCAACTAAATATATGTTCGCTCTTTCACCGATATTGAGTGCTTTCCAATAAGTACTGCGCATATATAATATATAAATGATATATATAAAATTACATACATACATACATACATACATACATATATATATATTCATTGGGTTAAGTTCAGGATTCTGACTAGGCTACTGGAAGAGTATGCATATTATATTTTATATATATATATATATATATATATATATATATATAAATAAATACACGTACACACTAGAATAGCCAGCTCTATTCTAGTGTGTACGTGTATATCTATCTATATATAATTTGGGAAAACGATATGTTTTTTATATAACAAGAACAGTATTGGGAAAAATTGTATTACAAAGTAGAAAGGTTAACTTGTGAGACGTTTCGTCCTTTAGGATTTCATTGGACTAATTTTGTTATGTTCATAGGATTACACATGCGCACGACAGAGGGGTGCTGGGAATTTTAGATTTTTTTTTTTTTTTTTTTTTTTTTTATCTAGCCGAAATCATTGAGATTTTTTTTTTTTTTTTTTTTTTTTTTTTTGTTTTCTTTCAATCACTTTCGTAAGTAGATATTCCACACTGTTATTAGCTCTGCCAGGAATTGTGAAATGTTATAAAATCCAGTGCGCCAATATACTGTAGATGATCTTGCGATTAAGGCATTCTTTAGATATTTATGTCGTAGGGAATTGTTTTCTCTTTTGATGAGAGTAGCATTTTTTAATGTCAATATTGTAGTCGAATGCGTTGGTTGCCAACCGCAACGACACTGACCAAAACTTGATTGTTTTATCAATTTTTGTACATGCTTGCGTATTGGACTCGTTACTCTTGATGAAAACTATGCATTCTGTCTTAGATTGCTGGTTAGTTCTTTCCTTGAGTCCATATTTTCCCGTCTGGATTTTCCCCCTTCTTCAAACTCTTTCTGCTTTTCTTCCTTGTCTTTTCTTTTCTCTCTTCCTCCCCCTTGTCTTCTCTCTTCCTCCCCCTTGTCTTCTCTCTTCCTCCCCCTTGTCTTCTCTCTTCCTCCCCCTTGTCTACTCTCTTCCTCCCCCTTGTCTACTCTCTCTCTCCCCCTCGTCTTCTCTCCCCCCTTGTCTTCTCTCCCCATCTCCCCTCCCCTCCCCCTTGTCTTCTCTCCCCCTCTCCCTTCCCCCTAGTCTTCTCTTTTCTCCCTTGTCTTCTCTTTTCTTCTTCCCCTTTCCTTTCTTTTTCTCTCTTCTCCCTTTCCTTTTTCTCTCTTCTCCCTTTCCTTTTTCTCTCTTCTCCCTTTCCTTTTTCTCTCTTCTCCCTTTCCTTTTTCTCTCTTCTCCCTTTCCTTTTTCTCTCTTCTCCCTTTCCTTTTTCTCTCTTCTCCCTTTCCTTTTTCTCTCTTCTCCCTTTCCTTTCCTTTTTCTCTCTTCTCCCTTTCCTTTCCTTTTTCTCTCTTCTCCCTTTCCTTTCCTTTTTCTCTCTTCTCCCTTTCCTTTCCTTTTTCTCTCTTCTCCCTTTCCTTTCCTTTTTCTCTCTTCTCCCTTTCCTTTCCTTTTTCTCTCTTCTCCCTTTCCTTTCCTTTTTCTCTCTTCTCCCTTTCCTTTCCTTTTTCTCTCTTCTCCCTTCCTTTCTTTTTCCCTTTTCTCTCTTATCTTTTCTATCTCTTTTCGCCCTTGTCTTCTCTTTTATCTTTCTTATTTTTCTCTCTACCCTTCTCTTTTCTCCCTTCTTTTTTCTTTTCTCTTTTTCTTTTCTCTCTTCCCCCTTTTTCTCTTATCTTCACTTTTCTAGCTTCCCTTCTCTTTTCTCTCTCTCTCTTCTCCCTCGCTTTCTCTTTTCTCTCTCTCTCTCTCTCTCTCTCTCTTCTCCCTCGCCTTCTCTTTTCTCATTTTCTTCTCCATTGGTTTCTCTTTTCT
Source organism: Acanthosepion lycidas (assembly GCA_963932145.1). Lineage (NCBI taxonomy): Eukaryota > Metazoa > Mollusca > Cephalopoda > Sepiida > Sepiidae > Acanthosepion > Acanthosepion lycidas. The sequence continues at coordinate 24,390,312 of OZ010601.1, forward strand.
TTACTTTTTCCCTATTTGTCTCTACTTTCTATATTCTTCTCTCTTCTTCTTTCGCACTTTCATATTTTCTTTCTTCTTCTCCTTGTTCTTTTCTTCTCTTTCTTCTCTATTTTTCCCTTCTTTTCCACTTCTCCTTTCATTTCTTCTTCTTCTTCTATTTTTCTCTTTTCTTCTCCCTTCATCTCTTCTTTTTTTCTCATAATCTACTTCCATTCTTCCTTTTTCTTTCTTTTTCTCTCCTTCTCAACCATTTACTCCCTGTTTTTTCATTCCTTCTTCAACCTCTCTCCCTTTACACCCCTCCTTCTCACCATATACCCATGTCTTTCTTTTCTTTTCTTATCGTTTTAATATAATTCCTTCATGCCTTAAAATATTTTAAGCAAACAAAGGACAACTGCTTTCATTTGTCCAATTGTTTAGCTTATTTGCGAAATCTTAATGACGAAAACAAAGAACGGCCATTTTCTTTTTTCCAAAGGACACAAATAAAAACAGGTTTTAATTAAATGAAAAAAACTTCAAAGCAAAGTGAGAAAGATGGACGAGGAATGTGGAGATGCTAAATTAATTCTTTGCCGACAGATGAACAGAATTTGAGAAGTTCAAACAATACGTGAAATAAATGATGGCAAACAGTCGAACTTTTCGGAGAATCAAACAGGCTATATTTATTCGTAAACGCCATTTTGTTTTAACGCCATATTTGTTTCTGTGTCTATTTTACCTCTATTCAGGATTAGCAAACTGAGCTACTTTTAGTGAATTTGTCTTTATTTGAAAGCCCAGAGCTGCTAAATTTTGAATCGACTTGCTCAGTATTTCTCTAAGTTAGCACCTGCTTATTTTAAATGCAGACACAAAAGTAGGTACCTCTCAAAAAGCCATTCTAAGCTAATAGATTAAATTAAATATTCCCAATAAGCAAAGTATTTCAGTGTATTTTGAACCGGATTTAAATTGATTGGAATTTTTCACTTTTTCAATAAAATTTATAAATTTTTCCATATTGCAAATCTGTCATCGCAACATAATGCTATTTTTATCTATAGATGAAGTATTGTAATTATTTACATTGTACAGGGTGTTTTCCTCATCTTTATTGCCATATTCACAACGTTTCTGCAGGTGATTGGAATTTCGAACTGAACCATTTATTTTGGCCCACCGAGGTAGATTGTTCGAGGTCCCTGTTCTAGTTCCGGATGTCTCAGTTATCTAAACTCTCCAACTTTCTGCTCACCAGGTATTGAACTCACAACTCTTTGTGTCAAGTCACTGGATCCAACTTACGCTTTTATCCTTGTGAACATCAGTGTGTGATGCTCAACTGACCCTACTATACTCTGCAGTCGACAAGATTAAAAACAAACAACGCGAAATAAAAAATATAAAATGGCGACAATGTAGATAGATAAAACCAGCTGAGCTAGCTAGCTAGATAAATTGAGAAAGAAAACGAGAGGGAGGGAAAAATAAAGAACTGTTAGACTGAAGAAAATCAGAAAAAGGGATAAGAAAAGAAGTAAAAAGGAAAAATATGAAGCTCTCTGGAAAAGAAGAAAAAAAGGAATAAAAAACGATATAAAGAGATGGATATATAGATAGGTAGATGCTGAAACAGATAGAGAGAAGAAAAAGAGAACAATTAAAATTAAAAAAAAAGAATAGAAAGGAAGAAAAGAAGAGAAAAAAGAAGTATTTATAAATTTAATGCCGCTGTTTATTTATTTATTTTTTTTTTTTTTTTACCAGAGCTCATATAGCAATTTTGTTATTATTGCTTTTCTCTATCGCTCCACCTAAGCTGGATAAAATAAAGAGTTCAGTTTGAAATTTAAATCACCTGAAGAAGGCCGGAGAGTACAACGGCCAAAACGCTGTGAATATGACAAAGATTAGGATAACAGTCCGAACAATGTAAATAATCCTGTACATTTTTAAATCTTTCCAAAATGAAATATATCTTTATGAAACATTATTTCAGTAAGATTAACTGATTTAAAGTTCAATTAATCAGATTTGAAACAAATATTACTTACTGTTTTTTAAAATATCACAAAAAAGCATTTTTATCATGAAGTGGGTATTTTTTACGTGTCAATTGATTGATAGTTTGATGTTGAAACGTAAACGCCTTTTATATATGGTATGTTTTGCATATCTCTCTGCGTAGTAGTAATCGTAGTAGAGTTCTCCGTGTCCTGAATAGCAACCGAGTTTGCTAGGCACAGCCACCCTATGTTCACCATTTGTTCTCTATTTATACTTGTCTATCTAATTTGCATACGATACTACAATATACAAACATATTTAAACTTATGAGAATATTCTAAGAAAATCTAATATGTTGGTATTCTAGCTTTAGAGCCGCCTTATTTACGAAGAATGTCGTTGAGAAAAGTTTAGAAAATTATCAATAAATTTTAATTTACATGGAATACTGCTGCCATATATGGTCTGGTGCCTCCGTTGTTCGTCTCGAGGTCCATAGACGGATATGCAATGTGATAGGTCCTGATCTGGCATCTCGTCTACAGTCACTTTCTCACAGACGTGTTGTGGCGGTCCTGGGTATGACGTTAAACTACACCTGCGTCCTGGGTATGACGATAAACTACGTCCAACAGCAAGGAAGGCATCAGATAGTGTTTTCAGAAGAATAATGTTGCCAGCTATTCGTTTTTTTAAAACAATAATGTTGCCAGCTATACGCTTTTTTGGAAACAATAATGTCGCCATCTATACGTTTTTTCTTTTTTTGAAACAATAATGTTGCCATCTATACGTTTTTCTGGAAACAATGTTGCAAGCTATACGTTTTTTTGGAAACAATAATGTTGCCAGCTATACGTTCTTTTGGAAAAAATAATGTTGCCAGCTATGTCGTTTTTGGGAAAAAATAATGTTGCCAGCTGTATGTTTTTGAAACAAATAATGTTGCCAGCTATACGTTTTTTTGGAAACAATGATGTTGCCAGGACAAAATAGGCATTTAAAATTCATATAAACTGGTTTTGGCATTAAATAACCCACAGTGGTTAATATGCCATAAAACCCAAACAAACAAACAAACAAACGTGCTGTGGCTTCCCCCTGTCTTTTCTACAAGTATTTTCCCGACAAATGCTCCGACAAGCTACGTTCACTGGTTCCCAAACTGCATGAATTTAAGCGTGCTACTAAGTCGACATCTCGTTCCCACCCTTTCACTGTCGAAACGGTTAAATGCAACCACATCTTCCACTTCAACAGGTTCTTCTGTCGCACTTTCCGACAGTGAAACTCCCTTCCCTTTCTATTACTGGCTTCCCTGATAGCTATAATCGTCAAATAGTCAAATGTAATGTCAATCGATATCTTCTGATTCCTTGATCTTGTCCCGTGCCCCTTTGTTTATATCCTTTTCTCACCCCCCCTTTACTGTTACTCTCACTCTCTCTAAACCTTTACATGCTAGTGACACTCCCGCCTTGCTTGGAGTGAAATGTTTAAAAAAAAGATATCTCTTAACGTTTGATAATGTCGTGTATGGGTGTCCGTATTTGTAATATTTTCCATTTAAGATTAGCATATGCTGTTTTAATTTAATAACAATATCAATTGACCGATACAAATGAGTACAGAATTTTAAAAGATTTAAAATTTTATAAATTATTCTAATTAAAACTTAGGACAGTGAAAACAATTCTTGTATAAATTCATTATTTATGGAATTTTGTTTTTCTCAAGACGATAATATCCATAATATATGCTATTCGTAAAAGCAATTAAAAGTTTTTCTAATTAAAAAAAAAAAAAAGACTCATTTTTTTTATCTTTTTCATTTTTTTATTTTTTTATTTTGCGATTCAGATGAGATTTTCTTTAACCTGGAGTCCTGTTTAACCAAACACATTCGTTTATTTAAATTCTCTGAGGATTTCTCCTTATGGTAAATTATAAACATTAAACGAAAAAAAAAAAAACTTTGAAAATTCATAAAATTAAATGAGTGCGGAGTAAAAGATTTAAAAAAAAAAAAAATTTTACAAAGATTTCAAAAAGAAAGGTTTAATTTTTGAATAAGTTTTTAAAGTTTCATTAAAATCCGAATTATCTGATTTTTGCAAGAATTTCAAAATCAATAAGTAAAGAGACTAGCAATTTTTCCATACAAATTTAAGGCCCTGCGTTGACGCAAAATACAAAGTTTTAAACCAAAACCTCCAAGGTTTAATATCTTTTTAAATTAAAACAAAAAAAATCTTTTTTGTCTTTCCTCTTAATAAGACAAAGATTTTGACGATAAAATTTTGTTTTTATTTTTGCGATAATAATTTTTTATTTCATTTATCCTCTTTTATTTTTATTTTTTTTTGGAGACACCTATCCCAAAGTAACAACTAACGATATTCTGAATTTAATAGAACAAGGCATTTCAAAATTAGCCGAATCTTGTAACTCTGCTTACCAGCATGTCTTTTAACTAATATACTCCAAAAAGGAAGTTCACTTTATGACTTGGTTCTAAACAAAATTGACCCCCCACTTAATGACCACTTGTTTATCAAATACTCATCATCTACAGAATCCGCCCACGCATAGGATATTGTTCTCACATCTGGTTTGGTGTTTCTGCTATGCATTTAGAGTTTCTCGATAAAATCCAAAGAATCTGCAATGTTACGTGTCCTTGTCTTGCATCTCGGCCTCAGTTACTTTCCCATCTCCGTAATAAAGCTTCTTTTCATAGTATTTGTTCTGTTGAGCTTTCCTCTTTGGTACCGCAACTTTACTAATTTAAACTCAGTACTAGATTGCCAGCTGGGTCTTATCATTTTACAGTTGAATTTTCTAGATGTAACCGTAAGTTCTATGCCAACACTTTCTTCTCTCGCACTTTTCGCTTGTGGGACTCTCTTACGCCTCCTTGCTTCCCAGTCAATATAAATGCAAACTCACTCCTCATCTGTTTCCATTCTTCCTTTTTACTGTCCTAACTCTTCAATGTTTTTCTCGTTTTCCTTCACTCCCGGTAACCTCTTTGCGCCTTATCGCCTTGATTGGAGTGAATGATTAAAATAAATATATATTTTTTTTAATATTAGTCAAAGATCAATCATACTAGTTTACAATGCTTCTCTTAATAAAAATGTTTGACAGACCTTCCATTTGATGAATCCGAAACCAACATTTATTATTTTTGGCAATTCTTCGTCTATTAAAAATAAGATAATTTTTCATGTACAGTGTAACTCGGATATAAGGGAGTTGTCGGGACCGGAGAAGAAGTCTCTTATATCCGGGTTTGGTCTATTTTGTTTAGGTAAGTATGGCTCTAATTTGGGCCCAGAGAAAATCTCTCTTATATCCGAGTTACACTGTAACAGACTAATGAGGATGTAAGTAAATACTACTCAATAATTGTCGATAACGCTTCGTTTAGTAAACGGTATTGCAAGAAGACTACATGCGGGTTGTTAGCAAAAGTGTCAGCCCAACATACAAATTACAAATTGGTGATGCCAACACCATACAAATACAAAATTTTCAATACCTGTGAAATGTTTTAACATACGACGGAAAGTGTGACACTGAAATCAGAATGAGCTTTGGGTTAGCGAAAGTTTCCTTCCGGAAGCTAAATAGAGTATTGAGAAACGGTAATATTTCTTTAGAAACAAAGAAAAGTGTACTGAGATATCATGTAATCTCGGTCGTCTTCTAGTGCAGTAAATGCTGGACCATCTCCTCACAGATGGAAGAGAGACTTGAAACAACATAAATGTGGTTCTACAGAAGGGTGCTGAGAATAGCATGTGAGCAATGAGGAAGTTTTAGAGAAGATGGAAGATAAAAATGACATTTATACATAATATCATTGTTATATAGTAATAAAGTGTCGCTGCCGACACTGAAGTTTGAACACAGATTACCAGAGAGCAAACAGAAATGATCCCATTTTGAATGCGTACATCACGTGATGGTAAAGTTAACGTATATATGTGAATTAGCGTAGTGCCTAATGGATCACTCTTCCATAATTTCCTCTATTACTATACGGATCACCATTTCTACTCTATCCTCTATTACTATACGGAACTCCATTTCTACTCTATCCTCTGTTACTATACAGATCACTATTTCTACTCTATCCTCTATTACTATACAGATCACTATTTCTACTCTATCCTCTATTACTATACGGATCACTATTTCTACTCTATCCACTATTACTATACGGATCACTATTTCTACTCTATTGCTCTACGGATGACTATTTCTACTCTATCCTCTATTGCTATACGGATCACTATTTCTATTCTATCCTCTATACGGATGACTATTTCTACTCTATCCTCTATTGATATACGGGTTACTATTTCTATTCTATCCTCTATACGGATCACTATTTCTATTCTATCCTCTATACGGATCACTATTTCTATTCTATCCTCTATACGGATCACTATTTCTATTCTATCCTCTATACGGATCACTATTTCTATTCTATCCTCTATACGGATCACTATTTCTATTCTATCCTCTATTATTATACAGATCACTATTTCTACTCTATCCTCTATTGCTATACGGATCACTATTTCTATTCTATCCCCTATACGGATCACTATTTCTATTCTATCCCCTATACGGATCACTATTTCTATTCTATCCCCTATACGGATCACTATTTCTATTCTATCCCCTATACGGATCACTATTTCTATTCTATCCCCTATACGGATCACTATTTCTATTCTATCCTCTATTATTATACAGATCACTATTTCTACTCTATCCTCTATTGCTATACGGATTACTATTTCTATTCTATCCTCTATTGCTATACGGATCACTATTGCTATACGGATCACTATTTCTATTCTATCCTCTATTGCTATACGAATCACTATTTCTATTCTATCCTCTATTGCTATACGAATCACTATTTCTATTCTATCCTCTATTGCTATACGGATCACTATTTCTATTCTATCCTCTATTGCTATACGGATCATTATTTCTATTCTATCCTCTATTGCTATACGGATCATTATTTCTATTCTATCCTCTATTACTATACGGATCATTATTTCTATTCTATCCTCTATTACTTTTCGGATCGGCATTTCTACTCTATCCTTTATTAATATACGGATCGGCATTTCTACTCTATCCTCTATTGTTATACGGATCGCTATTCTCTATACTTTTATTTATACAGCTCACCAAACGGATTACTAATCGTTGGTTACTTTTCGAGCGAATATTTTCGGGCAAGTACTATTAGTGCGAGTGATATTCGAAGGCGACTGACACCTGTATTGTTCAACGGCGTTACTACAGTTGTATCTGCGATTACAAAGTCTCTACTACAAAGAGAATTACAAAAGTGACAACGAATATTAGTTGACATTCTGAAAGTATCAAACGGGTGTTCATTGACATCCTAAAAATCATGAAGAGACAGTTGGAATTTCTAGGGCATATAATGAGGAAAGTGTGCTTGGAAAATTTGACACACAGCTCGGATTGAAGAAAAGAGAGACTGAGAAATCTAGCACATAACCTACCTAGAATGCTTGATTATGTGAATGGCGGAACAAGTTTTAGGATCGATAACAAAGACAGCATTTATTAAAAGCTACAAACGTCGGGAAATTGTGAAGAACCATGATCGCCAACGTCCTGAAAGTATCACGGCTCTTTGACGAAGAAGAAACATTAAGTTGATAGCATGAAAGGCTAAATATTTAAAAGAATAACTAAAATATATGTTAAGAGAAAAAAAAAAGGATATGAAACGCTAAATTATATAATGCAAACATCTACAATCGACTGATGATGATTCAGAATCGAGTAATTAAATTATCACTTGTGTGCGTGGCTGTAGGTCGCTTGGGCCTAAAAGAAAACAATTTTCGTTCTCTGTATGTTTTGGGATATGATTTTTTTTTCTATGTAAGTGGAGGCAACTCCAGATTTCATGGAGGTGGTTAGGTAGAGGGGGGAGGTGTAGGCAAAGTTGAAAAGATTGTGGTCGACGGGGTTGGGAGTAAGAAAGGCAGGTAAATTGAGGCAGCGGAGTGGGTTAATAAAAAAAGAAAAGAAAAAAAGCTTGATAGGTAGATAGGAAAGCAGATAGGGAAATGGCTTTCAAGAGATTTATTTTGATTGGACGAGATAATGGAAGGTCGCCGTATGAATGAGGTGTAACCTCGGGGATGAAAATAAGAAAAAAAAAGTAAATTCATCAGCGAAGAAATTATTATTATTATTATTATTATTATTATTATTATTATATATATATATATATATATATATATATATATATATATATATATATATATATATATTTACTCTGCTATAAACAAACATCAAGAAAATTTTATCAAATTTAAGAACAAACATACGATATACATTTCATAAATAATAAACAAAAAAAAATAAAACTATGACAACAACAACAACAACAATCTTGGCAACACGAAACAACTCCTGAAGATGATACGAGAAGGGGTTGAAGGGTATTAATAACAACATTCGGGTGAATGTTATATCATTTTCAAGTCCATACAACACACACATGGAATAATTCATTTACATGGCATGATGGAAAAACTGTTGTCTAAATTAAGCAAAAATCAAAATAACACTGACATCGCTTTTTAACTGATATATTTTCCAAAATTACACAAAATTATCTTGAAATACTAGAGTAAATTTATTCAATAAAATCGCCATTAGCTTCAACCACGGCCTTCTAGACGGTCTCCTTATTTAAGTTGGTGAGTGCTGCCATAATTCTTGCCTTCAATTCATCTGATGTCACAAGGAGTTTTGTTGGTCTCTACTTCAACTTCGCCCCACATATAATAAGCAAAGGGTTTGAAGTTTGGGGTGTTATGTGGTCAGATGTAAGGGGTAATGTGGTCGCAGAAATTGTCAGACAGCCATGACCGGGTTCTCCTGCACCATGGTTTAACATGGTGCAGAGTTCTGTGGCCAAATATAGGGTCTTCCTTCTTGACTCAGAGCAGCACTACCTCTGCAAGTCTCTTGATGTAAGCCTCCGTGTTAAGTCTGTGGCCTTCATCAAAAATTTCAGGAGTTCTTTTCTTATCAGAATGATCAGTGAGTTTTTCGAAGTGCCGTACCTTCGTAATCACCATTAGACTCATCCAACTCTTTCTGAATCCTCTGCACTGTCCTCAGATCGACAACCAAACACTCTGAAATGTTTGTATTGGAGCTTCCAATGTGAATGCCAAGCTGAACAGCATGACTTTTCCAAATTTCTGGCAGAGTGAATTGCGTCCTGATATTTTTCTCACAGAAGGTGCCCAACTGGCCTTTTATTACCCTTTTTTATCTGATTTAAAAAAAAAAGTATCGGGATTGGTGCTACAAAAGAAAACAAAAAACTACAACACCTATCAATTCAGCATTTAATCTCCTTCAAAATATTCCCCTTCTGAAGCCGGATACTTTATCCGGTGTTGTTTCCATTCAGGGAAGCATCATTGGAACCCCTTTTTCAGGATAGCAAACAGATGTCACATTACATTCTCTTGGACTTCCTCAGCGTCTCGAAATCTTGGGAAATGGGATTTAATTTTTGAAAAGAGGAAAAAGTCACATATTCTGGGGAATATGTTGGTTGTCGGGCCCAACACTGCTGTACAAGCCATGGTCACTTTGAATATCTGTGGTGTAGTGACACGGCCACACTCTACACACTTTCCTTCGAATTCTATAAACAACAGATGAGAAAGAGAAGATGGCGTTCATGCACGACGTAGTTCAATCTGTACCAAGCAGTTTTGCTCTGCATACTTTAGGTATCTTAACATAGCAAAAGTCCTGGTGTTTTATGACCAGACCTCATATGATAAAAAATATAGTTTTAAGGTATACTATATTTATGGGTAAAAGTGCTCAACATTGCGGTTAGCGCATACGTAGGTATAAACGTGGACACTGAGGTGAACATCGTATGGCTACAGCTTGTTTCATGCTTGAATGCTATCTTCAGACCATCACACACACACACGTCTATGTGCCAAATTAGATGAAAGAATTTACCAAATTGCTAACCTTCTTGAGGGAAAAAATGACTGATAATATTTCTTTGAGAATCTTGCAGTGATATTAGTGCATCTGATCGTTCATGCTTTATCTCCTTAGGGATATTCTATTTTGTGGAATCTAGACATATATTCGCCCGAAAAGGTGGTTGTGCAAATATTGTGGCGTGTGCTGCACCACGTGGTTCGTTTGGGACTAAGAAATTAGTTCGCCTGACTAGATGAACTTTGATGGTGATTCGGCTCTGCGGAAGTACCATGGCATGTCCTGGCTGTAAAGATCTGATCTGGTCAGACTAAAGACTGGAATATTTTCCCTAGAAATGGAAATAGTGATAAATATGCTAGGTGGCATTTGTAGTTTGGTTTCATTCGTTTTTTTTTTTGTTTTTTTTTTGTTTTTTTTACGACATATCAACACCTCAATGGGTTATTTAATACCAACAAGATTTTTATTGTTGGTAATATTTTTTCATCTATCTATCTATCTATCTATCTATCTATCTATCTATCTATCTGTTTGGTTTGTTTTGTTTTACAGCATATCTACCTCAATGGATTATTTAATGCCAACAAAATTTTTATTGCTGGTTATATCTATTTTATCTATTTATCTATCTTACCTATCTATTTGGTTTGGTTTGTTTTACGGCATATCAACCTCAATGGATTATTTAATGCCAACAAGATTTTTATTACTGGTAATATTTTTTCCCAAAAATATATTGCTGGTAATAATTTTTCCAAAAATGTATTGCTGGTATTAAAACCTATTTTTACACGTTCATAGTGTTTTAAACGCTTTTGTGAGGGTTAACTATTTGCCCATAGTCGGGGCCCTGACAGGTGCTACCACCCTGGGCCAAGGTGAACCTGGGAACACCAGCAATTAAGAGGTGGTTCCATGCTTCTCAAAATCCCCTGGTCAAAGGCCTTGTTGCCGGAAGTAGTTCATCGTCATATGCAGGATGCGGATGTAGTTTATCGTCATACCCAGGACAAGGCATTTGTAGAGAAAAGGTGGCAGGCTAGAAATTAATTTCTGCCCCAGCAATATTTTGAACAGTATCGAAGCTGGAAAGTTAGGATTGTGCAGTCCCAATGCAGATTTGGTAGCAATAGTAAACTTTTGATCTAATTTAAATAATGTAAATATGAAGCAGAGCAGGAGGAACCTGATACTGTTAGAGTATTAATCAATGAGGTCATTAAAAAACAAAACATTTGTGCGCCAAGAATAAGTTCAATTGCAAATCCGTGATCAAAAAAATCCAAAAGACAAACGGTCGTAGACAGTCCAGCAGTCAAATTATTAGGTTGGTGCAAAAATAATGTCGTTTTCTCACATATGTTACTATGTGAGAAAACGACATTATTTTTGCACCAACCTAATAATACGGAAAACTGGGTAAAAAAAAAAAAAAAAAAAATCAAACCTTCCATTCACAACAGAAGAAATGCATTTTCATTCACCAAGCTCAAAAATCCTTCTCTCCATGTTAATCAAATCAACAGATTTTATTCACAGAGCAATTTCTCTGATTGGCAATGCCAGTCAGGGAGGAAAGAACGTTAGCATAGTTCTTCTGATCTGAACTAACAATTTCCTTTAATTTTCCTTCGGCAGACCACGCAAAAAAACACAAACTCTTTTTCGAGGTGGGTGATTTTCTCTTTCGTTACAAGTACTTCCTGGTGTGATAGAAAGAGCCAACCATTTTCTCAGCATCTTTAGCAACGGACTGACTATATCAGTTCTATTTAATGTCTGGAGTTAAATCTAAACTCAATAAAAGCTCAAATTGTGGAGCCACGTTGCGAGTTCAACAATTCATCGTAACTGGAGAAAAATCAGGGTCTGCTCAGTGTTGATCAAGATACTAGCTTGGTTTGTTACATATTGAAAGATACAGGCCAGTTTTTTTTCCTCCGCATTGAGCTGTTCGAACTAAGTCAAAAGAGGGATCAGTTGGAAAGCTTCGTTCATCTTTATTTTTGGAAATGCTTCAGTAAACTGTGGTATCATCTCTGTACATGTGCCCTCATGAATGTTCCAACACAGTTCGTTAATAAAATGCAGAAAAAAAAAGTTAGGACCAAGGAAAGATCATTGGGGCTGCTTGCAGTGACGTCATGAGCTTCAAAAAACTAGCCATCCACAACGACCTTCATTGATCTACCCGAGAACTTGGTAGTTGCATAGACTCTTCCAGAGATGAATGTTCCAACACAGTTCGTTAATAAAATGCAGAAAAAAAAGTTAGGACCAAGGAAAGATCATTGGGGCTGCTTGCAGTGACGTCATGAGCTTCAAAAAACTAGCCATCCGCAACGACCTTCATTGATCTACCCGAGAACTTGGTAGTTGCATAGACTCTTCCAGAGATGCCCCAGGATGATAGTTTCTATAGTTAATAATCCTCTATCCCACACCTATGCTTTCAAACACCTTCTCTGGTGAATAAGCTACATTCTGTAATGATAATTAACACAACAACAGTGGACCTAGAGGAGCAAAACTCATATTGGTTGTCACTCAGTAGATTGTTTCTGTTGAGGGTTTTCTATAAAGTACCTTCTTTTTGATACTAGATTCAACGAGTGCAGTTTAGAACATTCCTAAGACAGGAGGAGGGAGAGGGAAAAACGGAAAGGGAGTGGCAGTTGATCAGAGAGAGGGAAGTGAACTTTCATAGTTCAGAGGGAGAGAGACTGAAATATAGGGAGAGGTTTTTAGAGACAGTGTGATTACTTTTGATGAGACAGGGAGAAGGGAGGCTAGAATTGCGGGCAGACATAGAGAAAGAGAAAGATGAGGGAGAAGAAGAAGGAGGAGGAGAGAGAGTAAAACAAATGGAGAGATGCTTAAATAGAAATAGATGACCTTTCATAACACAGGCAGGAGAAAGCACAACTGAGAGAGACAGATGTTTAAACAAAAAATAAAGAGACAGAGCTTTAGTGAGAATGAGAGAGAGGCAGAATGAAAGAGAATGAGACAGAGAGAGAGAGAGAGATGACTTTATGTGGCAAAGAATAGGAGCGAGACTAAAACAGACACAGAAGACCAAGTGAGATGCAACTTGATGTGGGTGAGGAAGGGGTGCAGAGAGAGAGAGAGAGAGAGAGAAGGATAATGAGAGAGACTTGAATGAAACAGAGCTAGACAGGTATTTAAATGCATGCCTCACACATGAGATGCACATATTACAATTGGTTGGAAAGAAACACTGCATTTTTTTTGTGGGGGGCCACAGAATTAGAACCCACTCAATTATTGCAAATATTAAATTTAATATTTCTGCACGTATTAGCATTATTATTATATTAGTTCCAATCATATATATATATATATATATATATATATATATTAAAAAATAACTGATTTAAAATAATGTTTCCTCACTACACAGGAATTACCATATTTCAAAAACTGAAGCTAAAAACTTCAAATTTAATTGGATAATTAAATTAAAAGAATTAGTTCTGTTTCATCTTCAAGTCAATTTTGGAAAGCTTCCTGTGAAGTGAAGATACCATATTTTAAATCAGTTAATTTCTAATATTTATGCTCTGTAAATTTACATTGAGCAATGTTTTGTAAAAATATCAATGTGAACATATATATCCTAAAATTCTTTCTTTTCATTATTTATATATATATATATATATATCCTTCACATTGTAATTCCACTTATATATAAATATCTTATATATTTATTATATGCAAGCATTACAATCATTAATTCTAATTAAATATATATATTTATTATATATATTAATTATATTATTCATAGTATTATCATTATATTCTAATTATATTCAGTATATATATTTGTGTGTGTTTATGTATATATTAATTAAATTCTTCTTATTATAATTATATTATATATATATATATATATATATATATATATATATATATATATATATATTAATTATATTATTCTTAGTATTATAATTATATTGGAGATATATATATTGTGTGTGTATATATATCTATATATATATTATATTATTCTTAGTATTATAATTATATTGGACATATATATATATATATATTAATTATATTATTCTTAGTATTATAATTATATTGGACATATATATATATATATATTAATTATATTATTCTTAGTATTATAATTATATTGGACATATATATATATATATATTAATTATATTATTCTTAGTATTATAATTATATTGGACATATATATATATATATATATATATATATTAATTATATTATTCTTAGTATTATAATTATATTGGACATATATATATATATATATATATATATATATTGTATTATAATTTTATTAGTTATAATTATATATAATTATATTGTATACTCACTTAAAAGTCACTCTATTGGGCAGCCTTTATGCTAGCTCCTGTGAAGTATCCTTAGTTGAGCTTTTCATCATGAGTTAGGGTGGGAGGGAGTAGATGTGATAGGCAATAATAAACTACAAAAGAATACGAAATTCATTGCCTCATTAATATAATTATCTTTTTAAAGTTCAATGACAACGCTTGTGACAACGACACTTAATTTAAAGAGAAATCTCATGTATTTATGTCCTTATTTACTGTACAAACAGTTATTTTTTATTTCATGGGTGACGTTTGCAATTAATTTTGATTACTCCCCAATTTATTTTCAAGTTATAAAAATTGTTATCATCACAAAATATCTCGTAAATAAATCAAAATGATGAAAACATTGGAATCCAAAATTTCAGGTATCCTGGGCTGGATCCATCCTGGAATGTTTTTAACTTTCTCACGGAGTTGGCCTAATTCCAAAATGGTATATGTTGGGCTACAGCCTCCAGGAATAAAGTTGAAAAAGTGTGACATGATGATATTCACATTTATTATATACATTTATATATATATACACACACACACACACACACACACACACACATACACATATATATATATTATATTATTCTTAGCATTATAATTATATTAATTCTAACTAATATATATATATATATATATATATATATATATATATATATATATATATTATATTATTCTTAGCATTATAATTATATTAATTCTAACTAATATATATATATATATATATATTATATTAGCATTATAATCATATTAATTCTAACTAATATATATATATATATAAATATTATATTATTCTTTGCATTATAATCATATTAATTCTAACATATATATATATATATATATATAAAAATTATATTATTCTTAGCATTATAATCATATTAATTCTAACTAATATATATTATATTATTCTTAGCATTATAATTATATTAATTCTAACTAATATATATATATATATATATATTATATTAGCATTATAATCATATTAATTCTAACTAATATATATATATATATATATAAAAATTATATTATTCTTAGCATTATAATCATATTAATTCTAACTAATATATATATATATATATAGAAATTATATTAATTCTAACTAATATATATATATATAATTATATAAATTATGTTATTGTAAGCATTATAATTATATTAATTCTAACTAATTATATATATATATATATATATACACACACATGTAAAAATTATATTAGCATTATAATTATATTAATTCTAACTATATATATATATATATATATATATATATATATATATATATTATATAAATTATGTTATTGTCAGCATTATAATTATTCTAAGCAATGACAAAGTCCTGCTGGGAATTTAATTAGTTTATTTCCTGTTGAAAGAATCAGAGATTTGAGACCAAAAATTAAAATCAAATGAAAAAGACTTTATGAAAATTAAAAATGCTGATTTAATCTGATCTCTCAAAATTTGTCTAAGTTGAAAAAAATAAACTAAACTAAGAAATGAACAAATTACCATTTTCAGAATTCTTTTATTTTTTCTGTGTTTTATCAATCATTCTTTAATTCCCAGTTTCAGCAAGGAATGTAAGAAAAGTCTGGTTAGGAGTCGAGCATGAAAGAGTTTCATTCTTTTGGTAGTGTGTCGACATTGGCTAAACTTATGTTCTCAGCTGACATAGAAGTAGAAAAATTATATTGAATGCAATGCTAGGTCAGCTGCTAAGAAATCTGGTTTACAGTGTTGGGCTAGACAGTTTTTTCTGTACAGAATTTATCATACATATCTATAAGGCAACTATTTATCCTTGCTTAGAATATTGCTGCCAGAGTTGGTCCAATGATCTTGCTATTTGCCTTGTTCCTTGATAAAATCCTCAGACATATATGGTGGAGTGGCTTGGATTGAGGAATCGGAAAGCAGAGTTTGAATTTCAGTCGAATCCATTACATTCACTTACATGCTAATACCCTTGAGAAAGGTGTGAATCCTCTTCTTCTCCCTCCAGCCATGGGTAAATAGCAGGACAGACGGGGTTCTATAGCCTTGGATGGCAACTGGTCTAGGAGAAGGACAACTCTGAATTCAAAACCTGCGGAGGGTCGTTTGGGGACCTTGTGGCACTTAATGCACCAGGTCTCTGTAATCGGCCCTTCAAAAAGTGTGGATGGTCCTGCATGAGGCCTTCACCACTATAAGCAAATCTCATGTGCTGTCATCAGGCTGTCCCTCTCCTGGGAATTGATCTACTTGACCCTCATACATTGAATTCGAATGGAGACTAGAGTGTGTGTGTATGTATGTATGTATGTATGTATATATATATATATATATATATATATATATATATAATCGACTCTCCCGTCGAGATTCGACATATGAGGGTCAAGCAGTTCAGTTTCCAGGAAACCGACAGCCCGAAACCGACATGAGATTTGATTATAGTGGTGAAGGCCTCATGCAGGACCATCCACACTTTTTGAAGGGATGAATACAGAGACCTGGTGCACCAAATGCTACAAGGTTCCCAAACGACCCTCCGCAGGTTTTGAATTCAGAGTTTTCCTTCTCCTAGACCAGTTGCCATCCAAGGCTATAGAACCCTGTCTGTCCTGCTATTTTACCCATAGCTGGAGGGAGAGGAAGAGGATTCATACCTTTCCCAAGGGTATTAAGATGTAAGTGAATGTAATGGATTCGACTGGAATTCGAACTCTGCTCTCCGATTCCTCAATCCAAGCCGATAACCATTACTCCACCATGCCATATATATATATATATATGGGGGATTATATTTACTTTCTCCCTCACTTCACTCCACTATGTATTATGGATATACTCCTGATGATTCTTTTTCGCTGGCTGAATAATCTGAGGATCACTTCATTCATCTTTTTGCATTTTTTTTCCAGGTTGGTTTTCTTGCTAGAAACTTCTAGATTTTCCTGAGCCCATTGTCTCTTATTAAATTAATGCTTTTTCTTTTTCTCTTTTCTGCTAGGTGTGTGGCCCGTTTTTTTTTTTTTTTTTTTTTTTTTTTGTGGGGGTGTTAATCTTATTACTCTCAAGGTTTCCTTATACATATATGAGCAAGAGAGGGATATAAACAGGTTTCATGATTAGTTCAGTTGTTAAGCCCCCCCCCCCTCCCACCAGTCACCGTGCATTATTGATTCCTATGTCTACAGTGTTTATATCTACAATCACCTCATCCACTATTTTCAGCATTTGTCCCTTATAAAAAAAAAAAAAAAAATATCAAATTGTAAGCAATATTACATACTTAAAATTAGGAGACAATTGAAAATATCTGGGTGCCATGTTGAAGAAAGAATACTTGGAGAATTAAACACACAGAGGATTGAATGCAGCACGACAGAAAGAAGCAGCAAGTAATCTATGTGTTTGCGTAAATGGACGATAAACGTGGGATGTAAAGGATGTTAGGGGCTGCAGGTGTTTCTCCCCCTTTCTCATAGAACCAGCGTCACACACCTATCTCTGTCTATACTTTTATGGCAAATATTCAGACAAGCTATCTTCTTTAGTGCCACCAGTTCAAATCCTTATAGTTACGACATGAGTTTTTATGTTGATAGGGCTAATTTACCCTTATCCATTCCATCCCTCCCCGTATTTCATTAGTAAGAAGGATACTTCATGCATTTTTCCAAGAGCAGTTACTCGTGGGACATATTGCTTACAAGAACACTAGCATCCCCACCCCTTTAAGTCTAAGGTCTGTAGCTATCTGGCATTCATATCCTCATAATCTTCACTTCTCATTTGTTTATATCACTCGCTTCAGTAAATCTCTACACTGAGTGGCTCTTGAGTCCTGTATTGGATGGACATCAATATAAATAGTGTCATGTTATAAAACACAGAATTTATGAGGAACTGTTTCTGTTTCATTCTCTTTCTTTCTATCTCATTCTCTTTCTATATATCTATCTCATTCTCTTTCTAACTCATTCTCTCTTTCTAACTCATTCTCTCTTTCTAACTCTTTCTCTCTTTCTAACTCTTTCTCTCTTTCTAACTCTTTCTCTCTTTCTAACTCTTTCTAACTCTTTCTCTTTTTCTGTCTCATTCTCTTTCTTTCTCTTTTTCTGTCTCATTCTCTTTCTTTCTCTTTTTCTGTCATTCTCTTTCTTTCTCTTTTTCTGTCTCATTCTCTTTCTTTCTCTTTTTCTGTCTCATTCTCTTTCTTTCTCTTTTTCTGTCTCATTCTCTTTCTTTCTCTTTTTCTGTCTCATTCTCTTTCTTTCTCTTTTTCTGTCTCATTCTCTTTCTTTCTCTCTTTTTGTCTCATTCTCTTTCTTTCTCCCTTTTTGTCTCATTCTTTCTTTCTCTCTATCTGTCTCATTCTTTCTTTCTCTCTACCTGTCTCATTCTTTCTTTCTCCCTTTTTGTCTCATTCTTTCTTTCTCCCTTTTTGTCTCATTCTTTCTTTCTCTCTATCTGTCTCATTCTTTCTTTCTCTCTATCTGTCTCATTCTTTCTTTCTCTCTATCTGTCTCATTCTCTTTTTCTTTCTCTCATTCTCTTTTTCTTTCTCTCATTCTCTTTTTCTTTCTCTCATTCTCTTTTTCTTTCTCTCATTCTCTTTTTCTTTCTCTCATTCTCTTTTTCTTTCTCTCATTCTCTTTTTCTTTCTCTCATTCTCTTTTTCTTTCTCTCATTCTCTTTTTCTTTCTCTCTATCTGACTCATTCTCTTTCTCTCTATCTCATTCTCTTTTTCTTTCTCTCATTCTCTTTCTTTCTTTCTATCTACCTATGGCATCTTGTTTGTTTGCTTTCTCTGTCTTTCTTGTCTGTTTGCTTGTCCCTTTTGAGTTGTTATGTCCATAGTTTTAAATCACCCTTATCCACCTCCACCATATTCAATTCATAAGAAGCATACTTCATGTATTTTCCCGAGAGCTGTTAGTCATGGGACACACTGATTATAAGAACACTAGCATCTTAACCCCTTTAAGTCTAGGGTCTATAGTTATTTATCATCCATATCCTCATAATCTTCTCTTCTCATTTGTTCATGTCACTGCCTTCACTCTCTACTTTGAGTGGCTCTTGAGTCTTGTATTGCATGAACATATTCCTTGTTTTGTGCGTCACACTTATTTCTATTCAGTAGCCACCAGAATAATTTAAAACATAACCATTGCCTGCTACCATTAAGAGAATACAATAGACTTTATTACCCATAATGCACCATTGACCAGCATATATAACTAGTTGAGTCAAAAGACAACAATCATGGCCTGAAGACTGCGTTCAAGCATGAAACAGACTATAGCCACTCGGTGTTGACCTCAGTTCCCCCACACACACATATAATTATTTATTTAAAAATCTTTCCAATGCTACATAAGAGTTCTCATGTTTCAAAACAAGAGAACTCTCACATATCTATATATATATATATATATATATATATATATATATATATATATATATATATATATATATATAATGAAATGGACAAAGTCCGACAATTATTTTAAGACATTTTTATGTTTATACATTCTCTTTATACATACAAATATTTAAGTAAATGCTCTGTTTATAATAAACAGTATTAAAGGCACGTCAGGCTAAATGACGGTTTCGTATAGGATAAAGGTTTGAATTCTGTCAGATTTCGAATATTTTCTATGAAAATTTCTCGGCCGGTAAATGTTGTTTAATACTGTTTATTATAAACAGAGCATTTACTTAAATATTTGTATCTATAAAAAGAATGTAAAAACATAAAAATGTCTTAAAATACATTTGTTTATATATACATCGGTCTTGTTTGTTTCTCTTCCATATCTTCAATTGGACATAACCCAAGTCCAACATTCTACTGTAGCTGGGCCTTCTAGCAAGAAATATAAACGAATGGGTTTTCTTTACATCTTCATCCCCCTGGTCCTCTACATAATGGTTACCGCCGACATGATTTTGTGAAGGAAAGCCAAGAGTCAACGTAATGGTCCACTACAATCTTATCTTTTGACTCAATACACATTAACGGGTCAATATCCTTATGAAAGATTTGATTAATATCTTTGATAGATATCGAAAAATAAACTCTCTATTTTGAATTTATACCCCAATACGATATTTATATTTGAATCGGTCTACAATGTAGCGTTCCTCTCGTAAAACCCAGGATTAAAAAAAACAAAAAACAATCATATTGAAACATTCATAGGTTTTTATATCTGATGAATGGGAAAATCATGAAACTCTGAGTTGTATTGTAAACATAGGTATATATGTGTACTTATTAATATATGCTTCATAGCTCAGTTTAACTACTGATGTAATGAATATGCATACACCTTGGTTCCCCCTCACAGTAATATGATTGGCTGGTGTCAGCCATAAATACAGACTGATGTAGAGGTACAAGGACGCATATTGGCTACGCCTATTGCCTAAGCCTATTGCCTACCACTACGATGAGGACCAGTCCATTACGGTTACCTGCTAGATTGCCCTACTCGGTTACAGTAGTCAACAACCGCTTTGCTGCTTCGAACAAATATATCCCTTTCCGGGACATGTCAACTGCATTAAGCACTTTTTTGTCTACACAATTGATTAAATAAATATTTATTTGCTCACCTGTATGTGTAAGTAATTGCCCATATATATCGTTGATTGTATCTCTTTATTTACATAATTTCTACATCTATATCTATCTATTATATAGAGTGGTACCTCGGTTCATTACTGAAGACCGTTTGTAACCTGAAATGTTTATAAACCGAAACTATTTTCCCAATAGTAATCAATGTAGAGAAAAGTCAGAGTACAATGTAATTGGGAAAAAAAGTACGCCACAACACTGAATGTATACGGCGGGTGACTCAAAAATTATTTTGTTCGAGTTAACTTGGTTCGGCATTGTTTTTTGAGAACCGAGGAATTTTCATCTAGGATTTTCTGTTCAAAAACCAATTTGTTCGACATTCAACAACCGACGTTGCAATATATATATATATATATATATTGCAACGTCGGTTGCAATATATATAGACTATTGCCACTCGGTGGCAATAGTCTATATATATTGCAACCGACGTTTTGTCATGTTTAATTGATAGTTTGTCATGTTTAATTGATAATGTTAATTATATTTTATGAATATGTCCTGAAGATGGTTTATTAGACCGAAACGTCCGACGTTGACATTATATTAACATTAAAACAGCATAATTGCATATAAGGATTTTTGTTTGTTTTTTCCGTATATTTTTCTTCATATATATATATATATATAGTAAATTAATACATATGTTAGTGGGCTGATCATATTTAAATATACAGATAAGTAAATGATATATATGTTAGTGGGATGATCATATTGACATTTTGAAGCAAAATTATCAATCATTGTAAAAGGAAATTTGAAAAAATGTTTACTTCCGGTGCCTGTTCCAGAATGCAGAATCTAAGATGTCAGTTTTTTTTAACGAAAAGAAAAACCCACACTTGGACACACCTCGATGGGAAATGTGTTTTTTACAAGAATAGCTTGGAGAAAGAAAAATGTGATTGGGTTGGAGTCGGCGATCTGGAATTTGTGTTTATTATTTCGTTTACTTTCAGTCGAGCCTGTAAGGTTTGGCTATCTGAAGTGGACGTCAAGTGTCGTTGGAGACAGAGACAGAGAGAGAGAGAGAGAAACAGATGGCGTCTGTCTTGTCTAAAAGTAGTAAAGTACTACATTGTCTGGTGAATCGTCAGCAGTAATTTCTAAGAATAATGTCTGTAACTGTTTCTTGTTTTCTCTCTTTCTTTTCTGTTTCTTCTGGCTCTGTTTTCGCCTATTTTTTTAACGTCCTGTTCATTAACTCTAATTAATTTCCTGTTCATTAATATTTTCTTTACTCCCATATTTTCTTTTTTACTTACTTCCGCTTCTCCTATTTCATGTTATTTCTACCCTATTCCTTCTTTTCTTCTTTACCCTATTCCTTCTTTTCTTCTTTACCCTATTCCTTCTTTTCTTCATTACCCTATTCCTTCTTTTCTTCATTACCCTATTCCTTCTTTTCTTCTTTACCCTATTCCTTCTTTTCTTCTTTACCCTATTCCTTCTTTTCTTCATTACCCTATTCCTTCTTTTCTTCTTTACCCTATTCCTTCTTTTCTTCTTTACCCTATTCCTTCTTTTCTTCATTACCCTATTCCTTCTTTTCTTCTTTACCCTATTCCTTCTTTTCTTCTTTACCCTATTCCTTCTTTTCTTCTTTACCCTATTCCTTCTTTTCTTCATTACCCTATTCCTTCTTTTCTTCATTACCCTATTCCTTTTCCATCTTTCCCCCCTCCCCTCATTTTACAGCTTTCCTTCTTTTTTTCTTACTCTCCTTCTTTTTTTTTTTTTTTTTTTTTCTTCCGCCTTTTCCCTTCCTCTCTTGTCCTTCCCTTTTCTCTCATATTTCCACTGGCTTTTTTTTCTTTTCTTTCCTTTCTTACCTTTTCGCTTTCTTCTCTCACTTTTTCATTTTTGCTTCCTTATTCTCTCACTTTTTTTTCTTATCCACTTTCTTTTACTTTCTTCTTCCTCTTCCCTGTTTTTTCTTTCTGCCTACTTTACCTACCCTCTCATCTTCTCCATTTTCTTGTTCTCTTTTTCTTTTAGTTTTTTTTATCCTGCCTTTCTTTTTCTTTCAGCTTCTTTCTATTTTCCCACATTTCTTCACCTTCCTCTCTTTTTCTCTTAGCTTTCTTCACCTTCCTCTCTTTTTCTCTTAGCTTTCTTCACCTTCCTCTCTTGTACTCCTTAGCTTTCTTCTCCTTCCTCTCTTTTTCTCTTAGCTTTCTTCTCCTTCCCCTCTTTTTCTCCTTAGCTTTCTTTGCTCTCCTCTCTTTTTCTCCTTAGCTTTCTTTGCTCTCCCCTCTTTTTCTCCTTAGCTTTCTTTGCTCTCCTCTCTTTTTCTCCTTAGCTTTCTTTGCTCTCCTCTCTTTTTCTCCTTAGCTTTCTTTGCTCTCCTCTCTTTTTCTCCTTAGCTTTCTTTGCTCTCCTCTCTTTTTCTCCTTAGCTTTCTTTGCTCTCCCCTCTTTTTCTCCTTAGCTTTCTTTGCTCTCCTCTCTTTTTCTCCTTAGCTTTCTTTGCTCTCCTCTCTTTTTCTCCTTAGCTTTCTTTGCTCTCCTCTCTTTTTCTCCTTAGCTTTCTTTGCTCTCCTCTCTTTTTCTCCTTAGCTTTCTTTGCTCTCCTCTCTTTTTCTCCTTAGCTTTCTTTGCTCTCCTCTCTTTTTCTCCTTAGCTTTCTTTGCTCTCCTCTCTTTTTCTCCTTAGCTTTCTTTGCTCTCCTCTCTTTTTCTCCTTAGCTTTCTTTGCTCTCCTCTCTTTTTCTCCTTAGCTTTCTTTGCTCTCCTCTCTTTTTCTCCTTAGCTTTCTTTGCTCTCCTCTCTTTTTCTCCTTAGCTTTCTTTGCTCTCCTCTCTTTTTCTCTTTGCTTTCTTCTCCTTCCAACTCTTTTTTTTCTAACCTGAATTCAAACCCTACGCAAGTCTGTTACTTTACGCTAATAACTTTTAGAAAATGTAAGGGTCCATTTTTCTGCCCTTTAACTTCTGGTTAAATAACAGGGCACAATAGTCTTCCTTTTTTTTAGTGGTAGCCAGAACTAAAATTGGGCTCTTTAACTTGTTAGGGTAACCAGTCTTAGTAAACTTCATAGCTCGCCCTAAGTGGGATGTTTTCTGCCAATCTATCTTGCACTCGATGCATCCACCAATGCTATAGTTGCAGACTGTCTCTGACTCCAATAGTTTATGTGATTGTAATTGTGATAAATATAAAAGTATGAAATTTCAGCAATTTTCTTAATTTCCATATATTTGTGCCTTATCTTACAAGAACGCCTAATACGCTGCTATAACTGTTTACATTTGCTAGTAATTTTAATAATGATGCATTCCAAAACTTAAGAAAAATTAACATTTCTTAAGAAACAAAAAGAGTTGGG
Organism: Acanthosepion lycidas; assembly: GCA_963932145.1. Classification (NCBI taxonomy): domain Eukaryota; kingdom Metazoa; phylum Mollusca; class Cephalopoda; order Sepiida; family Sepiidae; genus Acanthosepion; species Acanthosepion lycidas. The sequence continues at coordinate 24,414,726 of OZ010601.1, forward strand.
GGTATGACTTCTATTCAGTATTCATCCTTCCATATGGTAGTAAATACAGGATAATTTCCCTACAGATGTAGAGTAAACATGAGCCATCGGAGATGTGGTTCTATTGGAGAATGCTGAGAATTCATTATGTGAGCAAGGAGGATGTTTTAAGAAGCAAGAAACAAAAAGAAAACAGAAGAAAGTGTTGGGACTCATAATGAGGAAAGACGGCTAGGAGAATTTATCACACACAGGATATATTGAATACAAGATGATAAGAGGCAAACTGATAGTAATCTATTTGATAAGATTGTGGAAATGGATGGTAGAACAAGAATTGGAAGTAGTAGTAAAAAGACAAATCTAAGTGTTACAAAGGATAGGAAGCTGTGGAGCGCCATGAATATCTACCTGATGAACTTGTGTAAATGGATGGCAGATCAAGGACTGGTAGGAATAGTAAAAAGACAAATCTTACTAAGTTACAAAGGATAGGAAGCTGTGGAGCGCCATGAATACCTACCTAGTAAACTTGTGTAAATGGATGGCAGAACAAGGACTGGGAAGGATAGTAAATATACACGTATTACTTAGAGCAACGAAAAATAGGAAGCTGTGGAGAGGCATAATCACCTACCCAACGAGCTTGTGTAAATAGATGGCAGAACAGTGACTGGAAAATATCGTAAATAGACAAAACATATTACTATGAGCTTTAAATGGTAGGAAGCTGTGGATAACTATGATCTCCCACGTCTTGAGGGAGTATACCGTGGAAGAGAAATACGAGATTTAATATTCATCTATGCGAGGAAGTATTATCAATTATTATTAATTCATTTTTATGTCGAAATGTTAATAAATCTTCATTTTTGATCCAGGCTGCTTGCAAGCCAAAGTGGAATAATTGGTCTTTGAACTGTGATAAGCCACTGAGATTAGTTTATTGCTTTGTGGGCCATTTGGAGTTAAGTGCGATAACCACACCTTGCACTCTGTTCAAGACAACTCCCTCTATGTCAGTCCGGCCGCCTTGTCCTCCCTTCTGATTGATTCACTGAGTCCCCGTCGGCTTTCAAACGTTTCCCTTGTGGATTCTAGTTTAGTGCCCGTTTTTGTGACATTATCAACTCGTTTACGTAGGGCGTGTCCGTTCCGTCCCCATTTTCTCTTTTTTTATGTCCTGGATGATGGGGTTCTAATTACCTAACTGCCATATGTTGACGCTGGAAAACTTCCCGGGGTCATTTGAGGTTCCTATGTTGGCGCGGGCATCTGTTGACAAAGGTATGGCGTCTGTTGGTAACGGTGCTCGTCTCTCTCCAAGACTGTTATCAATATAAGCGAACTCTTTTGAAAAGCCCAATCTTATTTCGGAAGGATAAATATCTTGGTGATCTCGTTGCAGCTGAAATGAAGACGAATGAATAATATATTTATTGATTTTAGAATTGCATTCCTATTGATTAGAAAGGGTACCCCGAAAATTTTGGTTATTTATAGTAATTACGTTTCTGGAGGTTAATTAGTTTCCAAAATAAATTTGTCAAATGTTCCGGGTTCCGAAACGGATTCTTGAGTTTGGGTGGTAGGGATAAAGTTTTCTTCCATTTATAATAGTAGAGTATTTAATCCTCACGGTATTTAGTAATGTTGAAATTATCGCTAAAATTTTTTTGTAGAGTTTTGCAAATCACGACAAAAATGTTAGCAATAACGTCAACTTGAGTTGGTGCTTAATTATCAGGCGTTTTTATTTGTTAATAAAAAATGCTGTTTAGTTGACTTTTTTTAATAAAAATATTTTATTTTCAGGTTATAAAAATGCGTGTCGATAATCATACGCTCCGGAAAAATCATTTAAAAATATTATCGTTGACTTATTATTATTCTTTTTTCGTAATAAATATTATGTAAAAAACGCCTGGTAATTATGCACCAACCCAAGAACTATTGTGAGGAGTCCAAAACGCGTCAGCATGTAAAAAAAATTTGGTACCAAAAAAAAAAAAAAAAAAATTTGAAAATTTTCTACTAGTACACTATTTACATTATTCGGACTATTGTCCTCATCTTAGTCGCCACATTTATCACAACGTTTCGGCCGTTGTACGCTCCGGCCTTCTTCAGGTGGTTGGAATGTCGAACTGAACCCTTTATTTCGCTCACTGGGTAGACTGTTCTAGTTTCACGTGCCATGTTTAATGAATATCAGTTATCACCTGTTACTTCCTCTCTCCAAGTTCTCCACCGCCTTAACCGAGTACTGAACTCACACTCTCTGGGTCCTGTCACTGGATCTAACTAACGCCTTTATCCACTGTGCCATGTGTCCTCGAGTGGATAAAAGCGTTACTTAGATCCAGTGACAGGATCCAGAGAGTGTGAGTTCAATACCTGGTTAAGGCAGCGGAGAAGTTGAAGGGGAGAATTAACAGTAGATAACGGAGATCCATTATATATATTGTAAATAGTGTACATAATGCCTCATCTTAGAAATATAGACAGATGCTGAAGAAGGCCGGGGCGTACAACGACCTTAACGTTATAATAAATATGGCAACAAAGATGAGGACAATAGTCCGAATAATGAAAATAGTGTACATAACACCTCATCTCAGAAATATAGACAGATACTGAATAAGGCCGGAGCGTACAACGTCCGAAACTTTGTAAGGAATATGGCGACAAAGATGAAAACAATAGTCCGAATAATGTAGTGTACATTATATCTCATCTCAAAAACATACACAAATATTTTTTTTAAAGCGCCTGGTAATTATGCACCAAACCAAAATGTGATGATATCAACACGCGTCAGCGTGTAAAAAATTTTAGTAACTAAAAAAGAAAATTTGAAATTTTCTACTACTCTTGAAATTCTCTGCCCCTTTGAAACTCTCCTAACTCTGATATATTATATTTATAGTGATACTGTTGTACATTATATTTATCAGAATTAAAAATATATGAAAACTTAAAGAAAAAATATGCTGAAAGAGTATCGCTTTTTTTATTAAATAATTATTTGTTATTTTAATCATTAAATTGTTTTAAAATAGTGGGAGTATTTTTTTATGCTACATAATAAAACTTTTCATTCCCCCCCCACCAAAAAAAAATGAATGAAAATTTATTGTACTATTCTACGCACCATATTAAAACCAACTATACATTGTACCCACTCACCCGTTTGTACTTATCCTCAAAATTTGGTTTCGATCGGTCAATGTATGGGTGTTTTAGATGTGATGGACGGACAGACGGAAACCACAGAAATTTATATATAGATAAATATTCGGAATTTTGATATTTCTCACGTTTTTTTTTTTTTTTTTTTTTTCATTCTTTTTCAGTTTCCTTCTTTTCTTTCTCATTGTTTTCTTTTACTTCATTTTATCATTTCTTTCTTTTCTTTTTTTTTCTTTCCTTTTGTTTTCTTTGTCATTCCTTTTGATTTTTCGTCTTTCTTTCTTTCTTCGTCTTTTTTTATTTCTTTCTTATCTTTGCTTTTTGTTTCATTTTTATTTTTCCTTCCTTTTCCATCCTTTTTCCTTTCCTTTCTTTTTGCCTTTTCCTACATTTTCCCCTCTTTTCTTATCCTTTCCTCCTTCCATTATTCATTTTGTCTTTTCGCTCCTTTCTTTCTTTTTCTTTCTTTTCTTTCATTCCTTTTCCTTCTTTTTTGCCTTTCATTTTCTTTCCCTGTCCTCTCCACCTTGCCTTTTTCCTTTCTTTTTTTTTTTTGTATGTTTCTTTATTTTCGTACCTTTTTTCTTTTTCTTTTTTTCTTCCTTTTCGTTTTCTTTCCTCTTCTTCCTTTTCGTTTTCTTTCCTCTTCTTCCTTTTCGTTTTCTTTCCTCTTCTTCCTTTTCGTTTTCTTTCCTCTTCTTCCTTTTCGTTTTCTTTCCTCTTCTTCCTTTTCGTTTTCTTTCCTCTTCTTCCTTTTCGTTTTCTTTCCTCTTCTTCCTTTTCGTTTTCTTTCCTCTTCTTCCTTTTCGTTTTCTTTCCTCTTCTTCCTTTTCGTTTTCTTTCCTCTTCTTCCTTTTCGTTTTCTTTCCTCTTCTTCCTTTTCGTTTTCTTTCCTCTTCTTCCTTTTCGTTTTCTTTCCTCTTCTTCCTTTTCGTTTTCTTTCCTCTTCTTCCTTTTCGTTTTCTTTCCTCTTCTTCCTTTTCGTTTTCTTTCCTCTTCTTCCTTTTCGTTTTCTTTCCTCTTCTTCCTTTTCGTTTTCTTTCCTCTTCTTCCTTTTCGTTTTCTTTCCTCTTCTTCCTTTTCGTTTTCTTTCCTCTTCTTCCTTTTCGTTTTCTTTCCTCTTCTTCCTTTTCGTTTTCTTTCCTCTTCTTCCTTTTCGTTTTCTTTCCTTACTCCTTTATTTTTCTTTTCTTCTTTTTCATTTTCTTTTCCTTTTAATTCTTCCTCTTCCTTTCCTTTTTCTTTCGATCGTTTTCTTCCTTTCCGTTTTCTTACCTTTTTCACTCATGTTTCTTTCTTTCTTTTTTTCTTACTGCCTATTTTTCTTTCTTTCCTTCTTTCTCTAACTCCGTTTCCCTTTCTTTCTCTCACTTTCCAACCCTCTCTCTCGTTCTCCTCAAGTCCTTTCCACCTTTTCTCTATCCTCATTCTTCTTAGTTTTAAATGTTACAGAAGAAAGTCCATTTTCGCTGCTGACATTTCTGTTGTGTTTATTGATGTTTCTCTCTCCGGGAAATTCCATTTTTTTTTTTTTTTTTTTTTTTTTTTTCATATAAATGAAAGAACTTCTCTCGACATAAAATACATTCACATTATTTACATACCGGCTATTGTTCGCATCTTTGTTTTTATCATCATGTTTCGGCTGATGCACCCACCGGTCTTCATCAGGTGCATGTTAATCCGGGTAGCTTTCCGAAAATTTCAAACTGAACCCTTTATTTAATATACGAGGTAGATTCTTCACGTTCCATTTCCCATGAATACAGTTAGCTCATCTTATTTCGCACTCCTTAGTTATACTCTGCCTCCACTATCCCAAATAATCAAACGTCGCTGGGAAATACTACATCTCAAACCAGACCTAAAAAAACTGTTTAAGGAACCCGGCCTTCTTGTATATCGTAGACCTAAGAACCTAAAAGAAATCATAGGTAGTAACCACATTTCAGGGGACAAGGTAATCCGTAATAAACTAAGAACAAAAACAACAGGATTATCCCAACCATGTAACAACAAAAGAAGTTTATGTTGCAACCATATTAAACACACGAATTCATTCACTAGCTCAATCACTAAATCTACTTTCAAAATCTAGCACGATTCTAACTGTAGAAGTCATAACATAATTTACCTCCTAGAATGCACACTATGCCAGAAACAATATGTAGGAAAATCTGAATAGCCCTTTCACTACAGAATTAATAATTATCGTAAGCGAATTAAGTCGACTCCCCATGAAAAATTATTACCTGTAGAACAACATTTCCGCCTGGAAAAAGACGATTTCAAAACCCATGCCAAATTCACTATAATTGAGAGACTAGAAAAGTTCAGAGCAGATAACATTAGAAAGACTTTAGAGTTCCATGAAAATATGTGGATACAACGTGTAAAAACACAATATCCAGCCGGGCTAAACCATAAATTTAACAATATAGATAGTACTAATATATAACTCAACAAATCAAAACCTCCCTACATTTCTTACCCACACAAGACAGACATGCTTACGGAGGTGTGGAGGCTTACAATTATACACACACCCACACGAATATACACACTTACACACATCATATTCACTCACTCCCTAATGAGCCAAATGATAACACACACACAGCAATATACCCGCTTACGCATATCATACTTACTCACTCCCTAAGAACCAAATAACACACACACACTTAACAGAGACACATCCCTTCTCCAGGACCAATAAAACTGTCAAACTGACCAGGGGAATTCAGAGCAGCATAGATCCATCCAGCTCTTATCTCAAATAACAACTTAAAAGAGACTGTTTGACCAACACAAGGAATGTTAAAAGATTCATGTTAAAAAGATAATAAAAAAAACAAATGAAAACTACAGACAAAAGTTCATTTTCTCCATCAAGACATTCATTTCTGTAGTTTGAGGAATCTAAATGAAATAAGAATAAAAAAAACGAAAGAAAATTAATCTACAACCCAGTGTATCTGAAGATTTTAATTTTTTAATATTTTTTATTGTTCTATATATATATATATATATATATATATATATATATATATATATAGTTGTCTCTGTCTATATCTCTAACATGATTACTTCCATTATTTATATTGTGAGTGTTAGTATGTACCTGGGAACACCAGCAGTTAAGACATGGTTCCATGCAACTCAAAACATCCTGATCAGAGGCCTTGCCGTTGGATGTTGTTTATCGTCTCATCCAAAACGTTGACCTACTTTATCGTCTTACCCAGGACGGCCTGGTCTAGATGATGCATCCCTAGAAAAGGAGACGAGAAAAATGTGCCTTCATTGAAAGCGCACTGTCCCCGTAGATTAAATAACGTCTTCACTTCGACTTGCTCATTGCAGGCACATCGGCCGAAACGTCCAGATAATAGCAAGAAAGATGAGAACAATAATTATGTGATGACTCCTCATCCAAGATGTTAATACTGATTAAATAGATTTTTCTTAGATCAATTGTTCGTACTGCCTACCGCTTTTGATACACACTTCGAAATAGCCTGTTTATTTTTCTAAACCATTTATACTGAATGTGAAAAAAGGTTCGTCTCTCGCACAGAAACGACATATATTCCCTCCCTTATATGACATAGATTCCCTCCTTTATTCCCTCCCTTATATGACTTTACCTGACTTAATTGACTGGTGAACTGATTGACCTGAGATGTTATCTCTTTTATTTTACAGGTAACACACAGCTTTGTTGCTAAGAAGACATTGTAACATGTGATCTTTTCATAGTCGTTGATTTTTATCAAGAAAGGATAAATTTAACGAAAGAGAGACATTCACACCAAAAATATAGGCAAACCATTAAAAAAAAAAGTCAGCCTACGGATTATTTTTCTTAAGTCATGAAAGGTGAGTAAGACAATGGTCATGCAGTGCAGTAGTTTTTAGATAATAGAAGAATGAAGATTAAAAGCGCTTTAATGAAGCAGCCATGATGGCTGAAAAATTTAAAAGAGGAGATAACTGCTGACAATTTATGAAATAAAGAACGAACTGATGGCGTTCGGAGAATTTTTTAACTAGCTTTTCAAGGATTCTGATTCAGATTTGTTAAATGATAGTTTTTTAAAACTTTTTTTTTTAATAATATCTGGGGATTTGCTACATTTCTTTGTCATCAAGCATTTATTTAAAAAAAAAACGTAATTTTTTTAATTTCTTTTCAACTTTTTTATTCTCCTTTTTCACTTATTCGTTTATTTGTTACTTTTAGCCTCTCGCTCCCTTGTTTCTTTCAGTTGATTTACTTTTTTAAGTCTCTCTCTCTCTCTCTCTCACATACACACACACTCTTTCTCTCGCTTCTTTCAATCCCTCTCTTATTTATCGCATCTTGGTCATTGCATTTCTCTTTTACTCTCGTGTTTGTTTATCTGCCTCTCAATTGTATCTCTGTGTCACCTTCTTTCTAGTTTGCTTGTTTCTTTACTTCTCGTTTGTTTGCTTGTTTCTTCCTCGCTTGTTCCTTTCTGTCTTTTTCACGCCTGTTTTTCTTTCTCTCTTTCTAGATTTTTTACTCTCTGTCTCTTTCTAGATTTTTTACTCTCTGTCTCTTTCTAGATTTTTTACTCTCTGTCTCTTTCTAGATTTTTTACTCTCTCTCTCTTTCTAGATTTTTTACTCTCTCTCTCTTTCTAGATTTTTTACTCTCTCTCTCTTTCTAGATTTTTTACTCTCTCTCTCTTTCTAGATTTTTTACTCTCTCTCTCTTTCTAGATTTTTTACTCTCTCTCTCTCTCTTTCTAGATTTTTTACTCTCTCTCTCTCTCTCTTTCTAGATTTTTTACTCTCTCTCTCTCTCTCTTTCTAGATTTTTTACTCTCTCTCTCTCTCTTTCTAGATTTTTTACTCTCTCTCTCTCTCTTTCTAGATTTTTTACTCTCTCTCTCTCTTTCTAGATTTTTTACTCTCTCTCTCTCTCTTTTTAGATTTTTTACTCTCTCTCTCTCTCTTTTTAGATTTTTTACTCTCTCTCTCTCTTTCTAGATTTTTTACTCTCTCTCTCTCTTTCTAGATTTTTTACTCTCTCTCTCTCTAGATTTTTTACTCTCTCTCTCTCTAGATTTTTTACTCTCTCTCTCTCTAGATTTTTTACTCTCTCTCTCTTTCTAGATTTTTTACTCTCTCTCTCTCTCTTTCTAGATTTTTTACTCTCTCTCTCTCTCTTTCTAGATTTTTTACTCTCTCTCTCTCTCTTTCTAGATTTTTTACTCTCTCTCTCTCTCTTTCTAGATTTTTTACTCTCTCTCTCTCTCTTTCTAGATTTTTTACTCTCTCTCTCTCTCTCTCTTTCTAGATTTTTTACTCTCTCTCTCTCTCTTTCTAGATTTTTTACTCTCTCTCTCTCTTTCTAGATTTTTTACTCTCTCTCTCTCTTTCTAGATTTTTTACTCTCTCTCTCTCTCTCTCTCTCTATATATATATATATATATATATATATATATATATATATATATATATATATATGTTTTTCTCTCTTCCTCTTTGTAGCTTATTTCTTTCTTTGTCTCTTGTTTTGCTCTCTCCATCTTTCTCGCTCGTTTCCCAATCTCCCTTTGTTGATTCTCTCTCTCTCGGCCATTTCTTTGTTTTTTTTTTCTTTCTCATTTTGATGTTTGTCTTTTTTTTTTTTTTTTTTTCGTAAACTCACTTATCACCAATTTGGTTAGTGTAACATTTTCACATAAGTTTTAATTCATAACACTAAAATATAATAATCATGAATTTAAAACGCAGTTATCTCCCCTTTATGCATTCCACATTCCCTTACCAATTTTTCGCATGTTTAAAGTTTTTCAATCCCCCATCCGTCAATCCCCTAAACTGCTCCCATATATATATATATATATATATATATATATATATATATATATATATATATATATATATATGTGTGTGTGTGTGTGTGTTAGCAATATAACTTAGACGCGTTTGCATAACGCGAAGCACTGACCTTTTTCTGCTCACATTAAAATTACCCACAATGCATGGCGCTGCGGTTGGTTGTACAAAATCTGAATGCAATCCGGTATGAGGATTATTCGAAAATTTCTCAGCCTCACAACGACAGATTTACGAACTTATCAAAAGGTGCTTAAGTGATTGGCTTTTGTTGCTTCCGTTTTCTTTTTTGTTTTTTGCCTGTTGTGCTTCAAGAATAACCCAGAAGTCCCCTAGAGACTCCTGATATGTCGCCTCTTCCACGATCTGTCTAGAAAGGTCAACATAGGATTGTCCCGCCAGTGTTCCTCTCAGCGTTCAGAAGTCTTATCTTTGATCTGCTTTGTCACAGGCTCAAGTTTAAAATGTTTCAGCATATGCCCCCAAAACATAACCGCAGACATTAAGGAATGATTCGGGCGTATTTATTTTTAATGCCGAGACGGATATTTGTTGATTAAGTTTTTGATCTGTGGCAATATTTTTTGTTTTGGTTTTTCGTGAGTTTTCTGGCATCTTATCTTTTATCAAAAGGAGAGCTAAAACCTACTTTTTTTTTTCCGTCCGGATGAAAACGACATTTCTTTCATCTAACTACAAATCGTGGTAACGCTAAAGGCAACACTAGTTCAACGTTTCCTGCATTTATATTAGCGAAGCTGCGATCTTTTCCATCAGATTTTGTTTAGAATGTTTTCCGGTGAAAATAATAGACTAATTGTAATTTAAACTTCTATTTTAATTTAATTTCCCTTGCTCTGCTAAGAGAACTTTATATAGATTTTCATGATTACTTTCGGGTATCATTGTCATCGAATTACGAAAAAAAAAAGGTCAAAGGTAATTCAATCACTGAGTTTCCGAAGGGCCCAACTATAAATAATAATAATAAAAAAAAACGAGTTGGGCTCTTTCAAAACACAGTGATTCAGTTATAAAAACAAAATTAAAAAAGTCTACTATTGCTGTGATAGGTGTTGGTTTTCATTGGCGTCGATTAAACAGAAATGTAACAAGGATTTTGAGCGCTGATTTTAAAAAGGAAAGCCCTCTCCATAAGTTGAAGGATCGGTGTCGCACAAACTTTCTTATTTCTGTTCCCCTCCCCATATAGCTACGTATCAAACAAAACTAAATATATGGAGGGTGCAACAGATATTCCGCTCACATACGGCTCCCAGAAATACCTTCAACATAATATGACATTAGTGGCAATGGTGTTTTCATCTTGCTAATGTCTTACCATCATGTAGGAAGTACTTTCCGCGCCCTATATATATATTTATATATTAAAAACAGTCATTCTAGTATAATATATAACTGCTCCACTATATATATATATATATATATATATATATATCCCTCACCTGTTTAACACAAGTATCTGGTTACCGCAATGTTGGCGCAGTTATATATTATACTAGAATGACTGTTTTTAATTTAAAAATATATATTTAGCATTTAAAATAAACAGGTTATATATATATATATATATATATATATATATATATATATATATATATATAGAATATCAAACACTTAAAATCCTACTAATTTTGTTCTGTCTTTTGGCATAGAACTCTCTCTGGATCTATATCCACCTGGGAATTCCATACGGATTATCATATTGTATTATTACTATATATATATATATATATATATATATATATATGTGTGTGTTTGTAAAAATAGTTTAGATTTGTGAATATTATATTTTATATAGTAAATATAAAACTAGATTACTGGTTCTTTTTTTTAAAAATGTGGTTCAAATGTGTACTAGAATCATAAGGCAAACCTTTGTCCAGTTTTAGTGAAAAGGTGAATATTATTTTGGCATATACCCGAATCATAAGGCAAACATCAGCCTAGTCCAGTCTAATCGAATCTTTAGGCGAATATTGCTCGGTATTATAGTCGAGTCACATTCTATACGGTTTAAATGATACGGTAAACTTTGGTCCGGTTTTGATTGAATCTAAAATGTAAACGGGTTAATGTCTGTCCGACATTCTTTAACTTTGTTTTGGCATATAAAAATTATTTCTAGCTGAAAATTTCCTCTTTAGATGGAAGCTGTGAGTTTTTTGTTTTGTTTCTTTTTTTTTCAGTTCACGTAAAAGTACTTCTTAACAAAGATCCTGCTAGTGTATTTATATTTTAACATTATCAAATGTCTATTTTGTCGTCCTGAGATAAAATTACATCCATAAGCAAGGCGTCTGATCGACATGTTATGTGGAGCGTGTAACCACATCTTAATTGCTGGTGTTCTCAGGTCTACTATGACCCATCGTGGTAGCACCTGTTAGGTATCCCAACTAGGAGTAAATAATTAACCACTAAACTGGGGTCAAAACACTATAAAAGCATAAAAAATACATTTTATAGTAAAATTACCAACAAGATGTTTTTGAAGAAAAAATTGACAAACAATACATTCTAATAATGTCGGCATTAAATAACCGATTGAGGTTGATATGCCGTAAAACAAAATAAACCAAACCAATCTAAACCAAAGAATACAAATTCTATTCATACGAATCTATCCTAAAAATGTTGTCGGCATTAAATAACCAATTGAGGTAGATATGCCGTAAAACAAAATAAACCAAACCAAACTATTTGGGATTAATTTCGGCTTTCCTTTTGGGGAGGTTTTCAGGTAGAAATTAATATCGTTGTATACAATTGAAGGATAGATTTTATAAAACTATCGTAAACTGCAAAATAATCAAACAAACAAACAAAAAATGGTTTTCCTTTTCCGGGGTGAGATTCGTGTAGAATTAATATATATATTTGAAGTATGTCGCTATGTTTTCTGATAAACTAATTCTTTGGTCACTTCTTGCCTGTTTTTCGTGTCGTTTGCTTCTCATGAGACTATCAAATTAACTCTTTATTTTGACGGCCTTCTGGGACTTGGATATATAAATTCAGGCACTCTAGGGACGCGGGGTGGCTTCGGAAAATTCTTTGTTTACCCAGAAAATTAATAAGACACGTCTACTTATGATTTGAGGGACGATCGATATCCCGTCCGACAAATGATGTATTTCCTGCAAAATTAAAAACGACATACGACGTCGCAAGCTTAAAGAGCTTCTATAAATCTCCAAATAGTTATTTCTTTAACTTAGTTTATCTTATTCTGCGTTCAGATACCTGACATTAATCTGACGATGTGTCACATCCTGCCTGGGGCGACAAGTAAATACAAAGTGCAATATCTGTCATTGTAATGGCAATATTAGCCGTTCCCTTATATGGAAACATTCAGTATTCATTGATCGAGAAGATAGTCATACTCGAGTTACGTATTTCGTCATTTCCTGTTCGTCATGATGGGATCAAAGTGTAGTATCTGTTCTACTCACATCTCATTGTTATGACAACATTGGCCGTTTCTTTATATGGAACCATTCAGTATTCATTGATCGAGAAGACAGTCATACTCGAGTTACGTATTTCGTCACTTCCTGTTTGTCATGATGGGATCAAAGTGTAGTATCTGTTCTACAGTATCTGTTCTACTCACCTCTCATTGTTATGGCAACATTAGCCGTTTCCTTTATATAAAACAGTCAGTATTCATTCATCGAGAAGCCAGTCATACTCGAGTTACGTATTTCATCAATTCATGGCCATTGTGTAGGGCTCAATGTGTAGTATCAGTTCTACTCACCTCTCATTTTATTGGCAATATTAGCCGTTTCCTTATATGGAACTGTTCACCAATCGTTGAGCGAATAGCAGGTGATGCCTTTAATTGAAATCTATAAAATCTTTTGCACGAAAATCCCTTCCTCATCTTCAATAACTCTATCCTTCTTTTTTTGACGGAGGTTTCCTTCCTAACCTTTTGTTCCAAGCAGTGCGGAATGTCATTTTCTTTTCAAGTTACATATGATATCCATTTTAGTTGTTGCTGCTGTTGAAAATTTTCAAGTGACGTTGCTTCTGTTATTTGGTAGCTTTTAATTGTTTATGATTCTGTAGCGCCAGCCGAAGATGCTCGGTAAGACATAGAGGCTTCATTCGCTCTATCGGGGGATCAGTAGAAATGTCAATGCCAGCGCAACTGACGTTTGCGAGGGCTGGGCAATTTTTGGACCTGGCCTGGGTGTACGCGCTCGGGTGAAACCGACCTTGTGTCGCATCTTGTCACTGTGGGGTGACAAGAAAATATGAGAGACACAGCTGAGTTACGCTCTGCTCAAAGACAGACACAACTGAAAGATGTAATTTATCGGCCCGAGAACAGATATTACACTTTGATCCCAGCTGGATGTTTTTAGTTTAAAAAGAATCGGAATATTAAATGAAGGAATAGAAAGAAGAAGAAATGAACGATGAAGAAAGAATATTTAGGAAGTAAAAAAGAAGAAAGAACATCGAAAAATTAAGAAAAATGTAGAAAACTGAATGAATGAAAGAAGAAAGAAAGCTTGAATGAATGAATGAAAGAAAGAAAGCTTGAATGAATGAATGAAAGAAAGAAAGCTTGAATGAATGAATGAAAGAAAGAAAGCTTGAATGAATGAATGAAAGAAAGAAAGCTTGAATGAATGAAAGAAAGAAAGCTTGAATGAATGAAAGAAAGAAAGCTTGAATGAATGAAAGAATGAAAGAAGAAAGAAAGCATGAATGAATGAAAGAAGAAAGAAAGCATGAATGAATGAAAGAAGAAAGAAAGCATGAATGAATGAAAGAAGAAAGAAAGCTTGAATGAATGAAAGAAGAAAGAAAGCTTGAATGAATGAATGAATGAAAGAAGAAAGAAAGCTTGAATGAAGATTCAAATTCCCGGGGTGAGGCTTCCATCATAATTTTAAGAGGAAGAAAAGTACGATACTGTACTTTTTAATATTAGGTTGGTGCAAAAATAATGTCGTTTTTTCACATAGTAACATATGTGAGAAAACGACATTATTTTTGCACCATCCTAATATTTAACAGAACTTCCCCCACACCCCCACGATGGATGTATGTGGCACAAGGCCGAGTTTACCGTGGGTTCTCCGAGCCCGTAGGCTCGGTCAAAAATATCCACTTTAGAATCCGCAAATCCGCGTCCGCAGAGAGTTCGACAGTTAAAAAATATATTCGACTGTTCCTTGTTATTTACACCCCCCTCACGGTGACGGGATATGGCACAAGGCCGGTTTATAGTGGGTAAGTTTTAATTTTTAAAAAGCCGGAACTTAAAAGTGATTTAAATGCGGCACAAGGCCGAAAGTATGGGGCACCCAGTGAGAATCGAACTCGCTACTCATTCTTAATTGTTCTAGCGAGACAAGCTTACTAACCATTATACCATTTCGTGGTGCCCAAATCGGAAAATATAACACCGATATTATCCGATCTTGAGCTGTCTTTCTTACAAATACAGTAAATTATAAATAAGAGTCTATTCGTATTCTTTCAAATAATTTATTACATTTTATTTTTTTCTTACTCTCCAGAAATTCCGCAAATTAATAAGATTCAGGAATCATTTTGCCTGGGTAAATTTTTAAAACTATAAACAGTGATTTTTTTTTCTGTATAAAACTGTCTATAGTTTACAGGAGTTAAGATGGCTCTCCAGATTAAAAAATACAAAAAACATTACCATCACCACCACCATTTAAAAAAAATGTTTGTAAGTAAATAAAAATATTGTTTCGATTATATATATATATATATATATATATATATGCACATACACACACACACATATATATATATATATATATATATATATATATATATATATATATTAGGTTGGTGCAAAAATATTGTCGTTTTCTCACATAGTGACATATGTCAGAAAACGACATTATTTTTGCACCAACCTAATATATATATATATATATATATATATATATATATAATGAAAAAAAAACCACTTTAAGGTACCATTACGATAATTTATTTCACCTAAATCCTTTTTTAAGGATTCAGAATCATCAGGTAAAACTTCCAACAACGAATTGAGAAAGAAAAAAAAAAAATTACAGACAATTGGATTAATGAAATGTTTGCGCTTAATTCTTTGGACGTTCTCCGCATCAGAGTAAAATAATTAAAAAAAAAAAAAACTATTACCGTTACAGGAAAAATATTAAGAAAACATTTAAATATATTTCTTTGGTCTGTTTGTATATATTTATTCGCCATTTTTCTTCAGATAGCAATAATTTTGAGTTAACACGTTGACTGCGAGAGGTGAATAATGAAATCTAACTTCAAACGCCAACGTTATAATTGCAAACTTAGGAAATCATTATTATTATTTTTTTTTTAATAGTTCTTTTATGTGTCATATTTTTAATACTTTTTTTTTTCTCATAAAAAATAGGAATTTTTAGTTTCTTGTTATTTGCGTTAAAAATTTGTGGTTGTGGCCTTGACAGCAAGATCACAAAAAACGATACCAACTCATGGTTGGTATCGTTTTTCTTTTTTTTATATAATGACTCCGACCACGAGTTATATCGTGGTTGGCAATCAATGTATCAATGTTTTTCTTTGTTTATAATCATAGAAAAAATGTATATCTGGGCATGCGCATGACAGAACACAACTTCCGCCAAGCTAATGTAGTTATTGAGACATATCAACAATATTTGCAAGTTTAATGAGTATGTGTTTATATATATATATATATATATATATAATCACACGCCCTATGATATATATATATATATATATATATATATATATATATATATATATATATATATATATATATATATATATAGTTATTTTCTAAGCGTAACTTAGATGTGGCACAAGGCCGAATGTATGTGGCACCCAGTTAGGATCGGACTCTCTACTCAGTCGTAATTGTTCTAGCAGAGCAATTTTGCTAACCACACACACACACACACACACACACACACACACACACACATATATATATATATATTCACAAAGTATTCCTCTTTCTACTAACGCCCTTTGGAAAGGCATGGCTCCATCTCCTCGAACTCCCAGAAAAAGGTACTATTCTAGATACCAAACGGTTGAAAAAACAACGGAAAACCATTTAATAATTTTCACCAAGAATCTTGGCTATTCCTAGATAATGAAGAACATTAATCTTTGTTTAGTTTATGATGATCTACATTCTGATGTGTTGGTGGGTGATATAACTTTTAATAATGTTAGTTAAATTGCACGGTAGACAGCACTCTGCAGACTTAAGTCGAAGACAGGCTAAAAAAAAAGGTCGAAATTTAAACCGTGGATATATTGCTGCAGGGAAGTCACTACACTTTTTCAAGAAATTATGGCAATTCACAGATAATAAAATGAACGATTCCGTTATGAACCGTGATTGTCTAAGTCCTGAAGAAACATGGCAAGTAAATTTTTTTTTTTCTTTTTTAAATTAAAGTGAAAAGAAGCCAGTCCAAATGTCTGACGTTTTCCGTTCAGATTTGTTGTTTGATCGAATAAAAAAATGTTCGACACGTGAATCTCGCGAGACTTTTAAGCGCCTCGACTGTTGCGTTTCTTTGACCGACATTTTCCTTTGCTCTGTCTGCAACAAAGCTGACTGAAAATTAATGTTTTGACCATTAAAAAAAAATTGCTGAAAATTCATTGGATAAACGATATATCTCTGTATAAATTGAGTTGAATTGGTCAATATTAATCATACCGAATGCCGGGGGCCAGTCTTCGCCATCATTACGTAAGGTATATGAAAATGCTTTTAAATTCTTTGATGTATAGATTGAGGAAACTGATTGAGATTAACATTATATTAAATATGTCTATCGCGTTTTTAAAACGTCCATTATTTTTGGCTTTTGTAACTATTTTAAACATGATTTTATATATGAAATCAATGTTTTTTTTAAATCCTTTTATCTATATATTTTAATATTTTATTAATTTCTATGCACATTTATATTTTAATATATATATATATATATTAACGTCTTTTTACTTTTACTTATTTCATATAATATATATCCATAAAATGCATGTGTCAGTGTGTCATACTTTTTCAACTATACTACATATAGTCCAACATACGGTACCATTTTGGTCTGGAATGTAAGTCTTCTTGACAGAATCGGTCTATAGTATGTAAACGATGAAGGAATTCAATAAAAATCGAAAAGAACGCGATTATATGTGGTTAGGATTGATTGTTTACAGAATTGATTTGATTTTTTTTACGGTGTATGAACCCTTTGCTGGTTATTTAAAGCCAGAAAATATTTTTAGATTCTAAGAATATTTTGGGAGATCATAATAATTTATTGATACAAATGCTACTAATTATCCCATAGGGGAGATTAATAACTTTCCCAAGGTTATTTGCGCGTATGTCAATATAACAAACCCAACTGGAGCTGGAACGGTTATCCTATTTCAAACCCCAAGCTGTTATCCATTACAACATCCAAAACATCCACATTTACAGCACTTGGTATTTCCAATCGGTCACCTATCTCGGTACTGACCAAGCGCGACGTTGCTTAACCGGTGTTTCTGTGGCTACGAATTAAAACATGCATTAGTGACAGACGAGTGCTAAAAAAATGCAAATGCATTGGTAATGATTTTCTGTTATAAATATTTTGCAACGTATGTGATGACTGTTTTTTTTTTACGGCTTATCAACCCCTTTAATGTTATTTAAATCTGAAATATACTTTTAATATTCTGCTGAATTATAGTTAATGATTAAATAACCTTTCAAGGTGCACGGTTATAAAATACCTTTGAATGTTCCTGTATATCTTTGATTGATGGATTCGTTTTTTTTTTGTTTTTTTTTTTTTTTTACAGGTTAACAACCTATTGCAGTTTATTTAAAGCCAGAATATATTTTGTAATTTGTAAGAATTTTTTGTTGTTTTTATCAAATAATAATGGTTTAGTAATAAAAGTCTTACTAATTAATCCATAGCTGGGATAGAGAAGAGCGAATTCATTCCGTTCGTAATGGGGTATTTGCACGGAAATGAATATAACAAACCTGACTTGAATTGGAACACAGCTCTCTCATTTATCATTCCAAGCCATTATCCATTAAACCATCCACACATCCAAGTTATTCCCGCGCGGTTACCCATCTAGGTACTGACCAAGTTCAACGTTGCTTAACTTCAGTGATCAGCTGAGAAGCGATGTTTCAACGTGATATAAGAGACCCTGATATAAAAGAAACCCGGATATAAGAGATTTTATTTGACCCCAAATTAGAGCCATACTTACCTAAACAAAATAGACCAAACCCGGATATAAGAGAAACCCCGGATATAAGAGACCTCTTATCCGTCCTGACAACTCTCTTATATCCGGATTACACTGTATACGAGAAGGGTTCAAAAAGTTCATGGAAAAATGACAGTATGAAAAAACGGTTTAATTTGATATTTAATTTACAACATAACCCTGATACGGGTCAAATACACTTCTGTAAACGATGATACCAAAATTTAAGTCCGTCTGAGTAAAACTGAAGGTCATATCACCTGAATCATTTCAGAACAACTCTTTTTCCATCTTCAACCAATGGAAAAGTAGTACCTTTTCAATGATTTTTTTTAGGTTTGGAAAGAAAAAAAAATGTCGGATGGGGATAAATCGGGGCTGTAAGGTGAATGTCGGACGATTTCCCATCGTAATTCACGTAACACAGCACTTGTCTGCCGAGCGCCGTGAGTGGGGTGCATTGTTGTGGTGGAAGACGACACATTGATGCAACTTTCCAGGGCGTTTTTCTGAGAATTTTTGACAGTTTCCTCAAAACGCATTCATAATAAGCTGATTTTATTGTTTTCTTGCTCTCGAGGAAGTCAACCAACAAAATCCTCCCTGCATGCCAGAAGATAGTGATCATTACCTTTCTTCTTAAATGCCCACATTTTCTTTTGACTGGTTCACTCCCACCCCTGGTCATCCATTGCTTTGATTGAATTTTGTCCTTGGGATCGTACTGGTAGAGCCATGTTTTATCCCCTGTCACAATACTCTGCAGAATGCTTCAGAGTCCCGATCTCACTTATTCAAAATTTCCATTGAAAGATCTGCCCTTGTTTGTTGCTGATCTGGGCGTAACAGCTTAGGGACCCGTCGACCAAACTTAGCCCCAAACTCCCCACCAGAATTTTGTATGCAGAATCCACGGAGATGTTGAGTGTTTCTGCTACTAATACAGTGTTTATTTGTCTATCCTTTTCAGTCATGTCACGAACAGAATCAATGTTTTCTTCACAAACTAACGTTGATGACCTGCCACTGCGGGGCTCATCTTCAATTTTGTTTCGTCCACGTCTGAACCGACTTATCCATTTATAGGCTGTTGATTTCTTTTGGAGTATTGACATCATAAACTTGCTCCAGAGCGTCAGTGATTTGCCTATTCTCCTAACGGATGACTTCACTGTTTGTCCTAGCCTCGATTTTAGTATTAGGTTGGTGCAAAAAATAATGACGTAATAATGTCGTTTTTTGACGTATTTTTAACGTCAAAAAACGACATTATTACGTCATTATTTTTGCACCAACCTAACAGATTCCATGTTGCTTGAATTGTGCCTGCCTTCCAATTGGCGGCGATACGTTATTACCTGCAATGAAGGATTCATGTTTGAACACGTTATAACACGTCAAAAGAATTTTCAGGAACATTGAAATCAAAATTCTTCCATATGATGTTTAATTGTGGACTTTTTCCACGAACTTTTTGATGCACCCTCGTAGAGACGTTATCTTCGAAACATTGTTAATGCAATATTCACACGCAAAAAAAAAAATAGAATTATTCATGCAATCCAACATATGCTTCGTCAAAAGGGTTGATAAGCCGTAAAAAACAAAACAATCGTTCAAGAGATATCTAGAGTGAAAGCCGTAGTGATATTCATTGAGGTGCGGCATGTCTTTGGCAAGTAGACATGGCGAGGCCCATTCATCTCCCAGTCAACTCGGAGTCAATGTCATTCAGCTTGAAGGCTTACCTTGGTTACAGGCGGTGGTCATTTATACTAAATGTTCAGTTGCATTGAAGTCAAAATCCTTCCATATGATTTTTAGTTATGGACTTTTTCCACGAATTTTTTGAAGCACTCTCGTATATAATGAAATGTGAATATGATACTGGTTTGTAAATGCCCTTTTACTGATTTTATTTTATTATTATATCTGTTAAACGCAGTAATTTAATTTGTGTCTTTCTGTCTTGTGTCTTTCAGGTTACCCTTACTGATTCAAGGCTGGCGTCCCTAAATTCAAGTAGTGCTATTTTGGGCGAATCGTCCACCGGAAACTCTACAGCAATGAAAAACTCAAGCATCAACTTGGCGACTGGTCTCATCCCGGGCAGGATGAAATTTAACCAGCGTCTCTTCATTCTCTTTGGCGCGACATTCTTCTCGTTCGCTTTCTTCCTCCTCTTCGACACAGGAATGCCCTGGCCGCAGGTACATACTAGCCGAACACGGATGCTAGCCGTGAAATTGTGGCAACACCAGTTACAAAGTCGCCAGTCATCGTGGAAGGGAGACTGTCAAGCCTCTCCGTCCACAGACCTCGTTGTCACCGCCAACTTCTCCACGTTCGACATGGCGCCGAAGCTTGTCTACGAAGTACTCGCCGACGGCTCGTATCCACTCCCTAACGCTAACAAGGCAATCTCCCCGATTTCTTCCTCATCTTCCTCGTTTTTCTCGCCGTCTTCTTCGTTGATTCTCGAGAAAGGAGCGGCGGCGGCGGCGACGACGTCTACGGAACAGGCTGAAATGATAGCAGCTGCAGCTGAGGCAGCATCATCAAGAAACGGTGCAAGGCCGACAAAAAAAGAGGACCCTTTTACAGTGATACTGGTGCCCCATTCGCATAACGACCCAGGCTGGTTGAAAACAGTTGACGAATATTATGCCGATCAGACGAAACACATTTTAGACAACATGGTGCGCAAACTAACAACTTATCCGAACATGACCTTCGTTTGGGCCGAAACGATTTACCTGGCTATGTGGTGGAATGACCAAGAAGATGCCGTCAAGGCTCAGGTTCGACGATTAATACGTCGTGGCCAGCTAGAGATAGTTTTGGGTAGCTGGGTAATGCCGGACGAAGCTACAACACATTATTACGCAATCGTTGACCAACTGATCGAAGGTCATCGATGGGTGATGGACAACTTACACATTTTGCCAAAGAACAGCTGGTCCATAGATCCCTTTGGTCATTCGGGCACCATGCCCTACCTGTGGAAAGAAGCCGGTCTGCAGAACATGGTCATTCAGAGAATCCATGGAGCGGTCAAAAACCATCTAGCCAAACACAAAGGCTTAGAATTCATGTGGCGCCAATACTGGGACGACCGCGGAGACACGGATATATTGTGTCACGTTATGCCCTACATGCTTTATAGTATTAAGTTCACGTGCGGTCCGGACCGCTTCCTCTGTCTCCTGTACGACTTCCGCAACATTCCTGGCGAGCAACGCGAGGGAAAATCGCGCGACATTAGTGTGAAGAACATCGAAGTGCAGGCCGAGTACTTGTACAAGGAGTACCGAAAGAAGAACTTCCTCTACAAGTACAACGCCATCCTAGTTCCACTGGGTGACGATTTCCGATTCGACAAGGAGATCGAATGGGACCAACAGTACAAGAATTACGCTATGCTTTTTCAGTACATGAACTCTCGAAAAGACTGGAATATTCACCTAAAATTTGGCACGCCGCAGGACTATTTTGAAATTATCCGTAAACGCCGCAGGCGAAACTCAAACATTTCCAAAGACAAAAACCCTGATATACCGGTTCTAAGCGGAGATTTTTTCCCATATTCAGACCAAAGCAACGCCTACTGGACGGGCTATTACACAACCCGGCCTTTTGACAAGAGATTCAGCCGAGACATTGAATCGGCACTAAGAGCGGCTGATATTTTGTATTTCCTGGCTTGTTCATATTCCAAAATGTGGGATAAACCGTATGAAAAGGCTTTCGAAACGGCAGGCATGCTAAAAAGAGCACGGCGGTATCTGGGACTTTTCCAGCATCACGACGCAATAACAGGAACTGCTAAGGAATACGTAGTCATGGATTACGAAGAAAAACTAGCCATCGCTTACAATATTACGCAGACGGTCATAGGCAACGCTCTCGAAGTTCTTCTCTATCGCAGCAATTCGGGACTCGCGAATTTTTTCATTCCGGAAACTGTGCGCACCTCCCCGACAACCTCTGCTAGTAGACGGGTCTTGCAGCTGGAGAAGACCGGTCTTCAACTGGTGATTTTTAATCCGCTTGTCCAGCAGCGGCAGGACGTCGTGTCTGTTTTGGTAACGACCAACAAAATCGAGGTCCTTGACGAGAAAAAGAAGGTGATTCCCAGTCAGATAATCCCCGTCTGGGAAGATGACATCACTGTCGCGAGTAGTGTCTTTGAGTTGGTCTTTCTGATAAACATCGAACCACTAACGACAGTAGTGTACACACTGCGCAAGCCTGTGGGAGAAATGAAAAATACATACACTTCGACGATCGGGATCGTAAACAGTAAACTTCTTGTCGTTCCCCCAGATACGGGTTTTCTTGAGGATAAACCATGGGACGGAAACCCTAAGCCAATAGTGATTGAAAATAGCCTCTTGAAAGCATCGTTTTCCGGTGCGAGGGGTCTTCTCGAGTCGGTTTTCGATAAAAACACAGGCAACACCACTAAAGTTAACATTGATTTCCAAGCTTACCTTTCCCAAGGAAGCGGAGCTTATCTCTTCCTTCCGAATGGCCGCGCACGTTCCATCACGGGTAAAAGTCAAATCACGCGGATAGTTCAGGGTCCGCTTGTATCTGAGGTGCAGGTCCTGCATCAGTTTTTCCAGCATCGGGTCAGGCTCTACGATGTGCCGGGAATCCAGCAGACAGCGTTGCACATCGACAACAAGCTTAACATCAAAGGCTTGCGAGATCGGGAAGTAATTATGAAGTTGAAAACGGACATCAAGAATGAAAACGAGACGTTCTTCACCGACCAGAATGGCTTTCAGATGATTGGACGGCGGAACCAGCACCGGCTTCGGCTGGAAGCTAATTATTACCCAATCACCACAATGGTCTTGTTAGAGGACGATAACCGTCGTCTCACCTTGCACGCTGACCACTCGCACGGGGTGGCTGGCCTGGAGCAAGGTAGCCTAGAGATCATGCTTGACCGTCAGCTGAGTTACGACGATGAAAGGGGACTGGGTGAGGGTGTAGAAGACATTAAACCTGTTCATTCAAGGTACGTTCTCCAAATTGAGTACAGGGGCTCTGACGATGTGGGTTCGCCAGGAGAAGGTCCAAGCAAAACCGATACTGTACAGGAAGAGTCGGAAGTCGAAAAAAATACACTGATAAGTAACATGATTAAGAACACCGTTGAGAATAACAAAATCGTCCAAAACGGTCCGAAACCACTTGCTCCCTCTTCAGCCGAAAATGATCATACAAATAAAATATCAAATCGGCAGTCTTCTTCCAGACATCAAGAAAGACAACTCCGTTTTACGTTCCCATCGCTTCTTGGAGTCCATCTTAACAACTATTTACAGCGCCCTCTTGTGGTTTATTTTACAAATATGGATGCCGATTTTCTTGTACCAAAGTTTCGGCCTGTTGAAGGGCCTCTGCCTTGCGATGTCAGTCTGGTTTCCCTTCGCGTTCTTGTCAATTCTGATCTTATGCGAAACGGGACGTCGTTGATACTTCACCGGCAAGGGATGACGTGTGGCTTTCCTGCCTCAGAACCTGTATGCAATGTTGATTGGGGCAAGGTCTCTGTAAGTTCCTTGTTCGGTAAGATACAACTGAAAGATTTTAGAAGGACATCTTTGTCACATCTGCATTCTCTAGAAACTTTAAGTCCTAAATCTGTTTTAAAACTGAAGCCGATGGAACTTGCTTCGTATATCTTAAAAACATGAAAATTATTTAACAAAAAGAGAGAAGAAAACGCAGAAGGAAAGCAAGAATTAAAATATATGGAATTAAAAGGGGAAGTAAACAAAAATCTACATGCTTTTTTTTTTTTTTTTTTTTTTTTTGAAAAAACGTCAGAATGTTGGTAAGGATTTAAAAAAAATGTTATGCTTCAAATGCCAGAGGTGAAATACTGATAGAAAAAATATTAAATGAAATAACCAAAAACAAAAATTCAAACAAAAGACTGTACTTGGTCAACATTGGACATATAAAAAGAAATTGAACTGGTTTGAGAATCAACAAAAAAAAAAAAAAAAAATTACGTGGGTCTAAGTATTCCACTCACACACACGCGCACACACACACACAATATATATATATATATATATATATATATATATATATATATATATATATATATATATATATATATTGATAGAAATCTGAACATAAAATCAGGACGAATTCTTGTGCACATTTACGTGCACAAATTGCAGAAAAAAATGTCTGAACCTATTATGCACACCAATGGCGATTTTAAAACTGAGTTTTAAAATAATAAATATGGAAAAAAAAAAAAAACCTCTACATATAGGGTAAAAGAATCTTTTACCATTTTTTAAAAAAAAAATTATTTTATTTTATTTTATTTCTGGTACTCGGCGTTACATCACGGGATTCTGGAGGTGACATTAAATTTAAGCCAGAAGGTCGAGAAAAAGGGACATAACTCTTGCTGTTTATTTTTTTTTTTTTTTTGTGGCTGGGGAATTGTAAGCTGTTGCATTATTGATTATTGGGGTTAGTGGTGTGTGTGGATGTGTGCGTGAGACTTTATATAATGCGGCATTTAGAGAGAGAAAAAAGAAAGAAAAACCGTATTTGTCAAAAATTTTAAAAAATATTAAAAAAAGAATTAAAATGTTATTACCGCCTGTAAAGAAAAAAAATTATATATATATATATATATACACACACAACTACTCTAAGCGCCCTCTCTTACCTGCTTGAGATATAAAAAGATTAAAAAAGAAATGTATGAAAAAAGAAAAAAGAATGAAGAACTTTCTGGCAAGAATCCAACAATAACAGAATATAAAATAAAAGTCAGAAAAAAGAAACAACAATAAAAAATGAGTGAAAAAAAAAAAAAAAAGAATCACAACAAAAACAAATAAAAAATATCAATGAGGAGCTTTTTTATAAGTAAAAGATGTACAAAATTTCCGGTTTTTATATTTTTTTTATTTATACATTTGGTAATTATGAATTTTTCAGACGAGTATCCTCATCTTTGTTGTTTTGATCACAAATGTCTTACTATAGAAAAGCATTGGAAATAGCTTAAAAGGGAAATGGATTAGTAATATGTTATTATAAGAATGTATTATTTCATCAATTATGCAGACTAGTATCCTCGTCTTTGTTGTTTTGATCCACAGATTTTGTTTAATTGATTCTCTGGCATCCTACAGGCACATGTTCTATCGAATAATATGTAACCATTATCTTTTAACTCAAATATATACATCCTGTCATTTAAAAAGTTCGCTAGATGCCGCTGAAAACCTGAAATATGACTGAAACTTTATTTATAAAACAGAAAAAAATAAAAATGAGGATACTCGTTAGAAACGTTTCTCTTACTGACACCTGAAAACTTCAACATGACAATATTTAAGTATTACGCCCCCGCTTCATCACGCATTTGGAAAAGATCAGTTAAAATAATTGTTCTGTAGATCTAAAATTGTTTTTGTTTTCTTTGTAAACATGGACCTTCATTATTTGTCTAAATTTCTGAGATGAGGTATTATGTACATTTACATTATTCGGACTATTGTCCTCATCTTTGTTGCCATATTTATCACAACGTTTCGGCCGTTGTACGCTCCGGCCTTCTTCAGGAAAGAAATATAAAGGAGAGACAGTCTGCCCCCTTAAGGTAAGGCTTCAAGAACACCGGAAAACTATAACACGAGGGTAAGTGGAAAAATCAGGCGCGGCAGACGACATATAGAGAGAAAAGTGAGATCACTGCCTTCTGTGGGATTAGTTAGCGATCATAGACAAAGAACACCATTGGAAAATTCGTAAAATTAAGGAATCTGCACATATGCTAGACCACAAAAATCTTCTGATCCGACCAAGCAAAGAAATGAATCCAATATGGGAACCAGTAATAAGTGCCAGAGAAAAGCGATAAGAACAAAAAAATTGCAATATGGGCTCTGGTAAAAACATGAGAAGATAACAGCAAAAATCGCAATATGAGCACTGGTAAAAATGGTTGCTGATGACATTAGGTTTATAATACCCAGAAATTTACGCACAGATATCGTCATGGCACAGTGGATAAAGGCGTTAGTTAGATCCAGTGACAGGACCAAAAAGAGGGTGAGTTCAGTACCCGGTTAAGGCAGTGGAGGACTTGGAGAGGGGAATTAACAGGAGATAACTGACATCCATTAAACATGGCACGTGAAACTAGAAGTCTTCCACAGCGATCCAAATAAATTCCAACCACCTGAAGAAGGTCGGAGTGTACAAAGGCCGAAACGTTGAGATAAATATGGCAACAAAAATGAGGACAATAGTTCGAATAATGTAAATAATGGACCTTCATTACCGCAGAATGCAAAAAGATGGATTTTTTTTTTTCTTTTATTGTAACATCGTTTCCCTCCTCGGCCATATTTAAATAATTACAATCCCTTATCTCATAAATATAGCTAGACATTGGTTTAGTTTTGTTACAATCGTGATAATCGCTTTATAAAACAACAAACATTGCTGAGGATCGAAGGTAGTTAAAATAATAGCGGTGTGAAGGGAAAACTGACATTTTTTTGCGGGCACAAATGACAAATGTACCTTTTTTTTTTTTTTTTTTTTTTTTTTTTTTGGCGTTTTGTTTTTGTTGTTTTTTATTTGTTTTTGTTTTTTTTTTTGCCCGAAGATGGTATCATGAGAAAAACATATCGAATTATGTACACTATTTACATTATTCAGACTATTGTCCTCATCTTTATCGCCATATTTATTAAAACGTTTCGACCGTTGTACGCTCCGACCTTCTTCAGGTGGTTGGATTGTTGAACTGAACCCTTTATTACGTTCACTGGGGTAGACTGTTCCAGTTCCACGTGCCATGTTTAATGGATGTCAGATGTCAGTTATCTCTTGTTAATTTCCCTCTCCAAGTTCTCCACTGCTTTAAATGGGTATTGAACTCACATTGTTTTGGGTCCTGTCACTGGATCTAATTAACGTCTTTATCCACAGTACTATGTGTCCTCACGGGGACACATAGCATGGCGGTGGAGAACTTGGAGAGAGGAAATAACAGGAACTGGAAAAGTCTACCACAGCGAGTGAAATAAAGAGTTCAGTTCGACATTCCAACCACCTGAAGAAGGCTGGAGCGTACAACGGCCGAAACGTTGTAATAAATATGGCGACAAAGATTCGGACAATAATATAATGTAAATAGTGTACATAATACCTCGCCTCAGAAATATAGACACAATATCGAATTATCCCTTAAATTCTGTTGAAAATATTTCCTTTTTCAGTTTTTCTATCAAAGGTATTTGTAGGGTTTCAGCTTATTCAATATACAACACACTTCTCCGTTTTTATTATCCGCTAATGGTCTGAGTTATGTTTACAGTTTCCTGTTATTCCAAAAGACACTCGCTCGAAAAAAAAAAAAATGGCCAGATACTTTCTTAGAGAGTACGCGAAAGGCAATATTCATCACTTCTACATTCAGCAAGTAAGTTTTGCTTTGAACAAATCTATTAGGTTGGTGCAAAAATAATGACGTAATAATGTCGTTTTTTGACGTTAAAAATACTTCAAAAAACGACATTATTACGCCATTATTTTTGCACCAACCTAATAGAAACGTCTCCAATAATTTAATCGCAAGTTAAGTCGGTTGAAAGTTTGTTTTTATTGATAAACATTGTAGCAACGTCATTTTGTTAGCCGGACAAACTCCGTTGATAACTTACTCACTATTTCCTTCTTGACCTTGATATATCCTACGAGTGTCAAACCTTCTTTCCTCATTATATGTCCCAGAAAGGTCAACTGTCTCTTTCTGGTTCGAAATAGAAGTGAACCCTTTATTCATGTTCTTTAAGCAATTTCTCGCTGTTTGTATGTTCCGGCATCTCTCTGTGGAGGTGCTGCTTCTAGTTCCTCTCTCGATAATTTATAGCAAAGATCTTTCTTTCTTTTTATGTACCGTGTCTCTTCAGGACGTAGGCGATCATGGCTCTCCACTTAACCCCATCGCTTGTAGCTCTCAAAGTTTTATCCCTTTGCTAATTCTTCTAGTCCATGTTCTTTCATCCACTTGCTTAAGCCCGCCAGGTATGTTACGCGTTGCTTTCCCTTGCCTCTCTTTCCATCTATTCAACCTGTGAGTATCAGATTCCCCAGGTCGTCCTTTCTGATTATATGTCTCAGAAATTTCAGCTGCCTCTTCCTGATGTTAAGTATAAGCCCCCCTCCTTGTTTGCAACCTCTCTAAGACCTCATCGTTGCTCATAAGCTCAATCCATTATATCCTTCTGTAGAACCATACCACTTTGCCTCGAGTTCTTCATCTTTGAGGAGACCATCCAATATTCGCTGCCGTAAAGCAGGACAGATGTTACGTAACAGCTCAGAACTTTTTGTTTTGTTACCAAAGAAATTCCCCTGTCTCGCAATAATCTGCCTACCTTTTGGAATGCGTACTTGGCCATCCCAATACGTCTTCGGATCTCAGAATCGCTCTTACCGTCCTCCGTCAAAACACGAACGAACGAAGACACTCGTTGGAGACGTTGATCACATCCTAATACCCAAGAACATTAAAAATCATCTTCTTCGTGTCGTATTTGCAAATTGCAATTGGCGGACCATATTGGGAAACTCGGATTTGGTTATTGCCATCTTGACTAGTCTCCATTGTCATAATGTTGTCTGATTATGTAAGTACGTTACCGACCCTGTTCTCTTTCGATGTCCTTTTGAGGTTGACAAACCCATATCTGAACATCAAAAAACCGAAAACTGTTTGACGCGCAAAAATCTTACCTACTTGACCGTCGCCACAGGTATGACGTGGCAACAGGTGTTATGATCGGCCCGACTCTGCTCAACACTACCCCAGCCTGTCTAAGCGACCCGACCCCACCAAACGTCAGTTTTTGTCAATCGCCCGTATTAGTATTTCAAGATATCTTTGTGTAATTTTGGTGTATGTATATATATATATATATATATATATATATATGCTAAAATTCGATGTCAGTGTTATTTTCGTTTTTACATCATTTAGACCACAATTTATCTATCGTACTCTGTATACACGTAAAAAAATGTATAATTTGTGCAGCAAACATTCTTTCAAACATGTTCCGTTGAATATGGCGGACAAGGAAAATTTGATTAATTTTTTTTTTTTTTTCATCTCTATCTGTCTATATTTCTGAGATTAGGTTTGGTTTGATATACTGTAAAACAAAAACCAATCTCAATCGGTTATTTAATGCCGACACAATTTTTATTGCTGGTAATATGTTTAACATGTAATATAAGCGAAATAAAGGATTCAGTTCGAAATTCTAACCACCTGAAGAAGGCCGGAGCGTACAACGGCCGAAACGTTGTGATAAGTATGGCGACAAAGATGAGGACCATAGTCCGAATAATGTAAATAATGTAATAGATTTTTCTTCAAAAATCTATTTCTGGGAATATTTGTACTCGAAGAAATCTATAGCTGGTCATATTTTTTTCAAAGAATGTATAGCTGTTTTTATTGCTGGTATTTTCTTAAAGTATAGATGATAATAATTTTTCCTTAAAAAATTATTGCTGGTAATAATTTTTTTTTATTACAAATTATTTCTGGTATTAAAACCTGTTTTTACACAAGTTTAGGTACTAACTATTTTCCCTAACAGGTGGTACCACCCCGGGTCAGGGTGGATCTGGGAACACCAGCAATTAAGAGGTGGTTTCATAATCCTCAAAACCTTCTGATCAGAAGCCTTGCTGTTGGACGTAGTTTATAATCTTAACCAGGATGCGGATGTAGTTTATCATCATACCCAGGACAACTGAGATGAGGTATTATGTACTGTTTTTACATTGTTCGGACTATCGTCCTCATCTTTGTTGCCATATTTATCACAAAGTTTCGGCCGTTGGACGCTCCTGCCTTCTTCAGGTGGTTGGAATGTCGAACTGAACCCTTTATTTCGTTCACTGTAGTAGACTGTTCTAGTTCCACGTGTCATGTTTAATGGATGTCAGTTATCAGTTATCTCCTGTTAATCCCTCCTCTCCACCGCCTTAACCAGGTATTGAACTCACACTCTTTGGTTCTTGTCTCTGGATCTAACCAACGCCTTTATCCACTCTGCCATGTGTCATCTTTCTTTTGTGTGCTGCGTCTTTTTAGGACGTACGCGATAATGGCGCTTCACATCTTGTTCCTTTGTAGCTATTAATTTTTTTTCTATGTTATTTTCCACAAACCTTGTTCTGCAGCCATTTGCTGAAGCCTCTTGTCTGGAAGCGGTGACTGGAGCCAATGGCGATTTTATTGAATAAATTTACTTTTCAGTATTTCAAGATATCTTTGTGTAATTTTGGTAAATATATCCGTTGAAAGGAGGTATCTGTGTTACTTTCATTTTTATGGCATTAGACGACAATTTATCCATGGCACCCTGTATATTGGAAGCTGTGATCCACACGATATATTGCGTACGGAATTATAAATATTTCTTCGAGATTGTCTAATCTAAATTTATTTTGAATTCCATGAGAAAACTTGACGTAGTAGAATAGAAATTGCCATGAAAAGCGATTGAAATTAAGATAGAATAAATATTAGTCATAAGTTTAGTAACTGGCGGCGGTTCCTTTATTTGATAATAATAAAAAATACAAGATTATAATTACTTCGGGTTGACAATCTCATATCCGAACATCTTCTAAAAACCGAATCTTTTTACTGTGGAGTTTGGCGCACAAAAGCTTACCTACTTGACCCGCACCACATAGGTATGGCGTAGCAATACGTGTTATGATCGGCCCGACTTCTCCCACCAGCGTGTTTAACCTATCTGAGCCCACCAAACGACAGTTGTTGTCAAGCACTCGTATTGGGTAGACTTGAATGTGCTGTTCGCCTATATATTTTTTCTTTTCGTTCATTTTGTGATTTTATACATGTCGAAAGGAACTGCAGATTTCGTTGTGGGTAACAGTGAGAAAAAAGAAAAGGAAGCAACTCTCGTTATCAATAACAGAAAGTGTAGAGATTTTATAGAAGCTTGATCACGATGTTTCCGTGCGGCGTCTGACTGAAAAATATGGTATCAGAACCGCCATTGTTTATGATTTAAAGAAACAGAAAGACAAGTTAAATTCTATACTGAAAGTGATGACCTTAGACTAATGAACAATAAGAAAACACGACATACGGCAAAAAATAAAGATCTTGACCATGTAAAAATTGAATAGATTCAACACCGAACACGTGAACGTATGTCACTAACAGGTTTGTTGGTTGTGAAACAAGCTGGTATATACCATGAAGAACTTAATATTAAAGGCGAGTGTCAATAAACAGAAGGTTGGCTTCAGAAATTTAAGAAACGAATGAGAGGTACGAAAGCGCAAAATATATTTTAGGATTGTGTATCTTAATAATAATAATAATTAATAATAATCCTCCTCCTCCTGAACATAGAAGTTCATGAAGTCAACCTTTTAGGGTAATTTACAATTCTTACTGACAGAAACACCGTGTTTCATTCGCTTTTTCGCGTTGATTACCAGTACAACCGTTTTTCGCAAGGCAAGTGACGCTCATGCAAAGACGTGCTTTTAGATGTGTATGCATTTTCTTTCTACATATAACTTAAAGAACACTGAGATACTGTCGAAATATTATTAAACATTATTAAAGATTATGACTTTCCTATTATTTTTCTGAAATGCTCTTTTCTTGAAACGTTGTAACAATAATAATAATAATAATAATAATAACAACAACAACAAGACTAATGAAAATGTACTAAAATCAGTCTGAACCAGACATGGAAGTACGTGCTGTCAATATTTTGGAATAATTTGTAGTTTGTACTGACAGATACAGCGCGTTTCCTTCGCTTTGTCGCGTTGATTATCACTACAACCGTTTTCCTGAATATCCTAATCTCTTTATCAGATTCTTATTCCAGTTTATAAATAAACTACAATACCTACTGTCTGTAGTTTTTCTTTCCACACCCTTTGGAAACTACCTTACCCTAGAGTCGGGTAAGTGGGTGACAGACAGGCAGGCAGGCACGTACGTATATTTTAGTAAGCGACAGAGCGTAACATATATATTTACTTTATCGTTCATTTTTAAGTTATACAAGGCATCTCTTATCTGAAATAAATAAAATTTATTCATTACTTATGGTCTTAATTATCCCCCTATGTCTAGCTGGCCACTCGTATTCGAGGATACCCGTCTTCTAGGGCGGTTAGCCAATCCCTGTTGCAGACGCTTACTCAGGCGCATTTGTGTTTATTCAACACCCACAAAGCCCAGCTGTGGTTTATATTGCAACTATGCTGAGCAGTTACAGTTTCTGGGAAAGAGCGCGTCATCTATCGTGATCAACAATTCGATCCACAAAACTAGCACGATGACTTGTGACTGCTAGCCCAGCTATCGACGGTACCCAAGGGTTCCGTCTACCCAATTTCACTCACTGTCAACCCGGGTTTTTTTTTTTAGGGACTTTGCAAAGGTTCCGTACACTGAGATCGATCCCTCCAGTCTGAAAACACCAGGAAGTCTCCTTCCTGACAAATCGACCGTAGTGAGATTCGAACCCGGTTCCTATGGTCAGGATGCGAACGTACCCATATATCAGTATATTACTCTAGAAATAATCTATGATAATATTTGCAGTCTTTTTTAAGTCCCGTAGTGCGAACATTCAAATGTTTTGGCTGTAATATTGTTTGAATTTCTGAAAACTGAAGAAATCGGGAAACAGGAACATATAGCTGACCCCAAACTGTTACCCATTTAAAAGGTAAGTGTTCAATTGATTGGGCTGTAGTTAAAATTTGATCGAATTATCCACTAAAATACAGTGTTTGTGTCTTTCCCCCTCCCCATTTCCAATTCTATCAGAGGCAATTATATGGTTGCACGTTAGTCAGAATAGAAAACGGTTATCTATTAGCATTTCTTGGAAAGTTGAATTGGTAACGTGTCCAGAGGTTGATGATAAGCAGTCTCACAAAGGGAAATAGTAGCGAGGTGTTTTCTGGGAGAAGACGTCAACCACTTTCTCATCGGCATAATGTGGCTTTTAAAGTCTCTCAAAGGGAAAAAGTAGTGAGGTGTTTTCTGGGAGAAAACGTCAACCACTTTCTCATCGGCATAATGTGGTTTTTAAAGTCTCTCAAAGGGAAATAGTAGCGAGGTGTTTTCTGGGAGAAGACGTCAACCACTTTCTCATCGGCATAATGAGGCTTTTAAAGTCGCTCAAAGGGAAATAGTAACGAGGTAGTTTCTGGGAGAAGACGTCAACCACTTTCTCATCGGCATAATGTGGCTTTTAAAGTCTCTCAAAGGGAAATAGTAGCGAGGTGTTTCTGGGAAAAAAACTTCAAACTTTCTCATCGGCATGATATGGCTTTTTCCTCAACAAATATTCTCACAGCAGCTGCTCTGATGAGCATTTGCCCTCCTGGTGACCCGACTACATAAATTTAGGCGATTAGTGATGAAGTCTCACCAATTTTACTGTGGAACATATAAAAGGAACTTCTACTCTCTTTCATTTCTCGCACTTCTCAACCGTGGAATTCTCTCCTGACTTTTGCTTCCCTGATAACTAGAATCTTCAGAAATTTAAATGTAAAATCCATCGCCATCTTCCGTCATCTTTTCTTATCCTTTCCTCAGTCGTTCTCATTTTACAGTCTTAGCCCCAATTTCCACCTTCACTTTGACATCCTACAACACGCCGCGGTCCAGTGGCATTGTCGCTTCATTTGAAAGGAAACAGTTAACAAAAAAGCCACCAGCGGAAATGTTTATTGAGTCTATGTCCAGGTAATGTTTTCTGCATTGAATAAACCGAAATGCTTGTCTATTAATTTCATCATTAGTCACAAGCCACACAACCATATAACAGACAACTCAAAGTTATTTTTTTCATTTTAGCATTTCTTTTCTTCAAAAAGTGAAGTCCAATCAGATTTTATTCAATTATCGTCGAGTTTATCTCGTATCCAAGTATGTAATTCTTCTTTGGTGAACGCTTCCCTTATGATGATGTAAGAAAAGCCGAGTATAAGAAAGTGCCGATAGTGTAAATTTGTTCAAAGTGGAACTCAACTTGCCAGGAAAATGACTGACACACTTGATTTCATGACCTTCCTCTGTGACACATAGGGAATGAGACATTCAGGATACAGTTGTGAAACTCCACAGACTGCCACTGACTGTGTTATAATTTCGAGTGGGGCCTTCTATAGCATATCTGTCACGCGTAGCCCTCTTTATTCGCTGGCTCAACCGTTGAGATGTTTTGTAATCATCACTCGCTCGTCCCACCGTTGTGGTCTTTGGGGTTGGATACGTTGAGAGCTTTGGAGTTGGTTCTCGTCTTCGAGCTTACTGCCGTACCAGGAGTTAAGAACTCTCGATGGCATCACTCTCAGTCATAGGACCACGCAAGCCCCTCGACCACGACAAGGAGCCACCATCAGAGGTACACACATAGAAAAATATTCGCATAAACAAACAGACAACCCCCCATATATATATATATATATAGAGAGAGAGAGAGAGAGATAGATATATAATTCACTGGATATCGAAGTAAACAGTTCACCATCAAATGTAATATTTATTATTATTATTACTTTAGATAACGAATGGTAGAAACCGATCAATATTAAGAAAAGAATTAAAATATAAAATTATTAGCAAATATATGAGAACATTTTTTTTATTATTATTGCTGTTGTTAAAAAATATTTAAAAGATAAATAATAGAAGAAGAAATTGACTATTTAGAACCGATATTAAGAAAAGAAAGCAAAACAAAATGTAAAACCAGAAAATATTTTTAGATTTTAAGACATTTTTTGGATATAATAATAATTTATTTATAGTCTTAATTATCCCAAGTAGATGTTGCAATTTGATATGGCGTAAGTTAGTCTCAACAATAACAATTATAGCTGTTGTAGCATATCCATCAGCAGTTGGGATCTCTTGTAATCATGATCTGCGTGCCCCACAGTTGGGGTCTTTGGGGTGGGTCACGCTTTGTCTGGGTCCTCGACTTCGACCGTAACTCCAATGTCCTCGTACCGAGAGTTTAGAAATCCCGATGACATCACTATTAGAATCATTGGACCAGGCAAGCCCTTCGACCACGTCCACGAGCGACCATCAGAGGGACATACATTGATACATACTCACATAAACACATACGGACACACATCCGCACATATATATATATATATATATATATATATATAAATATTTCACTGGATATCGAAGTAAACAGTTCACCATCAAATGTAATATTTATTATTATTATTACTTTAGATAACGAATAGTAGAAACCAATCATTATTAAACAAAGAATTAAAATATAAAATTATCAGTAAAAATATGAGAACATTTTTTTTTATTATTGCTCTTGTTAAAAACATTTAAAAGATAAATTAAAGAGGAAGAAATAAACTATTCAGTACCGATATTAAATAAAGAACATGTAAAACTAGAAAATATTTTTTAGATTGTAAGACATTTTTGGGCGATAATAATAATTTATTGATAGTCTTAATTATCCGATAAATGTATCAGTTATTATTATTATTAATACTTTAAGAACCAAAGAATAAATAAGTAATCATTATCATCATCATCCGCTTCTTCTACAGCTGACCGTGTGAAATCTGAGTCTTTGTCGTCGACTTCGCAGCCAATATATGTGGTTATACGTGTATGTTTCTACGTCCGTATATATATATATATATATATATATACACACACATGTATATACGCATACGTATGTATACATATATATAAACACACACGCATATATATATATACATATATATATATATGTATACAGACACACAAATATATACATATATATATATATAAATATATATATACACATACATATATATGCATATATATGCATACGTATACACACACACACACACACACACACACACATATATATATATATATATATATATATATATATATATATAATTATTTATTTTAAAATATGATGCTGCATAAGAGTTCTCATGTTTCAAAACAAGAGCCGAAAATTTCAATATAATTATTTGAATTAAATTGAATTAAAGTACTAAGCTCTGTTCCATCTTCAAGAGAAATTTTTTTTTTTGGGGGGGGGGGGTAATTCAAAAAAAAATTCGCTTCAAGATGGAACAGAGCTTAGTACTTTAATTCAATTTAATTCAAATAATTATATTGAAATTTTCGGCTCTTGTTTTGAAACATGAGAACTCTTATGCAGCATCATATTTTAAAATAAATAATATATATATATATATATATATATATATATATATATATATATATATATATATATATGTGTGTGTGTGTGTGTATACGTATGAATATATATGTATGTGTATAGTACATTTAAGGGAAGAGGTTTTATAAAATTAAACCCGTATATTAACCATATGACATTAAATTGAAGTTATATGGAGAATGATGTTAATTTAAAACCGAGAGAAAAATAAAATGGCGTTTAAAATAAATAAAAAAAACAAATTTTAAAATAAATAAAGTTATAACAGATAAATTTATTTTTCTATATTTTTGAGATGATGTATTATGTACATTATTTCAGTATCTGTCTATATTTCTGAGATGAGGTATTATGTACACTATTTACATTATTCGGACTATTGTCCGCATCTTTGTTGCCATATTTATTACAACGTTTCGGCCTTTCAGTATCTATCTATATTTCTGAGATGAGGTATTATGTACAATATTTACACTATTCGGACTATTGTCGTCATCTTTGTCGCCATATTTATTACAACGTTTCGGTCGTTGTACGCTCCAGCCTTCTTCAGGTGGTTGGAATGTCTAACTGAACCCTTTATTTCGCTCGCTGTGGTAGACTGTTCTAGTTCCACGTGACATGTCTAATGGATGTCAGTTATCAGTTATCTCCTGTTAATTCACGTTTCCAAGTTCTCTACTGTCTCAAACAGGTATTGAACTCACATTGTCAATGGATCCAACCAACACTTTTATCCACTGTGCTTAAGAAGTGATAAATATGGCAACAGAGATGAGGATAATAGTCCGAATAATGTAAATAGTGTACATAATACCTCATCTCAGAAATATAGACAGATACTGAAGAAGGCCAGAGTGTACAACGGCTGAAACGTTGCGATAACTATGTCAACAAAGATAAGGACAATAGTCCGAATTATGCAAATAGTGTACATAATACCTGATCTCAGAAATATAAACGGATACTGAAGAAGGCCGGAGCGTACAGCGGCCAAAACTTTGCGATAAAAATGGCGGCAACGATGAGGACAATAGTCTGAATAATGTAAATACTGTAGATAAAGTTTTATTTAAAATTACAAAGTTATACTAAAAAGTACAAAGTCATATTCCCATTGAATATATATTGGATAATCAAATAAATAAAAAATATAGAATGATTCCTCCTCTGATGGAGAGCGATGCTGCCTAGATTCAATTATAAAAGGTAACCAAAAAATTTAACATCATTTGGTAGTGTAATAACCTAGCCAATTCTCAAATGTTAACAAAATGGGTAAAAACGAAGTTAACTGTGCGAACTTATCTCAATGAGAATCTATCAGCAAGATGGATCGATGGTGCCAGGGATAATGACAATGTACGGTCGAAATGGCCCACCACGTACACCTGACTTGACACCTTCTGATTTTTTCTATGGGGCTATGTGAAAGGACAGGTCTGTATCCCGAATCTTTCTACAAGCCTAGAGGAACTTAAGCAAAGAATGACACAGAGGCGGTGAAGAATGCTACGCAAGACATGCTACAGCGTGTCTGGCAGTAGCTGCATTATCGACTTGACGTTTGTCGTGTCAAAAAATGGTGCGAATATTGAAGATGTAAAGCCTTGTGAGTTTGGTTATAAAATCTACATCCCTTTGAATATCTTGTTTGGATTTTGATAAATCTTTTATTGTTATTGTTTTATGTTCAACTTTTCTCTCTGTTCATGTGAAGTTATGGTATTTTTCGGACTGGAACGGAATTCATGACAATACCAAATTTAAACTGAGATCCACACGTGTTGGTTTCGATCCTCGGATAATGGATATTTATTATTCCTTTTATACAATAATTCTGGCACAAGACCGAAGGGGAAGTGTGGAAAAGGCTGGTCTAACACTAACTTAGTCCTAGTTATTCGCAATCACGACCCATTCATTTATTACAATGTACACAAGAACTTGTCCATCACCTCTCAATTCTAATGTACCACAATACCACATATTCATAAAGGACCTACAAAACAATAAGAGTGGCTTCTGTATGCTGCCGATAGACAGAATCAATAAGCACAATCCCTAATGGATTGGAAAAGAAAACTTAAATGTTAGAATCAAAGTCTGATTCAGCCAAGATGAAAAAAAGGGACAAAAACCAACTGGGAAGTTTGGGAAAACTTGACATGGACCATAACGAAAGTGAGTGCAGGGAACAGATATACAACCCCGGGGAAATTAACTAAACTCTGTAAGTTACTGTTCACCACTGCCGTAGCCCGGTATTGAACTCACAACACTTTGATCGAATCACTGGATCCAACCAACGCTTTTACCCACTAGGTCCTCGGTACCTGCCAACAGCAGTGGCGAGCAAAAACTTGGAGAGTTGAGTTAAAGGGAGATAACTAAGACATCCGAAAGAGATATGGCACGTGGAACGAACACTCTACCCCGGTCGACGAAATAAAGGATTTAGTTCGAAATTCCAATCAACTGAAGAAAGCCGGAGCGTACAACGGCCGAAACGACGTGAACATGGCAATAAAGATAAGGAAAACCGGTCGAACATTATAAAAAATGTATAAATTAATAATTTAATAATAACAAAAAGGCTTTGTCGATAAAAGTTTGGGTCATTTGCTCAGCATGTATGCTTCGTCAGTCTTATTCAACCCCGGTATATAGACTGAGTTCATGTAGGAATTAGAAATTTAACTGTGACATCTGTGACATACAGAACTATCCATTTCAATGTTTCGGTCAGACAAAAGGCACTAGTCAGTGGGCAGGGGAGAGTGGAAGGTATTAGCCTTAAAGGAAGAGGTTTTATAAATTTAAACCCAGATATTAACCTTATAGCATTAAATTGGGATTATATGAAGAATGAAGTGTTAATTTGAAACTAAGAGAAGAAGGAAAATGTTTGTTTTTTTAATTTATATAGGGAAGGTTGAGTTTAAAAATACACGTTCTTACTTAAAAAAATACACTTCCTAAGATAAGTTAGATTTAAAAATAAGATATATTTAATAAATTAAAAATATGCCATATTTAGATAATTTATATTAACATTAAGTAAGATTATATTTAAAAAATTATAATTAATAAAAAAATGATTATTTTAAAAGATAAAAAACATTGGAAAATAAAAAGATAAAAATAAGATAAAATAATTTAAATAATTAAATTATATACATATATATATATATATATATATATATATATATATATAATTTAAGTGGACATTGAAGTCAGCAGCTAGAGGCGGCAATCTTTTTCTTGCATAAAAGCAATCGTCAGATCATTTATATTTTCATATGCCCTATGTCAATTATTTAGCACTTTAACACCAAAATATAGCATACCTCAGAACTATATTTTATTATATATAATTTTACACGAATGACAAATGTAACCTAGTCTACAGGGTGTTGCAGCAAAATCCGACACTTGATAAAAAGAAAACGAAATAGGCAATAAAAACAAAAGTTGTACATGCAGGGATCCGACAGTTTATTTAGCAGCAGTTAGAGTTCCATACTACATTATTTTTCAATGTAACAACCGCTGGCGGCGATGACCATCTCAAGGCGGGGGCGAAATGTGTCACACGCTTTGGTGACCATGTCCATAGCGGCGTGTTGTGGGCGTGCTTGTTGGTCTTGGCTTCGAGTACGCCCCAGAAGAAATAGTCAAGGGGGTTGTAGTCAGGTGAGGTGGGCAGCCACAAGTCCGGCGACCAGTGGTGAGGAACATTGTTGAGCAGCCAGGCCTGGGTCATCTTGGCCTTGTGTGGAGCAAGAGGGACAAAATGCTCCCGTTCTTCTTTCAAAAGGGCCTGAGAGTCACCGCTGATATCTACCAAGAGATGCTGAGAAGCGTGGTGAAGCCTTGGATGGACAGGATCGCCGCTTCCAGAAGGACTCCGCTCCTGCACACAAGGCCAAGACGACCCAGGCGTGGCTGCTCAACAATGTTCTTCCCCACTGGTTGTCGGACTTGTGGCCGCACTCCTCACCTGACTGCACCCCCTCCCTTGACTGTTTTTTCTGGGGCGTGATCGAGGCTAAGACCAACAAGCACGCCCATAACACGGTCGACTCTCTGAAGGCTGCCATCGTGGAGGCGTTCGCCGCTATGGACAAGGACATGGTCGCCAAAGCTTGTGACTCATTTCGTGCCCGCCTTGAGATGGTCGTCACCGCCAGCGGCGGTTACATTGAAAAATAATATAGGATGTACCTCTAACTGTTGCTAAATAAACTGTCGGGTATCTGCATATGCAACTTTTGTTTTTATTGCCTGCTTCGTTTTCTTTTTGTCAAGTGTCGGATTTTGCTGCAACACTCTGTATATACCAAGTCTTTAAACATAATAACTCAAAATTTAAGGATTTGCTGACATATGTTTCTATGGAATTTTTGCTTGTTTTGGTGTGAGGAAAAAAAATAAAAGTATTTTTTAATGCATCCTGTATATAGGATATTTGCATAATTAAAATAACTAATTTCTATAATCTTCTCAGAATGGATAATATTTTGGACTTATGTGATATTTTAAAATAAATGCTTTATCTATGACATTTCCACTCAAATTACGTTGATATTTAAAAAACTAACATGGTCACATAGGTTATTATGGTTCACCATAAAATCCAATTCTTTGTAGATCTTAAAAATATTCGGCTTTTTTCTACCGATCACTGTTCTTGTATCCATTAATACACTTAGCTAATATTGTAACATTCTCGTGACGTTACCGTAACATTGCAATCAACCATTATTCTTATACAAAACTTACTGCTCATGCGTAAAGCTGTCACAAAATCACGATTACGTTGCGAAATCCTGTAGATTAAAAAAAAAACATTGAAATAACACAAGAAGAGTTTTTTCTTCATTTAACAATTGTTGTGACCAAGTAAATGATTAAGGAAATAACAAAACAAGTGTTGCAGATATATCATATATTAAGCAGTAAGTACAAAAGAAGAGTATTATATGACTAGTGAGTGTGTGTCGGATGACCCAGCGTTCAATCTATTCGACTGTTATATTTACTACGCTTCCCTACGAGGTAGGATGGGGCACAAGGCCGAGTTTAATGTGGGGCAATCCGAGCTCGTAGGCCCGGCCAGAAAATTCGCCATAGACCCCGTATAAAACGGGGTCATGTAGCTGTTTTGCCCTTCGACATAGCCTCCTCTGAGGATCCTCTCTGCCCATAGGCAGAGAGTTCGACTGAAAGAGCTGGAACAGATCTATTCGACTGTTAATATTTAACAGAACACGAGGGATGTATGCGGCACAAGGCCGTGTTTAACGCGGGTTCTTCGAGCCCGTAGACTCGGACAAATAATCCCCGGATCTGTCTACCTCTCCGGACGAAACTTTGCCCTTCGGCACAGCCTCGTTAGGGTTTATCTCTGTCCAAAAACAAAGAGTTCGACAGCAGCTGCGAAAAGTCACAGCCTCGGTAGAAAAATCTATTCGACTGATAATATTTAACAGACCCTTTATGAAGGATGTATATGGCACAAGGCCGAGATAACCGTGGTTTGTCTCGGCCAAAAAGATTCACTTCGAACCCGCATAACCGGCTTCAGGACCTGTCTACCTCCTCGGACGAAACTTTGCCCTTCGGCAAAGCCTCGTCCCGGTTCCTCTCTGCCCAAAAGCAGAGACTTCGACTGATGAATAATCTGTTCGACTGTTGCATGTAACAGCCACCCCACACGAGGAATGTATGTGGCACAAGGCCGAGTTTACCGTGAGTTCTAAGAGCCGGTAGGCTCGGCCAAAAAACAAGAGTACTCACATAAACGGGTTCAGGACCTATCTACCTCCCCGGACGAAACTTTCCCCCATGGGAAAGGCTCGTCCAGGTTCCTCTCTGCTCGAGGCAGATTTCGACAGATTAACAATCTATTCGTCTGTTAATATTTAACAGCCCCCCACCACTACCCCGAGGGATTTATGTGGCCCAAATCCGAGTTTAGCGTGGGTTCTCCGAGTCCGTAGACCTGGTAAAAAATATTCCCTTAGAAGTCGCATAAACGGGTTCAGGGCCTGTCTACCGCCCCGGACGAAACTTTGCCCCGTGACAAAGCCTCATCCGGGTTCCTCTATGCTCGAGGTAGAGAATTCGACAGATAATCTATTCGACTGTTATATTTAACAGCTCCCCACCCCAAGTAATATATGTGGCACAAGGCCGAGTTTAACGTGGGTTTCTCCGAGCCTGTAGGCTCGACCAATAATATTCCCTTTGAACTCACCAAGACGGGTTCAGGGACTGCCTACCTCCCCGGACGAAACTTTGCCCTGTGGCAAAGCCTCATCCGAGTTCCTCTCCGCCGTGGCAGAGAGTTTGA
Organism: Acanthosepion lycidas; assembly: GCA_963932145.1. NCBI lineage: Eukaryota > Metazoa > Mollusca > Cephalopoda > Sepiida > Sepiidae > Acanthosepion > Acanthosepion lycidas. The sequence continues at coordinate 24,457,782 of OZ010601.1, forward strand.
CAGTTGAATAATCTATTCGACTGTTTCCCCCAAGGCCTTCTCCCCGACTAATCTTATTGTGGGAGAAAGAGGCCAACATAGACTCTTTAGATGGAGAACATCACAACAACAATAAAATTTATTCTTGTATTTCTTCTTTAAAAGAGAATCACTAATTTCGATTATAAAGGAATATTCTAATATCTTCCAGGAATTTATTATCCATTTTCTGTTCATGCAATCTTACAAGGCAACGTATTTGCAATGTTACAATGGGACATTACGAGTCGGTTGTGTGGAGCCTACAAAAAACCGGTTTGGCAATCTTTATATTACCTTACGGAAACTATGTAGCAACGTTTATTTTGTTAACAATATAAACTCCTTATTTAGATTAAAGTCCTTGTGGGTGACGAATTATTCTCTACACACATCAACATCTCTCCCACAGGCGACATGTGGCAAGCTTCTCGCTGTTCTACCGCTATTTCCACGGAAAGTGCTCGGACGGACTACTTTTCTTGGACCCGCCGGGGCAAACCTTCATTCGCCATGCCACTTACTTTGTAGCAAACCACGCACATTCTCTCCGTATTTAATTGATGAGAGGTAAGTTCCACTCGAACAGCTTCTTCCCGCGAATCACCACCCTGTGGAACTGACACCCAACAGGTTGTTTCTCCAATCTCTAAAATATTAATCTGTTCAAGGCTAGGGTTAACTGTTATCTTACACTACTATACACACAAATGACCTCCTAATGTAACCCTCAACCTAGAGTGGCCCTCATTTGGCCTCCGAGCTTTGTCAAAAGTGAACCTTACTATAAAAATAAATGTCTCCTCTTCATCTGGTCTATTGGAATTGGTTGGTTGATTCTGTTTGGCGATATATCAACACCTCTATGGGTTATTTAATGTCGAGATCTAAATATTTTGTACGTAATTTCTTTTTTTTTTAAATATTTTTTTGAGATAATATTTTTTTGAGATAATATTTTTTTGAGATAATATTTTTTAGTGATACAAATGTTACTAATTAACCTATAGCTGGGGAGAATAGGTAGATTCATACTTACTACAAGGGTATTTGCGCGAAAGTGTATATAACGAACCCAACTGGAATTTATAACTCTGCTCTCCGATTAAGAATTACAAGCCATCATCCATTGCACCACCCGCACATCCATGCTTACAACACCTGGTATTCCCAAGAAGCCATCCATATAGGTACTGACCAAGATCGACGTTGCTTAACAAAGAACAGTTCCAAATAACAGAAACCACATCACCTGAGAACTAACAACATCAGCAACAACTAAAATGCACATGTAACTTGAAGGGACAATAATGACATAGTAAAGATATTAACGTTCTACTACTTCAAATAGAAGGTTAGTGAGGAAAACCAAATTAATACTGGAAAGAACGATAAAAGCTACTGGAATTGAGACCTAGTTGCCAATCTAGTAATACTCTTATATTCATTTGCTCAACGTATCAAAGAGAGCTCATTAAAACAAACTCTATGAAAATATTTATAGAAAGTATTGAGAGAAGCCATATCTTTAATTGGGACTAGTCTCTCTGATAAACAATTTCCAGCCATCAACCATCACACCAGGGATCAGCAATCTTTTGCTGCCTATGTGCTAACTTAGGGGTTTAAAATCTCTCATTGTGCCAACTACATACATCTTATTATAAAACGCAGATTGTGTGTGTGTGTGTGTGTTCGTTTATATATTGGATCGGATTTCCTACATTTTTCAACCGATTTCAACAAAACTTCACAGGACTACGTAAAATTACCTTGCGGTGGTTCTAACAGCGCCAAAAATTGGAAAAATACAATTGTTTTTGCACGAAATCAATTTGAAAACACGATTAAGAGGCATCACGAGAATGAAAGGGGGACAACTCATATCGAGTTATACTTATTTTAAAACCTAGGTTGTTTGTGTGTGTGTGTTCGTTTATATATGGGATCGGATTTCCTACATTTTTTCAACCGATTTCAACAAAACTTCACTTTTTTTTTTGGCAGGTAGTGTTTCTTATTGTCTTGCACACTTTTGTTTTTTTTTACATTCAGAATGCTTTAAAAATTCCATTTACAAGACATTTCTTTATAATAAAATTATATTCAATCGGTAGGCTCATAACGATTTAAAACAATGTTTTTGTTTGAGTTTGGGTTTGACCAATTCGTAAAAAAAAAAAAAAATAATAATTAAGACATGCGTGTTCGTCAACCTTAAACAATAATCTTTATCAATTTTATTTTTCAGTCTTTATGATGGTCGATACTTGATCTATCTCTTACTGTTACATCCCCGGGCAACGCCGGGCTCTCCTTCTAGTATTTTTATACAAGTCAAGGTCAATATACCTGTTCCACAATAGATTTTATATAGTAATATATAAGTAGGTATACTTTAGTATATATTGAAATTGAAACAGCTAAATATGTTCTTTGCGTTGTAGTAGCTATTGGTTCAAAAATTGGATGCCAACTCCTTCTCTAAACTCTAAAATAAATGATTTGCTGCTTCTTGCTTTCCTGCTTTAAGAACTTAAGCAAACTCTTTGATCCTTCTGTCAGCCTATCAACATTCTACTTCTACTACAAATATCTTCCTTGAAGAGTTTCTTTTTGTTCTTAGCATAGCAACTATAATTTTTTTTTTGTTTCTTTATTTTTTCCCCTTTTAGAATTATTCTTCATTATTTTTCTCCTCTTTAAATGTTTTTATATTAATTATTACTTATAATATTACTTATTTTAAATTTTTGGTTTATTTGAATTGTAAATCTTTTCTCTGCGATGAGAATATGTACGTAATAAAACATACTTTTAGAGAATCAAGTTTCCGCGTAAATTACTGCATATATAAGTTATATGTATATGCATATATGTAGAAGTATATGCATGTATGTAGATGTATATGCATATATGTTGATGTATATGCATGTATGTATGAATATGTATGTATATGTTAATATTAAGTTGGTGCAAAAATAATGACGTAATAATGTCGTTTTTTGACCTATTTTTAACGTCAAAAAACGACATCGTTACGTCATTATTTTTGCACCGACCTAATATCTTCTTTGAAGAGGTTCTTTTTGTTATTAACATAGCAACTAAAAATCTGACGAACGAACGCAGATACACACACAGAGACACATATACACAGACACACAAACACAGACACAGAGCGAGAGAGAGAGAGAGACACACACACACACACACACATACAGACACACACACACATTCTCAAAAGCCACTTCGATGCCTATTTTACATTGTATTAAGGACCTGCCCCCAAAAATGCGATACCTAAGGCAAAGGTCGGCAACTTTTTGCTCACTATGTGCCGACTTAGGGGTTTAAAATCATTCCGTGTGCCAACAGCATACGTATTTTTATACAAGTCAAGGTCAATATACCTGTTCTACAATATATTTTATATAGAAATATATAGTATATATCATTTCGTATATATTAAAATTGAAACAGCTAAATATCTTCTTTGCGTTGTAGTTGTTATTGGTTCTGACTTCGTGATGTCATTTGCGGCTGCGTGCCATTAGAAATTGCTTAGCGTGCCACGTGTGGCACGCGTGCCGTAGGCTGCCAATTCCTGCATTTCTCCATTCGCATATCTAAGCTAACATCACCTGGTGTTCCCAAGCGGTTATCATTGCATTTTTTTTTTTACCAGGGCTCATATTGCAATTTTCGTTGTTATTGCTTTTCTCTGGCACTCCTTATTACTTGTTCCCATATTGTATTCATTTTCATGCCAGAGAAAAGCAATAATAACAACGAAAATTGCATATATGAGCACTCGTTTGTAAAAAATGGTTGCTGAAGACATTAGGTTTATAATAGCCAGAAATTCATACACAGATGCCCTCAAGGACACATGGCACAGTGGATAAAGGGGTTAGTTAGATCCAGTGACAGGACCCAAAGAGCGTGAGTTCTGTATATATATATATATATATATATATATATATATATATATATATATATAGTCTTAAGGCGGTAGAGAAATTGGAGTGGGGAAGTAACTGATATCTGACATCCATTAGACATGGCACGTGGAACTAGAACAGTCTACTTTAGCGAGCGAAGCAAAGGGTTCAGTTCGACATTCCAACCACCTGATGAAGGCCGTGATATGTATGGCAACAAAGATCAAGACAATAGAACATTGTAAATAGATATGGGTCTTGCCTTTAAATCTAATGATTTCAAATTTTTCATTAAGACATATAGGAGCATATAGAGAATTACAATTAAACTCTCTTAATTAAATCCCATTTATCAGTAGGTGTCCTGTTTTTCTCCTTTAAACTAAACAAAAAAAGGATTTGGACCTTTTAAAACCCTTTATTCTAAATTCAACACCATCACTTGATAAGAAGCCAAAAGTGTTTATAACATATTTATGTTATAATTTTCGAATAAATTATATTTACTTTAGTTTGTATTGAGCACTCTTTTAAGAATAGTATGTTTTGGTTATAAGAATTTTAGTATACACTAAACCTATATATATATATATATATATATATATATATATATGAAGAAATATAGTCTTAAGGTGTGCTATATTTATGGGATAAAGTGCTCAATATCAGAGATAGAGCGTGTGTAAATATAAAAGGGAACATTGAAGTCAACACTTAGAGGTGGCTGTCTGTTTCATGATAGTCGCAAACAGACTGTCGCCTTTAAGTGTTGACTTCAATCTTCACTTTCATATATATATATATACATATATATATGAAGAAAAATATACGGAAAAAAACAAACAAATATCCTAATAATTAAACCTAATTAACATTAGACTATATTTAATTCAACATGAAAAGACGATGGACATAAGAGTAAGACTAATCAAAAACAGATAACTGAAATTTTTCAAGATCAGCGTTCCATTTCAATATGATCACGTCGGCGTCACGTGGGCGATGTTGTGAAAACGTATTCCTAAAATAGAGTATTTTGAATGAAAAATGAAAAGAATTTTATTTTAATCTAAAACTTATATGTATGTTTGTCGAGCATTAATCTTAATATTGAAACGGAACGCTGATCTTGAAAAATTTCAGTTATCTGTTTTGATTAGACTTACTCTTATGTCCATCGTCTTTTCATGTTGAATTAAATATAATCTAATGTTAATTATGTTTTATGAATATGTTCTGAAGATGATCTACTAGACCGAAACGTCCGACGTTGACATTATATTAACATTAAAACAGCATAATTGCATATTCGGATTTTTGTTTGTTTTTTCCGTATATTTTTCTTCATACTGTCGGATCTATATCCATATATTTGCTCATATATATATATATATATATATATATATATATATATATATATATATATGTGTGTGTGTGTGTGTGTGTATGTGTGTGTGTGTGTGTGTGTGTGTGTGTATCTATGAATGAATTTTTAGGCATTAAATAACCCTTTGAGGTTGATATACCATAAAACAAACCAAACCAAACCTGATGCTGACCACTTATTCACTGGTTTCTCTTTTTTTACGAATCTAGCCTGTTCTACTGCCATCTCTCTATTATTCTGTTCAACAGTACCTTACTCACGTAGACTATCAGACTGATGGCGCGGTAGATGCTGGGCTCATAGCGGTACCCTTTCTTTGACAAAGGAACAAAACCTGCTCTACACCAGCCACTGACCAGATTTCCATTTTGTCTTGCAGAGACCGGTTCCGGTGTCTCAAGTAACCTTCTACATTTACCGTCAAAGCTTTTATTATTACTATTTAGTAGAAATATAAAAATTTTATTAAATATATCGTAATAAAAATGTCATCTGTATAGTCGTCGGTTAGACTTCTTGTAAAGACCGTCGCAGTACCCTCCTCACCAGGCCTTTGCCTCTTCTACTTCTGTCACAGCATTATTATTAATGTCATTGGTGAGGTCAGTATGAGGTAACCCCCAACCTCATTTACCTCCCAGAAACTTTTTCAGAAATTTCAAGTGTCTCTTTCTAATTCTAACTGTGATTTTTTTTTCTTTTTCTTCTTTCCATATGCTCTACATCCTCCTATAGAATCACATATCTCTTATCTCGAGCCCCGTCTTCGCCGGTGAGACGAGAAGAAGGCTTTCCTCTTCCTCTTCCTGTCTTGTCGAACTCTCCGACTCCGGGCGAAGAGGAACACAAACGAGGCTATGCCGAAGGACAGAGTCTCGTTGAAGTAATCGCTCAGTCGTAAAATGTTCTGTTTGTTTATCAAGTATAAAAGAGGTGAGGGAGATAATAATAACGATCGCTTGACGTTTGTCAAGCGACGTGTTAATACGCTCGTCTCCTTCATTCTGGTGGCCGGCGAACTTGCGCGTCTTTTATTTTGTTTGTGGGGCTTAAAAAGATCATTTGGGAATTCACTTCCGGATATGATTCGGGCCTTTCCATTGGACGACGAACAAACTTCGCGTCGGCTCGCGAAAAGGTCCGTAAAAGAATTTGTTTCTGAGAACTGACGATTATTTGAATTTTGTTTTTAAATGTTTCTTAGTTTCGATTATTTGAATTTTGTTTTTAAATGTTTCTATTGGCCGAAAAACATTTCGCATCAAGGTGTGAAATTTTACGAGTTTCGTTTTGGATTCCCTTTTGCGTGTGTGTTAAGCAAAGTTTGTAAATTCGAGTCTTTTTAATTTCTAGCAAAATCAATGAGTCAGTGCTTAGCATTTGAATTTTAAATCTAGATCTTTTTTTGTTCACTATATATATATATATATATATATATATATATATATATATATATATATACACTGGCTAAAATAATTTTAAGACCGATGGTTAAAGTTTTATTCATTTCAGAATATGTTTCTAATAAAAACAATATAAATTTCTCTTTTTGAATGTTGTAAAAATTGTATATTTTTCTACAACTTGAAAAATCCTTGTTTTTATTAATTGTAAAATGGATTAGATGTTCGGTCCATGTTGCAAGTACTTTCGGTAACCATATATCATCCTCAGGCATAGATGTTATTTTTTTCTCAATTTCTGCAAATTTCGGGTAAAATTCGAAGACAAAAATAAATGTGATACTTGTCCAAAGATATTTTTAAAGGGTGTTATTAGTAACAGGTAATAATTTTTGGGAACGAGCAGTAATGCAATGCTAGCGTTTTGAATATTGTAGTAATGTAGTAATTCACGAATTCTATTATTGTAATTTTTTTCCGTTAACGTGACATAGACTAATTGGTCATGACATTAACTTCATTGATTTATTCTTTGAATGACTACATCTTTACAATATATATATATATATATATATATATATATATATATATATAATAAAAAGGCTTAAATACTAGTACTCCATGGTCATAATTTATTACATTGGAAAAATAAATACGATCCAATTCATCAGACCTACAATCAGAACAACCTCCGGGAATAAAAAAATAAAATTTAGTGAGAGTGTATGTATGAGAGTGGGGGACGAATGCGAGAGTAAATGAGAGCTATAGGGAGGGGTAACAGACGCGAGAAGAGCAGGAAGGTCTAAAGGTGAAGGTGGGGATTAAAATTTAACAGAGAAAAGTTTTAAGGAGGGGAGTCAGATACTGGATTCTATCCTCTTGGAATTTTTTTACACACACACACACACACATATATATATATATATATATATATATATATATATATATATATATATATGTGTATGTACGTTTGTATATATATTTTTTTCAGATATATGTACATATATGTATGTGTATATTAACCACTAATATTATCAATATCTATATCTATATCTATCTCTCTCTCTCTCTCTCTCTCTCTCTATCTATCTATCTATCTATCTATCTATATATATATATATATATATATATATATTTTATACGTTATTTTTATAGATACATATGTTTAAGTAAATACTCTGTTTATAATAAACAGTATTAACAAAGTTTAACTGTCTGATTGCCGAGAAATCTCAGAGAAAATATGTGTCCTCCTACAGAAATCGAATCGTACCCCCGAACCACCATATAGCCTGTGGTGGTATACCATTTAGCTACAGAGGAAGCATCTGGTTGGAACGTTAAAATTACTGTTTTCGAACTACATTTACTTAATGTATAAATATATAAAAATAATTGTCGAATTAGTCCATTTCATAACATGTCATTTGTTTACGTTAAGATACGCTTCAAGCAGATATGAACATTCGAGAGAAATCATGGGAAAATTGTAGTTTAAAAACAGTAATTTAGCTTTGCTGACCCGTTGCTTCCTCAGTAGCTAAATGGTATAGCACGTCGGGCTATATGACGGCTCCGTGTAGGGTACAGGTTCGATTCCTGTCGAAGTGTACATATTTTCTATGAGATTTCTCGTACATTCAGGTCGGTAAATGTTATTAATAATATTCATTGTAAACAGAGCATTTACTTAAATATTTGTATCTATGAAAATAACGTATAAGCAGCATATACTAATGTCGGATTCAGTCCATTTCAAATTATATATATATATATAGGTCACTTCCAAAAATAAATACGCTAAAAATCCACCGCCGACAGCTTAGTGGTAGAATATCCGCCTGATACCAATTCAGTCGGGTTCCGATCCTAGCTAGATGCAACCGGATGTCTAGCCGCACTGATGAGCTGTGATACAGCGAAACAGTCTGTCTGTGGATGACATTATATTAGCTCCTGAATTAAATTTAATTCCAGTTGAGCACTCTCGGGCTGAGGTATGGGTTTGTAAACAGTGACTATTATAGCTATATAGCGAGACTCTTCGCAAGCCGAATTGAGTCACTGTAGGTCACTGGGCGTGTTTCCAAAAATAAATACGCTAAAAATCCACCTTCATTCCGACCGTGCGCTTAGTAAAATATCCGCCTGATACCAATTCCGTCGGGTTTCGATCCTAGCTAGATGCAACCGGATGTCTAGCCGCACTGATGAGCTGTGATACAGCGAAACAGTCTGTCTGTGGATGACATTATATATATATATATATATATATATATATATATATATATATATATATAATGTTATTTTTATTGAGTACGCGTATTTGATTTGCTATTCCTGCCTTTAATTTTATTATAAAGTAAAATTAATAACCACGGGCTGAATTGAAAGTCCTGCTAAAAAAACAAGAAAATCAACGCAAACACTAAAATAACGTTTATAATAACAAATAATATCGGATAAAAAAAACAAAAAAAACCTTTCAAAAATTCAGTTCCTGAAATGCAAGGTCATTCTGGTTGTATTTGTTTGTCTTTTTCACCCTAGACAAAACGAGAATGCCACTTGTACAGAGGGGGTTGCAGAGAGTGAAAGTGAGAGTAAAGAGTGGTTACAGGGAAACAGATATAAAACATATTTGAATTCAGATATACTGTCTTTATATATGCATACATGCATACACACACAAAAGAAAAAAAACTTTAACGAAGGACATTTGTTGGGCGTTAAGGAAAACACACACACACACACACACACACACACGCATATATATATATATATATATATATATATATATATATATATATATATATATATATATATATATATATATTCAAACGGGCTTGATTTTATACGAAACGACGTCTGCTTGTTTAATTTTTTTACTGTATTTATCCAATTTGTGTATAAGGTTTTGTGTATTGGGGTCAACGTTGTGGAGAATCTGTCAAAATTCATGTTTTGGCTTGTTGTTGTTCAATGATTTCGGCCGTCTTAGTGATTTTCAAGAACACATGTTCTGTCTGTGTGAGAGGCAGAATTTCTTTATCTATATCCTGGTACTCTTTGTAAATCTGAAAGTTTGAAATGATCTCCGGTGACGTCATGTGTAATGGCTAATCGGGATCGAAACGGCACCTTAACGAAAGATTGGAAAAATACAATAAAAAAGTAAATAGTCTTTGTCGTTCCTTTTTAAAGAAACTTCTTTGGCTGGAAACAATGTTGCCTAAATATACCTTACATCCACCACGAACGAGTCTATTTATCTCTTTCTCGCTATATCTCTCTCTCTCTCTCTCTCTCTCTCTCTCTCTGTCTATATATATATATATATATATATATATATATATATATATATATATATATATATATGTGTGTGAAAATATTGTAGAAAATAGGAAAGAAACTGGTTTGGTAAATAATCCAAAGTTCCTTAGTATTTTTGTTATTATTTTTAAAAAATAGTGCTCGATACGAAAGTTTAGAAGCTTAATAATGTGTAGTTTCACATGGAGGCACAAAGAGCATGGGTCATCCCAAGTTTTGCAAGTTCCAGTCCTGTTAATGATTTTCCATTTTACTTTAGGTGTCCTATTTTTTCTTTGAGGTGCCAAAAATATTTAGATAGAGAGGTCTGATGTCTTAAGTTTATGTTGTTGAAGGAGCATTTATGCTGCCTCCATCTGGTTTTAAACAATAAAAACCTATTAAATAACAGGCAAGAATTAACGGTTTTCTGCCGACACAACCGAACTTACGCTCTGAATAACTAGCTAAAAACACGCATACAATAAAATAAATTTTAAAATCCATAGCCCATATACATAGTTTTAATACCCTACAAAAATTGATAACCCTTTATGAAGTCGTCAAATAACAAACGTTACGGCCTTTTTATATACACAAATCCCTTTCATAAAGAGATATAATAAAAGAATAAAATAAAAACAAATAAATAAATCTCCGTAGACGCTCAAGCCAGACTATGCGAAAACTTCCTCCGTCGTAAATTTAGCCACCCCCACCTTACCGTGACTGGCATCTATGAAAGTAACTCTATACTGATACAAATTATTAACACCCCCACCCCTGCCGATTCTAAACAATCCGCCCTTGATGTTACCATGGAAATTTTTGATTTCAATTATGACCATACAATTAAAACTCGTAAATTTCAGAAATAAGTCATTCCCAAAAAAATTTCGCTTGAAGATGGAACAGAGCCTACTTTAACTCAAGTTAATTCAAATATTATTTTGAAGTTTTCGGCTCTTCTTTTGAAACATGAGACCTCTTATGTAGCGAGTTGGAATCATATTTTTAAATAAATAATTACATATATATATATATATATATAGGTAGATAGATAAATAATGTTAAGTTAAAAAAAATACAATTATCTACTTAAAAACACTCTTCCAAAAATAAATAATACTTAAAAGTATAATATACTTTATTTTTAAAAAAATCCTCTTCGTTCCTCGCTTAGTTTCAAATTAAAACTTCATTCTTCATATAAACCCAATTAAATGTCATCAGGTGAATGTCCGAGTTTAATTTTATAAAACCTATTCCCTTTAAGGCTAATACATTCCACCTGCCCATGGGCATTGTCTCGTGCCTTCCGTCTGACTGAAACATTGAAATTGATAAATTCTGTATCAATTTTTCGAATCCTGTCAGTTAAATTTCTAATTCCAGTACAAACTCAGTCTATACACCAGGATTGAATAAGACTGAAGAAGTTTTCGTCGTTTTAAATATATCTATACCTCAAGTAATTTTGAAGTTTTGCTTTATTACTATTTATTTGCTCTGTATAATAAGTATATTGAGCTTTTTTTTTTTGGTGGGGGATCAATTTTAATATTACTAGAATGCACTTGAATTTTATAGCAAGGGACTAACGTTACTATATATATATATATATATATATATATATATATATATATATATATATATAGCAAGGGACTAACGTTACTATATATATATATATATATATATATATATATATATATATATATATATATATAGCAAGGGACTAACGTTACTATATATATATATATATATATATATATATATAGTGAACAGTGAAGTCAACACTCAGAGAAGACACGCTGTTTCATGCTGGACGCAATCGTCTAGCATGAAACAGCCTGTCGCCTCTGTGTGTTGACTTCAATATTCACTATTTATATTTATTTCCGCTACACAGTTATAACCATGTTTCAAAAATGGAAGGTCCGAATTTAATTTTGTAATTAAATTAAAGGGACTAACGTTACTATATATATATATATATATATATATATATATATATATATATATATTAACTCAACCAGCTACACACTCACGCTTATGCAGGTGATGTGTGGATAATGAGGGACTGTCATTTTGCCTCTTCTGTGTACTGTCTAGAGTTTGATAAAGCAGAGATCCTCGGCGGGTCCAAATGTGAAATAGGCGCTTTTCTCTTGTGGCTTCGACTACTTCTAGTTTACGACAAACGATGCCTCCCTTAAAAAAATATCCTACTATGTAATGAGAAGAAAGTTCGGTGTTACAAAATACGTGTTTCACTTAAAATATGCATCGGTTTTTATAGCTGTCTAGATGTGCTTCTTCTTCTCCATGACATGCAGATTCGTATTGTGGCCTCATCAGCGAGCTTGTACCATACATTCTACACTTTTTCTTTTACACTGAGGTTCACGCTGGGCAAGCCCCGAGAGCCACTCAATGTAGAGGATTATAGAGTAATATGCAAAGCTTATGCGAATATGTGGGGAAGAAAACGGTTAACCTAATTAACTTAGGTTAACCGTTTTCTTGTCGTGACTGTAGTGATCGGGAAAACATCATCTCAGGAATCGCTTCCATACAGCAGTGGTTCATGGAAAGAAGCTGCTAAAATGGAATAAGGAGAGAACAAGGGAGTAGATTCTTTGGGTTTACTTTTCCAAAAATAATCCCCAAAATGAACTCTGTTGAGTCAATAACTGTATTGAGATAATGAACAGGCTGAGATAGATAGATAGATAGATAGATAGATAATGAAAAAACTCAGATAGATAAAAAAGAAACATAAATAGATAATGAAAAAAACAGATAGAGACATAGATAATAAACAAACATAAATAGATAGATAGATAGATAATGAATATACTCAGATAGATAGATAGATAATGAACACACTTAGTCAGATAGATAGTTGAACAAACTTAGATAATGAACAAACTCAGATAGATAGATAGATAGATAATGAACAAACTCAGATAGATCGATAGATAGATAGATAGATGATCAAACTTAAATAATGAAGATAGATAGATAGATAGATAGATAGATAGATAATGAACAGACTACGATAGATAATGAACAAACTCACATAGATAGATAGATAGATAGATAGATCATGAACAGACTCAGATAGATAGTGTTGTAGAGTAGTTTTCACAGTGGAGGCTTGTATTTTAATAAGTCGTCCTAAATTAGGTTCGACGTACAAAACGTTAGGAACTTGGAAATAAGAGTTAATGACGCAGCAAATCTAGTTGTGATGGTTGGTACTTCAATGTCCGATATCGTCTGACTAGCTCAACACCCCTAAGCCGAACTTGCCACTGCTACTTATTATCTGTGGGAGATTACAATAGAATAGGTGCCATAAAACCCACCCCCTAAAACTTTACTCCGCAGGAGTAAAAAGTTTTCTTTATTTGTTTTTCAAATTTTTACAGAAAATATGAAGAAAAAAAAAATTTTTTTTTTTTTTTTTAGCAACATCGTAGCGTATTTCCTACGTTTTTTGATCTTACTTTTAAATGATCAGTTCCTTTCTTCTTTTTTTTCTCTGGATCGGCGTACCTTAGGTAAAATTATTTGCAGGGGTTGTTAGATCAAACTTATTGAAAATCAACTCCATCGGCGTTTTTTTTTCTTTTTTTTTTTTTTTTTCGCAGGACCGCTGTCAACCACGTCTGCAAAACGTCGTCTGATCTGTTTACTGCATGTGAGTTTTTCTCCTTTCACCAACTACGTCATATAGCCAATCCGCTTTTCTATTTTTTTTATTTTATATATATATATCTCCAAAGCGTTACTAGAAACAACCTTCCGCTTTAAACTTCTTAAAGATGGACTCACAGTTTCTGTAGGTTCTTGTTGACTTAAATCATTTAATAATACTGCATATCCTTGGTTGCGCGTAACTTGTTTCTCAGATTTTTTTCGGTGTCGGCTTCATTTTTACTTTCTAAAGCTTGTTTTTCACGCATATTCTCGGTTTTAGCCATTCCACGTTTTTAATTTTTTTTTTTTTTAAGCTTAGCGCCCCGAGCAAGGCATGAAGCCATTAGGATGCAGGGGGGTTGCAGAAGATTTGTAGCAAGAGCAGATAGGAGTGATAGAAGAAAGGATGAAGGGAAGGGTAGTGTGTAGATCAAGGTAACTGGAGATGTCGATTGACATTACATTTGAATATTTGAAGTTTATAGCTATCAGGGAAACAGTAATTGGGAAGGGTGTTCCACAGGCGAGAGGTGCGAGGTATGAAGCTATTGGAGTAGAAGAGACGGCTACATTTTAAAGTTTCTACAGTGTAAGGGTGAGAGCGGGATGCCAGCCTCGTAAGGCGCTTGTATTCATGGAGACTGGGGACCAGGGAAAGCAGCTCATCGGAGCAATTGCCATGAAACTATTTGTAGAAGAGACAGAGAGAGGCGACGGCGCGTCTGTGAGATAGTGGCTGCAGGCGAGACGCCAGATCAGGGCCAATCACATTACATATCCGTCTCTGGATCTTGTCAAGAACTCCGAGGTAAACAGAAGGTGCCCCAGACCATATATGGCAGCAATACTCCATGCAAGGGCGAATGGTCGTTTTGTATATTTGAAGTATCGATTCAGGGGAGAAAAATTTCCTGGCGCGGCACAGACAGCCAACTTTCTTCGCGGGTGGACGATGCAATTGACTCAATGTATTTGTTCCATCTCAGGTCAGCAGTCAACCTGAGACCGAGCAGACGCAGGGAGTCGCTCTCAGGAAGTTGACTATCCGACATTCTAATGGGGGGCAGGTAAGGATATCTATGGCGGTTAATGGAGAGTAGTTTAGTTTTTGAGGCGTTAAATTTGGCCATCCAATTGTTGCCCCAGTTAACAACCGATTGGAGGTCCATTTCAAGACGCGCGGCCAGGTTAGTTTTGACCGCGACACTAGATTTGTTTTTGAGGCAGGAGTAAATTGTAGTGTCGTCCGCGGAGATGCCAACTTGGGAACCTATGGCGTCAGGAAGGTCGTTGATAAAAATAAGGAAAAGTGTGGGGCCAAGGATGGAGCCTTGGGGAACACCTGCGTTCGTGGGATAGGAACTGGAGGAGAAACCGTTGAGAACGACCTTCAATTCTCGGTTTGACAGGAATGATTGTATTAGATCAAACAGTCGATCAGTAATACCGTAACGCTGGAGCTTACGAAGAAGGCCGGCATGCCAAACCCTATCAAACGCTTTGGAGATGTCTAGGGCCACGGCACGAGCCTCACCATTATTTTGAAGTGCTTGGTAGACGGTTCCAGTGATGGCCGTAAGCACGTCAGCTGTAGAACGGGCGTAGCGGAAACCATATTGCTTGTCTGAGAGAAGGTCGTGTGTGGTAAGGTGGTTAACCACTTCTGCGTTGATTAGGGCTTCGAAGACTTTGCCGAAGAGGGGTAGGAGACTAATAGGACGGTAATTAGCGGGGTCAGAGGGGTCTCCAGAGTTCTTAAAGACAGGAACAATGGATGAGGACTTCCAGTAGTCAGGAAAGCAGGATTCCTTGAGGCAGTAATTATACAGTTTAGAGAGGGCGGGTGCTAGCTCAGGCGCGCATTTCTCCAAGACAATGGCTGGTATGCCATCTCCACCACTAGCCTTGTGGGGGTCTAATTTGGAGATAATACCCAGTACTGATGACGGGGTTATGCGTAAGCCGCTCAATAGGGCCTCAGTTCTTAGAGAGAAGTCAGGTATGGGTACACCGGTGGAGTCAAGCGTCGAGTTATATGAGAACTTCCGAGCAAGGCATTAAGCCTTGTCGGTTGAGGAGATCAAGACCTCGAACTGGTTGAATAAAGGAGGTATGGAGGGTTTTCTATTGTTCAGGACACTAAACCTGTTTTCTCTAATCTGTCCAATTCTTTATCTATCTATTCAATTGAAGTGCACAGCACATTCCTTTTCTTTTTAAATACCGCCTGAGCGTTTTGTTTTGGCTGTAATTTTGCCTCAGTCTTGGTACACGTTCACAAACCTGGAGAAAAAACAGTAGGAAAAGTTCTCTTTAGTTTCCTAACTAATTTCTGAGCTTCGTAGTTTAAATTTTCAACCTTGTAACAGAAAGTATTTATAGGTAAATCCCATAATTGAAATTTTGTTATCCAATCCGTACCAAGTAAGTTCGTGGTATTTTTTATGACAAATAGTTTAGCTTTTCGCGTTTTTTTATTTCACGTGATGTTTGTAACAAATTCTCCAATAAATTGTATTTTTTCCTTCTGTCACGGACCTCGCGATTTTATTTGTCTTCATTAAAGTTGTTTTCCCCAACTTTTTCCACGTATTCAAATTTATGATATATAGGTCGGAACCAGTGTCGAATTGCATTTTTATTTTTTTATTACTTATTTCGACGGTAACAAATTTTCAAGTTATTCCGTCGTTCACTTCGTCGGACTTATTTTATTGTCTTTATTTTTTGACCTGCTGTGCGAGCTTTTATGCCCCACTCTTTCGCAGTTGAAACATTTTTCATTCCTAAAATTGCAATATCTATACCGGTGGAGTTCACCGCAAGCAAAACATGGCTTCAGGAATTTTTGTTTATTTTTTCCTAGTATTTCACTTTTTGTTTGATAAACAGCAATTTTAGAATTCTTTTTGGTAGACTGACTTTCTTTTTTGTAGCGCATTTTTCTTACATGCGAAACGCCAGACTGTTCAATCATTTTCGAGTCTTTCTTTACGCTAATATATCTTGTGCAGTCTTCTGCCAAACTCTGTACCGAAATCCTCGGTTCGTTTTCCAATTTTGAAAGTACCAATTTCCTCAATTCTGCGTCTCTTTCTGAAACTAGGCCTTGAACAAATACTAAGCACTTAAAATTGTCAGCGCTTAATTCTGCTAGTTTGAATTCTTCACATGGTTGTTCACATTAGCTGCATACGTTATAAAGTCTTGTTCATCCTCTTTCATCAGATTCAAACATTTCCGCCTTTTGTGAAACAAAGATGTATTTTTACTAAATAATTCACTTAATATATTTACCGCCTCAGTAAAAGTCAACTCGCTAGTTTTTTTCGGTAAAATGTAGTTTACCAATTTGTTATGGTCAGCAGTTCCTAACTTGCTTAAAAGAAGTCGAACCTTCTTTCCTTCAGACCACGTGTGGCAGTCCTCGTTATACACGTCCGTATATTTATTTAAATACTCTTCAAAAGTTATCTCTTCGTCTGGACTGTACGTGAATATTTCAATCGAATTCCATATTGTATTCTCTGGGAAAGAATCATTTCGTAGATTTTTCTCTTTCCTCTTCTCAGTTATTTCCAGAATTTTGTTTTGAAACTCCTTATGCATCTGTTCCATTTCTCGTTGAAACTGCATTTGTCTATTAAAGGTTTCCTCCTGAAGTTGCAACTGGAATGTTTTCTGTTGTTCCAATATCGTCATCTGTTGTTCCGTCTGGAACTTAAAAAATTCCTGGAATATATTTTTGCATTCCTCCATCTTCATAAAAAGTTTACACAATGATTAAATATTGTAGAGGGGGGTCCAAAACGAATTTGTAATTCGTGACCTATTTGAGCAAACTGTCTTATCGAGAAAAAAAAAAATAAAAATCTGATTTTTTCGTCACTAAGTTGACGTTTTGTCTTTCGAAAAAAAACTTTGCCAAGTTTTTTTTTTTATGTGAATCCGAGTAGTTGTCGCCGAAAATTTGACGAGCAATTTTTTTTTTCTTTTTCCGCCGTATGAAACACGAATTTCGTCACTAAATAACGTGAGCGAATTTTTTTTTTTTTTTACTGTATGAAACGCAATCCCACGTACACCACGTTTATTATGCCGGGTGAATTTTTTTTTTTTACGTCTGTATGAGTTACGAATCCACGTTGACAAGTGTTGTAGAGTGAACGCAATTTTTTTTTTCCCGTATGAAACCAAAATACGTTCGTCGCCAAGTGTCGTATATGTCGAAACGAATTTTTTTTTTTTTTTCGTATTAATTTGAATTCTGGTCGCCCAAGTTGTTATAGAGTGAACGAAAAATTTTTCTTCCGTATGAATTACGAATTCCTTATCGCCAAGATGTTGTTAGACGTACGAAAAAAATTTTTTTCTTTCTCCGTCTGAGAAACGAACCCCTCAATGTTGTAAGTAGGCGTACGAAAAGTTTTTTTTTCTTTTCTCCGTGTGAATTTCGAGTCACTCGTCGCCAAAAATGTGTAGAGTAGTTTTCACAGTGGAGGCTTGTATTTTAATAAGTCGTCCTAAATAAGGTTCGACGTACAAAACGTAAGGAACTTCGAAATAAGAGTTAATGACGCAGCAAATCTAGTTGTGATGGTTGGTACTTCAGTGTCCGATATCGTCTGACTAGCTCAACACCCCTGAGCCGAACTTGCCACTTTGTATTATCTTTGGAAGAGTCCATTACAATAGAATAGGTGCCATAACAGATAGATAGATAGATAGATAGATAGATAGATAGATAATGAACAAACTCACATAGATAGATAAATAGATAGATAGATAGATAATGAACAAACTCACATAGATAGATAGATAGATAGATAGATAATGAACAAACTTAGATAGATAGATAGATAGATAATGAACAGACTACGGTAGATAATGAACAAACTCACATAGATAGATAGATAGATAGATAGATAGATAGATAGATAGATAATGAACAAACTCAGATAGATAGATAGATAGATAGATAGATAGATAGATAGATAGATGAACAAACTTAGATAATGAACAAACTCAGATAGATAGATAGATAGATAGATAATAAACAAACTCAGATAGATAGATAGATAGAAAGATGAACAAACTTAAATAATGAACAAAGATAGATAGATAGATAGATAGATAATGAACAGACTCAGATAGATAGATAGATAGATAGATAAAAAAACTTAGATAATGAATTAATTAAATAGATTATGAATAAAAACACAGATATATAGATAGATAATGAACAGAAATAAACAGATTGATAGATAATGAGAAAACTCAGATCGATAGATGAAGAACAAAGTTGTTCAAATTTTAATGAATGTACTTGGTAAGCTGAATCGTTCGTCTACCGGCTTTATTCCCAGCTCGGTTTGCACACGTCTTTTATCTATTAGGGCGTCGCCTATTACCATTGTACAATCATCGGCATTGCTAGCAAAAGAAGTCACAAAAAAAAAAAAAACGCTTTACATATCCCGAGCAGAAAACTTAAGTTTAGAAAAAAACTCTTTTTTTTTTTTTTAAATAATGGTCTTTTCTATTTTTTTAACCTTCCTTCTGTAGACAATGCGACAAGTCATTCAGCCTAGTATTGTTACCTGACCAAATATCGAGGAATTTGTCCCAGAAACGGAACAAATATTTTGATTTTGTTTGTAATAAATTGTAATGAGTTAATTTCAGGTCTGTCAACGTCTTGTATTTTTTGCACATAAATCCTTTTTAATTCTTTCACGATAAGCAAGGTGATAAAGCCATTAAGATGCAAAGGGTTACTAACAATTAAATAATATGTGGAAAAAAACATTATAGATGTGAAAATTCAAAAAGACAGAACTGACGATTGTTATCTAATTTTTGCATTTCAATTTTTGAAGATCGAAGTTGGCTGGAAATCAAAAGACAAGAACGGACTTCCACAAGCGAGAAGTGAGACAGAAGAAACCACTAGCATCGAAATTACGGTTACGTTTTTTTTTTTTCAAACTGTAAAATGATGAAACCTAAATGCCAATCTAGTACTGCGCTTAAATTCGTGAATCCGAAGTACGATAGAAGTTCGTCAGAACAATTGCCATGAAAATATTTTTTTAGAAATGGCAGTGGGATGATAAGTCACGGCGGTGCGAAAGGGCCTGAAGCCGAGATATCAGGTCTGGGCCAGTAACATTGCCGATTCTCTTTTGTATTTTGTCAAGAATCTCTATATATCTATCAGAAGTACCAAATAAGATGTGAGAGCAGTATTCAATGTGCAAGCAAATGCTAATGGTAATGTCATGATGAGTCATTTCCCTATAAGGAAACATTTGGCCTTCATTGACCGATCGGTCAGTACCACTTTCTGTTGAAATTTATCAAATCTTTCTCTTAAATCAATTTTTCAGGAAAGTATGTTTTTTCAAGTCCAGTAACTGTTATCGCTCTTTCCAGTATTGATGGGAGTTCCCTTCCTAACCTTTTGTTTGAAGTAGTGTTGAATGTCAACACCTTATTTATGTGATTATTTTCTCTTCCAGTTACATGTAATATCCATTTTAGTTGTTGCCGAACTCCCTAATCCTCAAGTGACGTGGTTTCTGTTATTGGGTACAGTTCTTTGTTTGTGATTATGTAGCGCCAGTCCAGAAGGTTTGATGAAAGAATAGTCTTCACCAAGACATACAGGCTTCACTTTACATGTAATATCCATTTTAGTTGTTGCTAGTCCTCAAGTGATGTGGTTTCTGTTATTGGGTACAGTTCTTTCTTTGTGATCATGTAGCGCCAGTCCACGTGGTAAGGGTAGTACTAGTAGTTTCCTTATTAAACATTCATTGACTGAGCAGCCAGTGTTTATTTTGGTTGAAATTCATAAAATCTCTATATGAAAAGCATTTTTCTTGAATGTAATTTTATCAAGTCTAAGTGTTATTGCTCTTTCCAGTACCGATGGAAGTTTCCTTCCTAACCTTTTGTTTGAAGTAGTGTGTAATGTCAACACCTTGATTATGTCATTATTTTCTCTACATGTTTAATCCATTTTAGTTGTTGCTGCTCTTCCTTGTCCTCAAGTGATGTGGTTTCTGTTATTTGGTACATATCTTTGTTAAGCAACACAGGGAGTGGTCAGTACCTAGATGGGTGACCGCTTGGGAAAAAACAGGTGCTGTAAGGTTAAGTGGGCGGGTGTTGTAATGGATGATGACTTGGAATTGTTAATCGGAGAACTGAGTTCCAATTCCCGTTGGGTTCATTATATTCACTTACGCACAAATAACTCTGGGAGATTTATGAATCCACTTCTTCTCTCTTCAGTAATAATTAGTTAGACAGACAATTATCACAAAATTAGCATTGTCTCAAAAAAAAAAAAAAATACATATCTAAAAGCATTTTCTGGCTTTAAATAACGTTCAGAGGGTAGATAACCCGTAAATAATCAATCAATCAAATAGTGACTAGCTATGCAGGCATGTATTTGAGATTTATTTACATTCTCCCGTATATAAATATAAAGAAAATACCCTGACCACAAAGAGAGGGATCAGTTTATATATTGATGATGATATAGAATTGTTCCCTCACTTTATATTTTTTAATTATCTATGAATCTGCCTTTTCTCTCCCCCACCCTAGCCAAGGGTTAATTAGCAAGACGTCTATCACTAAAGTATTATTATCTTTAAAAAAATTTCTAAAGCTATTTTCTGTCTTTAAGTAAAATGCAGAGGGTAGATAAACCGTAAG
Organism: Acanthosepion lycidas; assembly: GCA_963932145.1. Taxonomy (NCBI): domain Eukaryota; kingdom Metazoa; phylum Mollusca; class Cephalopoda; order Sepiida; family Sepiidae; genus Acanthosepion; species Acanthosepion lycidas. The sequence continues at coordinate 24,479,285 of OZ010601.1, forward strand.
AAAACGAAATGATAATTAAATCAATTCAACTTCGCGCCATTCTGCTGAAACTTACATGGACTCACCTAGAAGTCCGTCAACCAAAAGTTCTCATGTTTGGTAATTTATGCCTAGATTTTTGAGAAATGGTTCTTGCTGTAAAATTTTCAGCAACTCTTTAAAATGAATGTGCAAGGCGTAAAATAAGATGCGGAGACCGGAAATGAACTAATTCCAACTTATTATGTCGTAAACTCGATGAAACATGCGGATTTTAAAGTAGAATCAAAATTTTGACACGCCCATACACACACACACACCCAGATAAATATATACACACACACACACACATATGTATATATATATATATATATATATATATATATATATATATATTCCATCACGTGAAGTAACGGATGTTAAATCTTGTGACATTCTTTTCCACTGTTTTATTACCCGGTTATCACCAAAAGTATTGTTGTTCTTGCCTCCCAATCAATAAACTAATTTATGGAAAAATGGAGTCACCCTTGAAATCGATACAGAAAATCGATTTTCCTCTGAGAGATTATGCCGACGAGAGCACTCTTGTCACTACCACATAAGGGAACCTGCCAAGATATGGATTTTGAGAAAAATCGATTTCCGGATTTTATTCTCTTTCATCTCCACGATTTCTTTTCTTTTCTTTTTTCTTCTTTGCGTTTAGTTGAGTTTTTGTTTGTTTTCTTTTAAAATAATTCCATCGTTTTGTTTCGTTTTGACTTTTTATTATTATTATTATTATTATTATTATTATTATTAT
>OZ010601.1:24482568-24497568 GCA_963932145.1 Acanthosepion lycidas
ATCCCTGTTTATAAATTCCAGTTGCATAAGGTCTTTTTTAGTTTTTACAAGCTTTCGCCTGTTCCTACAGACCTCCTCAGGTATGGAAATAGATTTGTTCTTGTTTTTTACTTCTCGGTAATAAGAGGACAACGAAAATATAGATGTAATCCGAAAAAAAATGCTATGAGAAATATGTTATTGTTTTGGAACGTGCGGTCGCAACGCAGAGTTTGAATTTTAAATTTTAAGGTTTGCGTTTTTGTATAAATATAGTAATAAGAGAATTCTTTTGTAATATATATATATATATATATATATATATATATATATATATATATATATATATATATATATATATATAATGAAATGAAATTGTTTTATGCTACTTTATTGCCAGTGATTTCATTGCCTCTCGGTAGATTAGACGATAGTGCGTAAGATCTTCTTCCACTTGAGATACACAGGAGCAGCAAAAAATCTGGACAAAAAGCAAAATCAAACACAGATTTATTTTTCGTTTTCTTTTTCTTTAGATTAATGGAAATTGCGTTCTAGCTACGAATAGTCACAGATCGAGACAGTCGTAAGCCGGGGACTTACCGTATATACTGGCGTATAAGCCGACTGAGCGTATAAGACGAAGCAACAATTTTCAAGATAAAATGTAGGTTTCAGGCTATAATCGCCGTATAAGACGACAGTCCCAAATCGTAATTTAAAATGTGCTCTATAGTATTTATCAAATTGGGTAATCATATACTATCTTTTCAATCAAACTCGAATAAAAAAAAAAAAACGGTGGTAACATATTGTCAATTAACTATCACAATCTACAAGGTTCTCATGAGTGGGGTCTGTGTTTTCGGTAGGCTATTACAGTAGCGTGAATGAAATTTCTCCGCTAACCGTTTTACTCTTCCCGAATGTGATCTTCAACGGCTTGTGGAGAGACACATTTTATACCTGGAGGCCACTTATTTTTGAGGGAATTTTTTAAGGTTAAAATATCGTCTTGTACGCTGACATATGGTTTCGATGATGTACGTAAAGAGCGCATCTTCTTGAAATGAAATGATAATGAAGTTAGAATATCCGGAACCAGAGTCGAAGGAATCGAAAATTAGTGACGTTCCATCATCACCAAGCGGATCCTGGATATTCATCTATCATCTATCGCTATAAAAGCGTGTTCTCTGAGGGAAGCCTCATGTCTTGAGCGCCTATTGGGACAGAAGCTCAGCACAGACCTCAAGTAGAACTCGTACATATGAGATTCATAACGACGTTCTATCATCAGCAAAAAGTCCCTGAATGTTTGCTTATCGTGATGAAAGGGTGCTCACTGAAAGAGGACCCGCGTCTTGAGCGCCTATTGAGTTAGAAGTTCAACGCAGACAATTTGAATTCGTACATATAGGCTTAGCAATTATCTCATATATATAAAAAATTATAATGAAATTAATTTGAATTTTTTCTGTTATAATGCTCGTATAAGATTGTACTTCTAGTTAATAATATTTCAAGGAAAACCTTGGAACAAAAGATTGATGAAGAAACTGTTTAATCACAAGCATTGATAATATAATAATAGCGCATATCGTAATTAGTGCGGCAATGCGTACGACCCAATTTGAGACCCAACTTGCAAAACACTTTGCAACCCCTTTCCTATGAGCTGATGTTCGTCTCATGGTGAATGGAAGGGTCAGTAGTCAACAGTTTAGTAGAGAGAAGTTTGGTCTTCTCTCTACACAACAATGTATCAGGTAATTAATTAATGTCTTTGTTTACTTATAAAATTAGGCATCGTAAAGCCTCTACCAAGTCTGGCTCCCGTCACTTTACGACCCCTTTTCTATCATCAGAAGTCCGACTCATAGTAAGTGGGCGAGTCTATGTTCAACAACTTAGTGTAATTCTGGTTGGTCGTCTGTCTACACAACATATATAATAAAGTTATATTTTATTTTAGATCTAGAAGCTTCACGAGACAGAAACGTAGTTGTAATGTAAGAAGCTGAGGATACAATGGAACGAACATATGAGCAACGACGAAATTCTAAAGAACGATGGAAACAAATAAATATCTTAATAATGAGGTAAGAGGGCTTAGAAAATCTGATACTCACAAGACAGATTGAAAGCAATAGAGACAAAAGAAAACAATACATAAATTACTTAGTGAGCGTGAGTAAATGGATTTTGGAGAAATAACAGAAAGACAAAATTTATTAGGAGCAACAAAGAACAGGAAGTTGTAGAGAGCCATGATCATCTACGGGGTATATCGTATTAAAGCATAAAAACGCCTAATATTTAAGTTGTACAAGAAACTATTCTGTATTTAAATGCATAATAAAACTTATTTTAAAACAAGAAAACTTTATAATAACAATAATAATATATTAAAACTATTTTATTTAAGATATATAATAAAGCTATATTGCATTTAAAATATATCGCAAAATATATCATATTTAAGATATATAATTATTGTAGCATACCTAGTAAATACAGTATGTTGGTCTACAGTTGCAGATTCGACTCCAACTGTGCTGGTCAAACATTCTGCCTCTAGGCAGAGAGGATTCCCAGGCGAGGCTATGTCGAAAGGCAGTGTATCGTCTCGGGAAACAGCTAGCCGACTACGTATTATACGGGTCCAACGGGGAAATTTTGGCCGAGTCTACAGGCTCGGATACCCTACATAAAATTCGGCTTTGTGCCACATCTGACCGCGTGAAGCGGTTGGTAGATACCCTTCAGTAGGAGATTCGTCTCCAGTTGTGCTGGTTAAACTCTCTGCCTCCGGGCAGAGAGGATCCCCAGGCGAGGCTATATCGAAGGGCAGAGTCTCGTCTCGCGAAACAGCTACCCGACCCCGTTTTATAATGGGTCGACTGGGATTTTTTGGCCGAGTCTACGGGCTCGGATGCCTCACATTAAATTCGGACTTGTGTCACATCAGGTAGATAGCCGGCAGTTGGGCATTCATTGTGGAATTCACTTGACTCACTTCTAGCAGTTGACTACTTCTTTTACGCGCCGCTGGCGGATCTTATATGTGCTGTTCTAAGTATTATCGTTCATTACCAACCTTCGTTTGATTATTCTATTCAGTAACCTTCCCTAGGTTACAACAATAATAAAACTATATTTTATTTAAGATATATAATAAAAAATATATATATTTAACATATATAATAAAGCTATATTATATTTAAAACATATTACAAAACATGATAAAACTATATTATACTTGAGACATATAATAAAACTATACTTTATATAAGATAAACAATAAAACTATGTTATTTAAGATATATACTAAAGCTATACAATATTTAAAATATATAGATAATATTATTATATAAGAGATTTATAATAAAACTATTTTTATATAAAATATATAATAAAACTATATTTTAGTTAGGCTATATAATAAAATGTATTTTATTTAAGATATATTTTTATAATGCTTGTATAAGCTTGTACATCTGGTTAATAATATTCCATGGAAAACCTTGGAACAGAAGATTAGTGAAGTGATATATCCCGGAAAGGGATATATTTGATCGCAGTAGCTAAGTAGTTTTGGATACTGTAACGTAGTACACGGTAGCAGTAATCGACTGGTACTCGTCGTAGTCACAGGTAATAGGTGTAGACCAATAGGATAACAATGGCGTAGTCCAATGGGCATTGTCATAGACTTAAACTCTGTCGTGCCTACACGTCCGTCTGTATTTATGATGGACACCAGCCAAGTCTGTCTCTCGTGACTTTACGACTCCTTTCTTATCAGAAGAAGTCCTACTTGTAATAAGTGGGCAAGTCTCGAATCACTTGCTGAATTTCCATATTAGACTTGTTCTATCTAAGGTAGCTAATAGCACCTTAGAGAATACGAACATAAACAATATAATTAATATTTTTTTATAAAAATCTGATGAATGATAATTACAAACAAGATAAAATTAAACTTAAGAACGTTATTAAAAATGCACAACATCAGTTGCCAAGAGCAAAAAAAAAAAAAAATAGACTAATTATTATATTACAAAAAATTTAAAACCGCCAATCTTAATGTTAAAAATAATAATGCTCCTCTTAGATCAAAATTAAAGAGAAAAAAATATTATTTACAAATTTAAATGTCCCTTATGGAATCGTGTTCCTGATCAGTCAAAATTCATAAACATCTATATAGGCCACACCACAACATCTTTAGCAAGAAGACTCACGCTACATCTTTCTGACCATAGCTCAATTAGGTCTCATTTAAATACTCGTGGAGACCTTCCCCTTTTCGCAACATACTTGTTGATAATACAAATATAATAGCATCGTCTACATCCAAAAAAGGGTGAAAATAATGGAAGTCTTATTAATAAACACAAAAAACAACATTCGTATCATGTATGAGCATGGACACAGTATGTTGGCCGTGTTTTGAAAATAAAACATGCTATAATACTAAATACATACATACAACAATCCATTTCCAGTTAACAGCAAATATATTTCATCCTTGAAAATGGCTAAATGTATAGCCGAAAGCGCTTGGAAAAACAAAACATCTGGACGGTTTTTGTATAATGTATCTACCGAAAAGAAAAATATTATAAGATCATATGAGAAATTATATAAGAAACTTAATCAAAGCACCTTGTCTTTCATATTTAATGAAGTTTCCATGAAAGAAGAATTGCTGCCTAAATACACTATATATATATATATATATATATATATATATTCTTTTCACCTAGTCACATCTCAATATATATATATATATATATATATATATATATATATATATATATATATATATTCTTTTCACCTAGTCACATCTCAATATATATATATATATATATATATATATATATATATATATATATTCTTTTCACCTAGTCACATCTCAATATATATATATATATATATATATATATATATATTCTTTTCACCTAGTCACATCTCAAACTAATCACTACTCTTCATCTATTTCCATGGGAAATAATCAGATGGTCTCTATTCTTTAATTACCCACCAAACCTTTACTTCTAGGAAATGTTGTGTTACATCCACGGAGCTGCATCACCTACATCTATACCGTATTTCAAATGTAAGGAGAAACTTCCACTGAAACAGTCTCCTATCAAGAACTGCTACTCTATGGAACAGACCTCCGCGTGGATTATTCCCAACAGTACACAGCTTTAACCCCCTTCATGTCAAAGCTCAGTTGTTATCTATGTTCCTCATAATTTCACCTCCCGTCACAAGCTTTTTTCATATCATACGCCCAATTCATTCATCATAACCATTTTAACAGTAAAACTCTAGTTTGGATGGCTCTCGGGTTCTGAGTTAGGTGAGATTTGGCATGGAAATATCTTTTTCATGGTGTGTAAATTGGTTTGCGTATATTTGTAACCCAGCGTCAGTTTTATTATCGTACTGTTTTCTGATACGGTAACAGTAGTAGTAGTAGTATTAGTTGCAGTAGTAATAGTAGTAGTAACATCAACCACAGGAACAACAACAACAATAATAATAATAATATCAGTCGTAAATACTGATGCATGTACTTACAGGGAGCCTGGATTTGATTAGTATATTTTCTTGTAGTCACAACATTAATCGTATTTGTATAACAGCAACAGCAACAATAACAATAACAACAACAACAATAATAATAATAATAATAATAATAATAATAATAACAATAATAATAATAATAATGAATCTCCAAAAACAAATGAACAGGTTGTTTCAGGGTGCACAGCGTTAGCAACCACTGAATATAGACCTCGACATGATAGAGTGGGCCAGTACCTGCACTGAATATTACGTGAAGGAAACTGAATAAAAAAAAAAAAAACTGGTATGATTACAACAGGCACTTTACAACGCACACAGGCCGAACAATCAAAGCTAATCGCCCAGACATCGTGATCAGAGATCACAAGAACAGAATGTCCTTTCTTAATGACATGGCAGTCCCTGCAGATTGGAATCTATCTTTGAAGATCTTTAAAAAACTATCCAAATACTAGGATTTCCCAAAATGTGTCACATGAGGACATCAGTGATTCCAGCTGTAGTTGGAGCCCTCGGATTGATTGAAAAAGCTCATGATAGACTCATTGAAGAGATTACTTGTAGCCTATGACTTAAAGAAATACCAAAAAATTGTACTCACACGTACAGCTCACACGAAAAGCTTTATCAATGTAAAATGTGTGTGATCTTAAGGTTTTATTTTACAAAAATTGATAAATGGAAGATGTCATGAAGAGTTTTCTAACCTTTGGATTCTGGTTGGGACCCGGAAAGAAATGTGTATAGAACAGAAATCAAAGGAAATAATAATAATAATGAAAATAATAATAATAATAATAGTAGTAATAATAATAATAATAATGAAAATAATAATAATGAAAATAATAATAATAATGAAAATACTACTACTAATAATAGTAATAATAATAATAATAATGAAAATAATAATGAAAATAATAATAATAATAATGAAAATACTACTACTACTACTACTACTACTAATAATAATAATGAAAATAATAATAATATTAATAATAATAATAATAATGAAAATACTACTACTAATAATAATAGTAATAATAATAATAATGAAAATAACAGTAATAATAATAATAATGAAAATAATAATAATGATAATAATGAAAATAATAATAATAATAATAATAATAGTAATAATAATAATAATAATAATGAAAATAATAATAACATTCAAGAAAGGTAGAATTACAGAAACACCCTTAATAGATTTAGATTTTGTCACAAAGATTAGGGAATTAGAGCATGATGAAGCTTATATGTACCTAGGAATTAGCGAAGGAGATGGCATACAACACCCCCAAATGAAGGAAAAAATAAGAAAAGAGTACTACAGGCGTGTACGTCTGGTATTAAATACTGAACTAAACTCAAAAAATAGAATATCAGCTATAAAGACATTGGCTGTCCCAGTGGTGCAATACAGCTTTAATGTCCTTAACTGGACCATAGCTGAAATTAAGCGAATGGACGCCAAAACGAGAAAGCTTCTCCCTTGCTATCGCATGCATCATCCCAAAGCTGACGTTGATCATCTGTATGTGCCCAGATCCGAAAGAGGCAGAGGATTAGTTCAACTAGAACTGTCCTACAAAACTACAACAATTGGCCTTCAAAGATACTTGGAAACTACAGAAGACTGGATGATGGTATGCGTCAAGGAACATGAAAGTAGTAAGCGTCTTTACTCCGTAATAAAAGAAGCCAACAAATTCAAAATGGAGTTTCAAATGGGCGTAGAGATGCAACTACAGCACAATACACTGGCTGAAACTGCAAAATACTTAAAAAAAGACAGCAAAGACGAATGCAACCGACCAGATACAGAAGCGATGGCAAGATAAACCACTTCATGACCAATACTCTGCCCGTACCAAACAAGCAGATGTAGACAAAACCCGTACCCATCAGTGGCTACGCAGTGCAGGGTTGAAAGCGGAAACTGAAGGTTTTATCCTTGCTGCGCAGGACCAATGCTTGCTAACTAGGAATTATCAAGCACATATACTAAAATATTGTGTCAGCCCCAAATGCAGATTATGTGATAAATATCCAGAAACGATTGATCATCTTGTATCAGGTTGCACGATGTTGGCACCCACTGAATATAAAACCCGACATGACAGAGTGGGCCACTACACTGGAAAATCTGCAACTTCTACGGGAAGGAAACTGAAAGAAACTGGTATGAACACCACCCAGACCCGGTTACGGAGATAGGACCTGTTACAATTCTATGGGACTACACAATTCACACTGACAGAACAATCAAGGCCAACCGCCCAGATATTGTTATTAAAGACTACAAACAAAAACGGTGCCTCCTTATTGATATGGCAGTCCCTGCTGACTGCAATGTATCTTTGAAGATATTCAAAAAGCTGTCAAAATAAAAGAACCTTGAAATAGAAATCTCGAAAATGTGGCATATGGGAACATCAACAATCCCTGTTGTAGTTGGAGCCCTAGGACTGGTTGGAAAAAGATTGCAGTAGACTAATTGAAGGGATTCCTGGAAGTCCATGCCTCAAGGAGATACAAAAAATTGTTCTGGCAAGACACAGCCCACACTTTACGAAGGGATTTATCTATGTAATTTCTTTTTTTTTTCTTTTTTTTTTTTTTTTGTCAGTGGAAAGTGTCATGATGCCATTTCTAACCTTAGGTCCCTGGGCGGGACCCGGAAAGAAATGTGTAAACGCCAGAAATCAAAGAAAATAAATAATAATAATAATAATAATAATAATAATAATAATAATAATAATAATAATGAAAATAATAATAATAATAATAGTAATAATAATGAAAATAATAATAATAATAGTAATAATAATCATAATAATGAAAATAATAATAATAATAATAATAATAATAATAGAGGTCTCGAAAATGTGGCATATGGGAACATCAACAATCCCTGTTGTAGTTGGAGCCCTAGGACTGGTTGGAAAAGATTGCAGTAGACTAATTGCAGGGATCCCTGGAAGCCCATGCCTCAAGGAGATACAAAAAATTGTTCTGACAAGTACAGCCCACACTTTACGAAGGGCTCTATCTATGTAATTTTTTTTTTTTTTTTTTTTTTTTTGTCAGTGAAAAGTGTCATGATGCCATTTCTAACCTTAGGTCCCTGGGTGGGACCCGGAAAGAAATGTGTAAACGCCAGAAAGCAAAGAAAATAAAAATGATAATAATAATAATAAACATCCCTAATACGAACACTAAGATAAGGATGATTATTAGCAAGAGAAAGACACACACACACACACACACACACACACACACACACACACACCACACACACAGGCGTGCGCGCATGCACACAAAATGCACTTTCAACAAACACACTAGTTAGAGCTGAAACCAGAAAACATTACAAATCTTTATTTAATAAAAAAAAATCACCGTTTGTGCCTCGGTAAAAGTTCATATCAACTGCACATCTCGCGGACGCTCCAAGCAAAAGGTATCATTCGTCTTCAAATCACAAACCTCATATCATCATCATCATTATCATCCTCGCCATCTTCATCATCATCATCATCAACATCTTCCTCTTCTTCATATTTGTCATAGTCCTCTTCATCTTCTTGCAAATTCATCATCTTTTTCTTAATCAAAATGATCACCATTTTCTTCTTCATATTCTTCTTCATCATCATCATCATCTTCTTCATTTTCTTCTTTTTCTTCTTCTTCTTCTTCTTCTTCTTCTTCTTCTTCTTCTTCTTCTTCCTCTTCTTTATATTCGTCATCATCCACTTCATCTTCTTTAACATCATTTTCTTGCATCTTCTTCATCATCTTTTTCATAATCAAAATCATCATCATCTTCTTCATCATCATCATCATTATCATCATTTTCTTCATCATCTTCATCTTCCTCATCGTCTTCATTTTTTCTTCATCACCATAATTTTCTTCATCTCCTTCGTCATTTTTTCTTCTTCATCATCATCATCATCATCATCATCATCATCATCATCATCTTTTTCTTCTTCTTCTTCTTCTTCACTATCATCCTTTTCTTCTTCATCTTCGTCATCTTCTCATCATTATCTTCTTCTTCATCCTCTTGATCTTCTTCATCCTCTTCATCTTCTTCATCATCCTCTTCTTCTTCATCGTCGTCATCTTCATCTTAATCTTCAGCATCTTCTTCTTCCATCTTCTTTCTCATCTTCTTCGTCTTCTTCCTCTTTCCGTATCGACCAATCAATGTCTGTCGGCAGTTCAAACCCCGATCGATCTGATGCAGTTTAAAATCTAGTTCAATTAATTAAGTGATTTCAGTCAGTTTTACCCGAAGACTGTTTATTTTCATTGGATTGGCATATTAAATATCTTTTGTTTTTCTTTTTGCAATTTATATTGGTATTATTAGGCTTTTTATTTATAGTGTTCATTTTGCTGTGACGTTACAGCCTCATCTTTTCCTCAATCTTTCAGGCAGCACAGCGAAAGAGATATTCAAAAAAAAAAAAAAAGAAATTAAGTCGATGATTTCACCGATTGCATACCTACCCCCCCCCCAAGCTTAAGAACCAGAACCACGTACCCCCACCTACTTTTGATTTCTCTAAAATATTTAATTATTTCAGATAGATTAACCTGGGATGTTAAATGAGAAATCGGTCAGCAGTGTTCAGATTCCGGTCGAATTCTTAGCATTGGCATGTACCCTTCCTGATATGGATTAAATAGCGAGTCTCACATTGCTCTCTATCCGTCGTTGGCAACCAGTCTAAAAGAAAAAAAATCACAATTTATAACGGTATTTAGCCATGTAGCGAGGTACTCCGTTCGTCCGTCATCCCACAACTTCATGATATCCAAGGCAGGCTGGATTCTATGTTCACAGGTTTACCTACTTAGCCGTGATCGAATTCAACAGAGAATAACGACAACTTTTCAAGACACTGGTTGGGAAATAGCAACAATACGATTTCTCACTAAACCACCAATCTTTCCCTTCGGCTTTGAAAGTTAACTGATATTACCCTAACTGCTCGCTGGTCTCTTCCGCACTGACCTCTGGGTAGCTACTAACTGGCCGCGGGTCACCTATTCATTTACTGACCACTTCTCTCCTTTTCTTTCAGTTCCGGAACGAGAAACGCCCCATTCGACTTTTTGGGTGGTCAGCTTTTCAGAGGACTCTACTTTTATGATTATCAAAAATCATTGACAAAATTTTATGTTTGCCAATTCAAAGGCGGACTGGAAACGTGAATGCTGAAAACTCTGGTAAATAAGTTGCCTCAAAGATGGAATGGAGACGAAGTCTCTAAGAAACTCAAATAATTAAGTGAACTAACGACAACTTGTCAAGACACTGGTTGGAAAATACCAACAATACGATTTTTCACTAAACCACCAATCTTTCCCTTCGGCTTTGATAGTTAACTGATATTACCCTAACTGCTCGCTGGTCTCTTCCGCACTGACCGCTGGGTAGCTACTAACTGGCCGCGGGTCACCTATTCATTTACTGACTACCCCTATCCTTTCCTTAGAGTTCCGGAACGAGAAACGCCCCATTCGACTTTTTGGGTAGTCAGCTTTTCAAAGGACTCTACTTTTATGATTATCAAAAATCATTGATAAAATTTTATGTTTGCCAATTCAAAGGCGGGCTGGAAACGTGAATGCTGAAAACTCTGGCAAATGTTACGTTGGTGCAAAAATAATGACGTAATAATGTTGTTTTTTGACGTTAAAAAATACGTCAAAAAACTACATTATTACGTCATTATTTTTGCACCAACCTAATAAGTTGCCTCAAAGATGGACTGGAGACGAAGTCCCTAAGAAATTCAGATAATTAAGTGAACTTAAAAAGAAAATGAATTTATCAACTTATCTCGTAAGGATGTTTGAAATATCGTATTGTTACAGCCATGTGGACGGAATCATCTCGACTGAGGTGGAGGACTTAAGGTAAGACCACCTAGGCTGCCTTAGATAGACGCAGAACAACAAGAGCAGGTCACTCGGTGAGAATCGAACTCAATATAAATTGAGATTGCTCGACATCGCTCTGCGTTAGGCGCCCTACTTCGAATCACTAACTGCTCTTTAGTCAGCTCAGCTTCGTCTGGAACAGTAATTTCAGAGTAAAGTATTTGCCGAGGTTCAAACACACTAGAAAATATTATTGCCAATTGCTATTAAGTTTGGTGCAAAAATAATGACGTAATAATGTCGTTTTCTGACGTTAAAAATTCGTCAAAAAACGACATTATTACGTCATTATTTTTGCACCAACCTAATATATAGCAGACAACCGATTTGTGGGAGGGGTTACTTTTCATCGGCTTGCCTTTGAGAGAGTGAATGCTATGAGTCTTGGATAAGACAATCCGTTTTTGAAGTTTGTAGACTGGCGCCACAGAATCCCGAACAAAGAACTGTACCAAATAACAGGAACCACGTCACTTGAGGACTTTCAACAGCAGCAACAACTTAAATGTATATTACATGTAAATCGAAGAGAAAACAATGACATAAGCAAGATATTGACATTCCATAGTACTTCAAATAAAAGTTTAGTAAAGAAACCCCCAACAATACTAGAAAGAGCGCTAACAGCTACTGGACTTGAGACCTAGTTGCCAATCTAGTGCTACGCTTAAGTACAGGCGGTCAATATACCAAGGAGGTATCTATTTTGTAAGAAATATAAAAATTTGATACAAGGCCCAAAAAGGAATGGAGAAAGAAGGAATTTCTTCTGTCTTATAATCAAACGTAGCTATCGAAAATTACAGACCCGGACATACTACGATATTCCTTACACCAAAACAACAGATTCTTAGTTATTCTTACTACATCCACGATAATAATCCAGAATTTCCATAAGGTCCTAAATGTTCCCATATTTAAAATAAAAGTGGGAGGGGAATAAAACAAGAATTTAAAAAACTTAACCCAAATGTGTATTTAGAATATGAGATAATCTATTTACAAGAAACTAAATAATACCCATGACACACAATCCTTAGTTGTAATAGAAACATCAGTTAATTAGAGAGAAATCAATGCGGAACTTTAATGATAAAAGCATTCATTTGTTGAAGCACTCATTCAAACAAATCAAGAAATACGAAAAAAGGGACACCCGAAATATGAAAGGCGTCCCGCTCCCACCAGAGAACTGACATCTCTGGTCACCTCAAGGGGGAGAGGAAAGTAGACAAAAAAGCGTGGGGGTCGGGTTGAAATGAAAAAAGCCAATGTTCCAAGGCGAGCTCATTAGAACAAACTGCATGAAAATATTAGGTTGGTGCAAAAATAATGTCGTTTTCTTACATATGTTACTATATGAGAAAACGACATTATTTTTGCACCATTTTTTTTTTTTTTTTTTTTTTTTTTTTTTTTACTTCTCACCAGAAATGAGAGTGCTTTGCTACACTGTGAGTGTCATGGCGGGTCCTAGCTCTGTAGGTAAGAACTAGCAGATGCCGTTTGCCTGAGCACTTTACATGGAAGTAACGATAGAGCAACGAGAGGCTTGCCACAGCCCGTCTGTGAGAGAGAAATTCGTAGGGTGACAAGTAATCTGTCGCGCACAAATTGCTTTTCGATACTAATGAGAATGGAAAGTGAGAACTGGACAATTCCTAGCGAAATATGACAGCACCTGATCTGGTTCTTGTCAACGTAGGGGTTGCGTTTAGATTTATTTTGTTTTACGGCATATCAACCTCAATTAATTTAATGGCAACAACATTTTTAGTATAGATTCGTATGAATATAATATGTATTCTTTGGTTTAGATTGGTTTGGATTATTTTCTTTTACGGCATATCAACCTCAATGGGTTATTTAATGTCAACAACATTTTTACGATAGATTCGTATGAATAGAATATGTATTCTTTGGTTTAAATTGGTTTGGTTTATTTTGTTTTACAGCATATCAACCTCAATGGGTTATTTAATGCCGGTAACATTTTTAGGATAGATTCGTATGAATAGAATATGTATTCTTTGGTTTAGATTGGTTTGGTTTATTTTGTTTTACGGCATATCAACCTAAATGGGTTATTTAATGCCGACAACATTTTTAGGATACATTCGTATGAATAGAATATGTATTCTTTGGTTTAGATAGGTTTGGTTTATTTTGTTTTACGGCATATCAACCTCAATGAGTTATTTAATGCCGGTAACATTTTTAGGATAGATTCGTATATATATATATATATATATATATATATATATATATATATATATTTGTGTGTGTGTGTGTGTCAATTTTTTCATATGTATCCATCTTTTTAATCTATCATCCTTAATTTGTTTATATCTATTTATCAATCTCATTTTGTCCATATCTATCTATCTCTTTATCTCTCTCTCTCTCTCTCTCTCTCTATATATATATATATATATATCAATTTGTTCATATTTATCTGTCTATCTTTTTATCTATCTTCCTTATTTTGTTTATATCTATCTATCTGTCGTATTCAGTTCTATGTAATTTACCTCTTTATCTGCCTTTATAAAGGCTTGTATATTATATACCTTTCTGCAGATTTATTTGTAATTTTTCTTTCTTACTTGCTCTATAATTAATAAAATCTTCCAGAAAAAAATGGTAAACAGACGGAAATAATTTCAGTTGAGAAGGAAAACGAAAATAAATAAAGGAAATGAACGAAAGCATATGAAAGATTGCAGCAAATAAAGCACCATTAGTGAAAGCAAAATCAAGAAAGACACAAAGTAAGGAAAAAAAAAGATGGCGGAGAATTCCAAAGGTGAGAAAAGAAAAAAACGGCGGCAAGATAATGGAGAAATTATTAAAATTTAAAAAAAAAATAAAAATACAGGAAGGTGGAAACGAAATAATTGCGTTGTCACTTCAACTTCTAAAAGTGTCTTTAAAAAAACCGAATCAATCATTTATAGACATGAAAATGAATAAAGCATACACCATTCAAATAAATATTAATTCTGATTTCAGTTAATAAATAATTAACTGGCTCTTCATATCAGGAACATAATTAAATCGATGAATAAAAAAAGAGAAAATTAAAAATAGTAACATTAAAAATATAGAACTTTAAGGACGAAAGAAACTAAATAGGTCTACCATTCGTGCTTGGATCGTATTTTTTAATAATCATTCCAGCCCAAGCAAGGCGGGAATGGCACCTTTGGGCCGACGAAAGATCTTCAGCAGGATGCAAATAAACGTTCATTACGATATTGTTGCAGTTTTAATGCTTACCCCTTTTTAAAATTCACAGAGAAAAATAGGGCGAAAATGCAACTTTTCACCACATTAACGTCAACATTCAACAAAATCAGACTGACAACAGAATGATGCAAGGTCTCAATCTAGAACACCCTATCTATCTATCTATCTATCTATCTATCTATCGTCCGTTCATGATCTATCTATCTA
>OZ010601.1:24500068-24510068 GCA_963932145.1 Acanthosepion lycidas
GATTAAACAAGTGGATGACAGAACGTGGTGTGGGGGAGGAAGCAGAGGGTCGCAACTTGTTGAGAACTCAAAGGGATACAGGGGGTTGGAGATCCATGATCGCCTACGTCCTTATAGGACATGGCGCATAAAAAGAAAGATATAGTGTATATATTTGCATTTCTTAGGTATTTACATTTTTACAAGGTATTCACGATAATGGTGTCTCTTGAATTTAAAACCACTTCATTCCAAGTAAATCTCTCGTTTACTTTTTCATACGAGCCAGCAGAGAAAATATAACAAGGGGCCTATTTAGTGTGAGCTGATTTAAAATCACACACACATATGCGTACACACATACACGTACGCAGAAACACACACACACTCATATATGCAAGGGTGCGGTGTGTAAATTGTCGCCATTTTATATGCTTAAGTTCGCACATGCGCATTATTCATTTGGATTTTGTCGACTGCACAGAATCGTAGGTTCAGCTGGGTACCGTCTTTGAGAAAAAGAGCACCGTGACGCTATTTACTCCACCAGATTTTTGGAAACGGCATGTATTTCTGATTATCATTCACACCGGAAGCTCCAATGCTAACATTTCAGAATATCAATCTGAAGCTAATGCTCGGGATTCGGAAAGAGTTGAATGAGTCTAATGGTGATTACGAAGTTATTTTGTAATCACTAGTGATGGCAACGTTATGCCACCATTCATCTTCGCACAGGGACCCAGACTCAACAGTCTCGCCTCCGTCAAGTGCCTTCAGGAGGTAGTGCTGACCTGAGACAAGGGGGTGGCTGCTAGAAGACCTTATGTCTGGCAACAAGACTCTGCACTATGCCACACATCTTGCCGCCTAACTCCCCAGACTACAACCCTGTTGATAATTATGTGTGAGGAGCAGTTGAGTGAGAGACCAACAAAACTCCTTGTAACACCAAAGATGAACTGAAAGCAAGGATTATGGCAATATTCACAGATTTCAACACAGAGACCGTCCTGAAGAAATGCAGAAGATTCCGAAGTCGTCTAGCTGCTGTGGTTGAAGCTAATGACAATTTTATTGAATACATTTACTTTTTAGTGTTTCAAGATATTTTTGTGTAATTTTGGTAAAAATATCTATTAAAATAAAATGTCCATAAAATGTCCATGTTATTCTACTTTATATATATATATATATATATATATATATATATATATATATACACTCACTAAAATTTTGTTTTTTATACCCGAAGTTATATTTTCCGATTTCTTTTTGAATTTGTAACTCTGATTAAATGGTTCGTGATTACGATTCCAATTTGATAAATTATAACCATGGAATATTAGTGTATGAGCCTTTTATATTATTTTCTTACTCTGTCCTGGACATTGAGTTCTACCTCGATTCTATCCTCTTTGAGATTAAATTATATATATATATATATATGTGTGTGTGTGTGCGTGTGTGTATATGTGTGTGTGTATATGTGTGAGTGTGTGTATTGACCACTAATATTATCATTATCTATCTATCTATCTATCTATCTATCTATCTATATATATATATATATATATATATATATATATATAGATAGATAGATAGATAGATAGATAGATAGATAGATAAATAAATAAACAGTAGTAAGTTAATATTTTTTAATATAAACCAAGCATTTACTTAAATATTAGTATCTATAAAAATAACGTGTCAACAGAAAATATATTTAAAAATTATTATCGGACTTAGTTCATTTCATATATATATATATATATATATATATATATATATATATATATATATATATATACATTACCTTAAAACATGTACAAACCCACTATGTGTATGTTCTAATGTAACACTGCATAATAAATATTTATTTTGTATTAAGCCCTGTTTAAAATTAATATTTTGAACGTTGAAATCTTACTCTTCGTTCTTCTATATTTGTATATATATATATATATATATATATATATATATATATATATATATATATATATATATACTGAGTCTGCCAAAAATATATTCACGCATCAGGAAAGGAAAAACCTGTCTTCCATAATTTCATCAAATTGCGATTACATTGTTTACTGTAGTACGCTATTTTCTCGACAGATGGCATTACATTGGCGTCCCTGAGACAAGAAATTGAAAATGCATGTGCAGCAATCCCATTGGACACTTTGGCCAACGTTGCCCACGCACTAGTTCGTTTTACTAATAAATGTCTGGAAGCTAAGGGCCACCATTTTCAGCATCTCTTGTGATTTCTACAATTTAACTTTTATAAATCTCATGACGTCTGAATAAATGTTACGTTATCTATACAAGTTATTTTCTTTGTTGAAGTGTGTATATATTTTAGGGTCAGACTCTGTATATGTGAGAGTTTCTTTCATTCATTGCTGTAGATATGTGGCTGAGATTCATTGCATTTTTAATTTAAAAGAGAGCTCAATACAAAGTGGAGCAATATTCTTTATTTTAAGATATTACATATAAAACTTGGCAAGTTCGCTACACAATTGCAGTTGTGTTTCGATGCGTATGAATGCACCTCATCAGGCGATTGTGAAGGTGATTGTAGAGTCAAAATTTAACTTTTATTTATTTCATGATAAGTGAATGAATTTTACAATATCTACACACGTCTTTCCTTTGTTGGTGTGTGTACACATTTTTCGGGCAGATTTTGTGTATGTGAGAGTTTATTTATTCAGTATTTCGCTGTGATTCATCGCATTTTTAAACGAATTTCCGAGTGTTTTCTCCAAATAAAATAGTGTTCGTGTTATTTCCTCTTTTTTTGTTTTCTTTCTTCCATTTTTTTTTCACAAATATTTAGCCAAATGATAATGCCCGGATGATGGGTGACATTTTTTTTAATTGAAAGATTTAATTGATTTCTTTCGGAAGTCAATGAACTAGAGGAGATAAGATTTAAAAAAAAATGACTAAATAAAATAATATAAAGACAAATAAGTAAATAATCACGGAAGTGGAAAGAAAGCAGAGATTTTTAATTTCCGGAATCCATTAACTGTAAGATATTCACAATAATCCAAATAAAAATAAACTGGGAAATTTGCTGGCTCCTACACACGTCGAATTTTAAACGCAAAGGCTCGTAAATTATTTCAAAATAGATGAGTGGCCCATTCTGACTCCCCCAACGAATGAAAAATATATCGTTCTACCTACCGACAATATAACAACTACAATTAAAAATAATTTATCTTAGCTCAACATAAAATTTGTTACAACTACTTGAAAAACAATAGAAGATTTAGTATCTGTCTATATTTCTGAGATGAGGTATTACGTACATTATTTACATTATTCGGACTATTGTCCTCATCTTTGTAGCCATATTTATCACAACGTTTCGGACGTTGTACGCTCCGGCCTTTATCAGGTGGTTTGGATGTCGAGTAGAAGAGCCGGTTTCATTTAACTATTCCAACAATGAAAGTGTGGGACCTAACTGCCAATCTAGTAGCACGCTGAAATTCATACTAAGATATTAGCAATATATTTTTAAAGTAAATAATACTATCAGCAATACATTTAACTATCGCCAAAAGACCCTCTTTACAAAATAGCGTCAATGAAACTTGATCTCTAAAATGAGTTCTTACAAATAAATATTCTATTTATACGAACATATCATAAAAAATCTTCCTGGCATTAAATTATTCATTGAGATGTTGATATCCCGTAAAATAAAATAAAATAAAATAAGCCAAACCAAACCTGATATGCAGTGTTTCTACAAGAACCAGCTACCAGATAGGTAGCAAATTCAAATTGAAATAGCCAAATTCAGAATTGGACATTGCAAATTGAAAATGAAATAGTCAAGTTTAGAATGGAAGAGAGCAAAATGAAAATGAAATAGCCAAGTTCAGAAGGAGAGGTACCAAATTCAAAATGAAATAGCCATGTATAGAATGGGACGTGTTAGATTCAAAATGAAATGGCCAAGTTCATAATGGGACGAAACAAATTCAAAATGAAATAGCCAAATTCAGAATGGGACCAAGCAAGTTCATAATGAAATAGCCAAGTTCAGAATGGGACGTAGCAAATTCAAAATGAAATAGCCAAGTTTAAAATGGGAGGTCGCAAATTCAAAATGAAATGGCCAAGTTCATAATGGGACGAAACAAATTCAAAATGAAATAGCCAAATTCAGAATGGCACCAAGCAAGTTCATAATGAAATAGCCAAGTTCAGAATGGGACGTAGCAAATTCAAAATGAAATAGCCAAGTTTAAAATGAGAGGTCGCAAATTCAAAATGAAATAGCCAAGTTCAGAATGGGAGGTAACATTTCGAATTTGCTATGTCCCAATTTAAATTTGACTATTCCGTTTAATTTGCTACATCAGATTTTGAATTTTGACTATCCCATTTTGAATGTGACTATATTCCATTTTGAATGTGACTATCCCATTTTGAATGTGACTATTCCATTTTAAACCTGGCTATTTTATTATGAACTTGCTTAGTCCCAAAATGACTTCGACTTGTCTCAAATTAAACTTGAAATGATATAGTATATGGCGGTGAATTAGTGAGAAGAGCCCAGTCTCAGGATACCGCATCCCTCGGCAGTAACCGCTTCATTACATTAATGAAGGGGAACTATAATAATACTGATACCAGCGAAAACAGGCATAACCATTTTTTTTCTTTTATTTTTAATCTATTAATGTTTGGAATCCAGACGTTTGGATTTTTAATATATATATATAAAAGGGCGACTGAATTGTCTGCAATAAATAAATGTAATATAAAGTATAATACTTGGAAAATAAGTACTGTAGGATGATAGGATGCACGATGAAGTAATGGATAGCAGCTCGCATTGAGCAATCCGAAAGCAGGGTTCGTAATCCCTGCCAAATCCATTGCATTATTCAATACGCGAGGCAGATTTTTTTTCTTCAGTAGGTATTATCCAAGGTTATAGAACTATCGAACATAGCTGGTGGGGAGAATAAGAGGATTCATACCTTTTCCCTCGTATTAACACGTAAGAAAATGTAATGGATTCGACATCACGATATTTTTGTTAAGCTTGGAGAGTAATTATACATTCTTATTGCTCAACGTAGAGTCCAATAGTTTTATAAAAAAAAATAAAAAACTTTCAGAATTCCAGTAAGATAGAAAAGAAAGGAAGAAAGGAAGGAAGTATAGGAAAGGAAGGAAAGAAAGGAAGGAAGGAAAGTAAAGGAAGAAGGGAAGGAAGGAAGGAAAGAAAGAAAGGAAGGAAGGAAGAAGGGAAGGAAGGAAGGAAAGAAAGAAAGGAAGGAAGGAAAGGAAAGAAAAGGCAGGACGGAAGGAAAGAATGAAGGAAAGAAAGGAAGGCAGGATGGAAAGGAAGGAGGGGACGGATTGGAAGAGGGGAGGAGGGGAAAGAAGGAAAAATGTTCGAAAGCCGGAGATTTTGTTAGAAAGAAAGAAAGAATGAAAGAGAGAAAGAAATGAAGAAAGAAAGAAAGAAAGAAAGAAAGAAAGAAAGAAAGAAAGAAAGAAAAGGAATGAAAGGAAAAGAAAAGACGGGAAGGAAAGGTAAGGAAGAAAGCAAGGAAGGAAAAGAAAGGAAAAGAAAGGATAGGAAGGAAGGAAGGAATGAAGGAAGGAAGGAAGGAAGGAAGGAAGGAAGGAAGGAAGGAAGGAAGGAAGGAAGGAAAGAATGATAGAAGTAAGGGTAGGAACGGAAGGAAGGAAGGAATGATAGAAGTAAGGAAAGGAAGGAAGGAAGGAATGATAGAAGTAAGGAAAGGAACGGAAGAAAGGAAAGAAGGAATGATAGAAGGAAGGAAAGGAACGGAAGGAAGGAAGGAAGGAAGGAAGGAATGATGGAAGGAAGGAAGGAAGGAAGGAAGGAAGGAAGGATAGAAGGAAGGAAGGAAGTAAGGAAAGAAGGATGGAATGAAGGAAGGAAAGAAGGAAGGAAAGCAAGAAGAAAAAGGAGAAAGGAAGGCAGGAAGGAAAGGGAGAAAGAGGAGAAGGATTGGAAGAGGGAAGGAGGAAAAAGAAGGAAGATGATAAAGAGACAGAAACAGATTAAGCTAATAATGGATACATTTTGTTCTGTCTTTGGCTGAGAAGGTCTGCCGGCCACGATAAAAGCGCCATTTTTCAGACGCAAAATATTGAATGGCAGAAACCGTGTAAGGCAATCGCCAAAAAACAAATAACCATAAATAAAATAACATCTTCTGCCGAATTTATTTTTAAATTATTATTAAGAAAAATGGCTAGTTTTTATTGTTATTATTAGTAGTATTTCTATTTTCCGCCCCTATCAGGCCGGTCCCACCAAAATGCAGAATATTTTGTTAGCTCGAGTTAAGGAAGTGGGCGTGGGTTAAATTGATTGTGTTCGGTAATTAATCGTGACGGAGCGTAGAATGTAAACAAGAATTTTAGCGCCAGACATTCCGAGTTCCATATGCCTAAACGCTGTCTTGTCTGAAAATGATCAGTCCCGTTGTTATAAAGTAACAACTTTCAAATAATTGTAAGAGAAGTTTTTTGTTGGAGAAAACAAGCGGTCAAAATCGCTCTTCCTGCATTTTCTTTGTTCTATTAATCGTATTTTTTTTTAATCAATTTATCCCTATTCAATTGTTAGTTTCATATTGATCCGTTATTGATCTTTGTTGCCTTTACGTGCAGAGTGTAGGGTGGGAAGAATTGATTTCTGTTGCCACGTCTCGGGAGGTAGGCTACCTTAGCAACCAAATAGAAAATAAAAAAGATGGCTTTTATTCAATTGTTGAAACGCGGAGCTTTGATTAGTTGACGAGTTTTACTTTCATAATATTTCTGTTTCTCTTCCAATCGCGAATGTTCAGGTCTTTTTTAATATTCCCCAACGATTAAATTATTAGCATCGATCGGAAATTAATAAATTACACTCGCACGAAATTTGAACTCGCATCCCATATCCAGATGGGCACAGTCTTTTCTATGAGGCTACCAATGCTTACCAGAAGACGACATTCAAATCTAATCTGATAGGTACAGTTTTCTATCTCTAAATTTATGTTTTATAGATTACTCAAAAGCATTTTAAAAGTTATGGCGCAGAGATCTATTTGAACTGCCGGTAAAACGCGATCTATTTGAAGACTAAACTAGAATTTTTACTGGGAACAAAGCACCTGCATACGGATAGAAAATGTATTCAGTTCTGTTTTCTTTTTATGTGCCATGTCCTTTCCGGGCGTAGGTGATCATGGCTTCCCGCATCCTTCTATCCCTTGCAGTTATCAACAAGTTCCTTCCCTCTGCTAACTACCCCAGACCACGTTCTGTCATCCACCTGCTCAAGCCCGCCAGGTATATCACGCGCTACTTTCCCTTGTCTGTCTTTCTCCCTCTTCGACCTGTGAGTATCTGAATCTCGAGGCCTTCCTTCCTCATTATGTGTCCCAGAAACTTAAGCTGCCTCTTTCTGATGTTAAGCATCAGCCTCCTCCTTGTCTGCATCCTCTCCAAGACCTCAATGTTTCTCACGCACTAGGTCCACGTTATCCTCTGTAAGCAAGGATGCATCTTCTCACACGATTTATTAACTCTCTACGAGCGACGCTATCCGGAGGGAACGGGAGACCCTACCAGGATTTATTATCAGTGGGCGTAATCTTAACAATATAAGATGCGCAGATGAGACTGTGCTGATGGACAACTAGGAAGAGAAACGACAGAATCTTCGCAAAATGGGTGGTAGAAGAAAGCGATAAAGAAGAACTAAACTTCCACTGCAAAAAGGCAAAAAAAAGGTCATTTGCATGAGCAAAAGACCAAGATACGAATTAAGAATTGGATATATAAACATCAAGCAGCTGCATAAGTTTAAATATAACAGACATGTTTTAACAAAGGATGGACAAGACTTTGAGATATCTAACGTAACCTCTCACCGAAAAAAAAGGTACCAGTGATGAAATCTCGTTAGAAAGGATCAATATCCAGAGCCTTCTCACTTCTTGGAGGAACTCCTGATTACCAATGTCTTTCGGGAATGTAGCCTTACTCCAAAGATAAAATTATTAACATAAATCAGAAATTAATGAATTACACTCACACGAAATTTGAACTCGCATCCTATATCCAAATGGGCACAGTTTTTTGCTATGAGGCTGCCATTGCTTACCAGCAGACGACATTAAAATCTAGTATGATAGGCATAGATTTCCGTCGCCAAAATTATGTTTTATAGATTAAGCAAAAGCATTTTAGATTTAGAAGGTATGGCACAGAGATCTATTTGAACTGATGGTAAAACTCGATCTATTTGAACTGATCGTAAAACTCGATCTATTTGAAAAAGATGTTAGACTAAACCAGAGTTTATACTGGGAGCAAAACCCCTGTATACGGATAGAAAATGGATTGAGAAGGTGTACAAAAGTTGAAATGGATGTGAGACAAGGATGCATCGTCTCCTCAGATTTATTCAACCTCAACGAGCGACAGTATCCCAAGGGAAATACATGAGCTATCAGGATTTATTATTGGTGAGCTTCATCTAAATAATATACAATTTTCAGATTATATAGTGTCGATGGTCGACATGGAAATGGAACTACAGGATACCCTAGACAGAATGGTAGGTGAAAACGATTAGGATTAACCATCAACTGCAAGAAGGACAAAAATATAAACATCAAGCAGATGGATAAGTTTAAATATCAAAGATGTGTTGTAAAAAAGGATGAAAAAATAAGACACTGAGATGTGAACACGTATTGGACTGACACAGGAAACATTTGAAAGCTAAGTAAGGGGCTGAGTTTTTTACCGATTTGGTATGCACATTATGAGGATATGAAGGATAAATTATACTTGACCCTCGACTAAAAAAGGCTGTGATTGTAGTGATCAAGAAATCAATACCTAGGGAGTTCATGCAACATTGTATCACTTCTGGAGGAGATAACAGAGTGGAACTTAATAATTACCAATGTAATATTAAGTCAATGTGGATGGATCGACTCCGAGCACGTGATATGGTGGGTCCTAGATGGGAAGGTGTAGACTGGTAGAACCAAGGAATGTAGTGCACCTGAACATCTTCCACGAAATTAGCAATAAAACGCTGAAAGTTAGCAATAAAATTAGGAATAAAAATTAGCAAAAAACGCTGAAAATTAGCAATAAAATTAGGAATAAAAATAAGCAATACAATGCTAAAAATTAACAATAAAATTAACAATAAAAATTAGTAATAAAATACTGAAAATGAGCAATAAAATTATCAATAAAATGCTGAAAATTAGCAATAAAATTAGCAATAAAAATTATCAACAAAATGCTGAAAATTAGCAATAAAATTAGGAATGAAAATTAGCAATAAAATGCTAAAAATTAACAATAAAATTAACAATAAAAATTAGTAATAAAATACTGAAAATGAGCAATAAAATTAGCAATAAAATGCTGAAAATTAGCAATAAAATTAACAATAAAAATTATTAACAAAATGCTGAAAATTAGCAATAAAATTGGGAATAAAAATTAGCAATAAAATGCTGATAACAGGCAATAAAATGCTGAAAAGCTAACAGCGTTCCGTCTCAGGAGAAACGGGTTGATATACAAAAAGATTCATCAATCACAAGTCCGCGAAAACCCTTTTGAACTGTCAAATCTGGGATCTGATCTTTGGGCAGATTTTTTTAATCGGATCTAGGTCGTGTTGAGATAGACCATGGCAGGATGAATAAGTTATTTTCTGGGGCGGTTATAGAGGGATGAACATTTTTCCAGAATCATTAGTGCTGTATCGTGTATATATTTTCCACTTGAGGTCTGGCTCAGGTGAACTTGGGTTACAACAGATGTTCAAAGGAAGGAGACTCATTGAGAATGCAGCTATTCATCATGGTTTGAGGGAATACAGAGACTGATTGGTGACGATGAACAATTAGTTTAGTTTTGGAAGTACAGTAGAATCCCTGACGACCAGACTAAGGAGGCCTTCCGGATATGAGGA
>OZ010601.1:24515068-24605068 GCA_963932145.1 Acanthosepion lycidas
TTCTAGAATGTACAGAAATAATCCCAAATTTTAAATATGAATGAAATATTTGAATTAAATTTACTTCTAATTAAACGTGGTTTCCTCCCTGTTTTGTCCTTATGGAATGGATCAAAAGAAACGTGATCTCTAGCATTGCAGTCCAGACAAGGCACCAGATTCGTTTGCAGGGGGTAGCTGCTTCCAGTCAAACGCTCGTGACTTGAAAAATAATTTTTGGCTCGATCGTCATTCACGAAACGAATCTATAGAATTATACAAATTTTGTTCTGGTTTTAAGCTTCTGCTATAGACGAGTGAGGCCGAAGTGAACAGTCTTGCCCAACCCTGGGTCACTCAATTTTCGGCTGCTAGTGACCACTATATTATAGTGTTCTATGTTTTGTCACCTTTGTCTGAAAAATTAATTCGCCAAAAATCGAGGTTCTTGCTCCTCTCAGTGACCCTCTTTGGCAAGGGTTTTTTTTACATGGTTCTTGTGATGTCCCCGTTACTTAACTGATAATCATCAAAACAATAAGTGTTAAAACAATTTCTGTAACATCGTTCAGAGGTTTCCATTTAACAAGATATCGGCTGAAACTGATATCGCTAAAACACGAGCAAACCGTATATCAAACATAGCTTAATAATAAAATACAGTTACTCTTTTCACCTGAATAATGTGACATGACATGCGATCTAAGAGAAGATAGAATAGGACCTGTTTCCGTAGAAATGTCAGGCGCTAATCCCATTTGTCTATCTCTATCTGACATAACCTCTCGTCTTTAATGAGTCTCCCTATCTAATAAGACCTGTTTCCGTAGAAGACTTTCCCCAAATGCCAGGCTCTAATCCCTTTAATAAATCTCTATCTTACATATCCTGTCCCTTTCAATGAGAGTCCTTATCTGATAGAACCTGTTTCCCTAGAAGATTTTCCCTAACTGTCAGGCTCTGATCCCGTTTGTCAATCTCTATCTGACATACCCTGTCTGCTTTAATGAGTCTCCCTATCTGATAGGACCTGTTTCCGTAGAAGATTTCCCCTAACTGTCAGGCTCTAATTCCGTTTGTCTATCTCTATCTGACATACCCTGTCCCCTTTAAGGAGTGTCCCTATTTGATAGGACCTGTTTCCGTAGATGACTGTCCTCATCACCGCGTCTGACAGACCGCGTTCCTTTTTAATTATGTTCTTGTTAAACAGGTTCGAAATATTTTCTACAACAAACAGGTCCTTATTATTCTTTTTTAAGATTGCCGCCACACAGTCTTTCCATGTCTCTCCATTTGAAACCTTCCCCGTAGACATTGTGGCATAATGCTAAACCGGTCAAATTATACGTATCACAGTCCGAAAGCGATGAAAATAAAATAGTTTCATTCAAAAACAGTCCAAAGTTCAATGATTCATTTTTTCAAAATTTGTATCAAAATACCGCCATAAGTAGAATTCAATTTATTGGAAACATTTACTAATCATAATATATATATATATATATATATATATATATATATATATATATATATATATATATATATATATAATGGCAAAAATAATGACATAAGTAAGTATAATAGCAAAAAATAAATAAATATATTTAATTTGATATAACACAAAAAGAATATATATATATATATATATATATATATATATATATATATATATATATATATATATTTAATATGGAAATGTATTAAAATGAAATTTCATTGATATTAACATAATAATGGCTGTCAGCTCGTATCCGAAGATGCCTGTCTAACTGTGCAGCTTAATAATCCCTGTTGCAGACACCCGGTCAGGTACATTTTTATTCATGCAAGACCGACAGAGCCCACCTCTGGTTTGTGCTGCAACTCTACAGTTTGAACCCTAATTAAAGTTTCTGGAAACGAGCGCATTATCTGATGTGATGAACTCTCTGAACAAAGCCAGCACGTTCATACCCTCGATCTCGATGGCTTGTGACTTCGTGCTAGCACAGCCATCGACGGCTCTCATATAGATTGGTCCACCCAATTTCACTCACAAAACTTCAATCAACCTGTGATTTGGTTTTCAGATTTTTCCAAATGCGCCGCCAGTTGGTATCGCTTCATCACTACCAACCGATAACATCATTATGTCACTTAAAAAATCCACCATGTTGAGATTCGAACCAGGTTTTTTAGAAATCGAACGTTCTAAATACTCAGGTACGTTCCCATAAACATAAATGTACGATGGCAGACATGTTTAGCGCCTTGTCATCTTTTAGGAGAACCCATATCAGAGAGATTTTGTTCCCTTTAAAATGGTCCCGGAAAAAAATCAAGAACTGCTTTCTATAAAGACTGTCTCCACGTACAGGAATTGATCCTTTTCAAAATCATCCCCGTTCCTGGGAACGAGGAAAATATATTAGCATAAAAAAAAAAATACAATATATATATAAGGAAATAAATGGTGTTTCATTAAGACGGATTATATATAAGGGTGTTTCATTAAGACGGATCAAAGACAGCAGTAAATAAATCAGTGTTATTGGAGAAAATTTATTTATTTCTCTATTGAATCTTGTTATTTAAGTTATGGCAATTATGTGTGATAATATCACCCAAATGTCCGCCAAATCTGAAAGGAATAGAAAAAATGATTAGACGCTTAAATTTAATTCAAATTAAAATCTCTGTAAGTTATTGAAGCACCCTTTAAAAGGAAAATACAAGTAACGAATAAAAGAAAATAATTAATAAAATAAAATAAATAAATCGCACTATTTTTAATGCGGCATAGCTCTCAATAAGCGTTAAACCTAAGGTTCAATTTGGACTATTTCAAAATTTTATCTTTCCAAAGAATAGCAGGATATACACAAAGAAATTCTGACTACAGCTTAGAAACCACCTTGGTTCCTGATAATGACTGCGATAGTCGAAAACACTTGAACTTCGGACAGTTTATCCACAACTCCCAGCAAAATACTTAACACCTTATTCGTGGTGTATATATATATATCTTAGAAGATTATAATAAAGTTGAAACAATCAGACTTGTTTGCATATATATATATATATATATATATATATATATATATATATATATATATATATATATATATATATATTACGTTCACTTACGTGCTAATACCCTTGGGAAAGGTATGAATCCTCTTTTTCTCCCTCCAGCTATGGGTAAAATAGCAGTACAGACTGGGTTCTATAGCCTTGGATGGCAACTGGTCTAGGAGAAGGACAACTCTGAATTCAAAACCTGCGTAGGGTCGTTTGGGAACCTTGCGGCACGTAGTGCACCAGGTCTCTGTATTCGTCCCTCCAAAATGTGTGGATGGTCCTGCACGAGGCCTTCACCACTATAATCAAATCTCATGTCGGTTTCGGGCTGTCGGTTTCCTGGAAACTGATCTGCTTGACCCTCATACGTCAAATCTCGACGGGAAAATCGATCATATATATATATATATATATATATATATATATATATATATATATATATATATATATATATTATGAAATGGACAAAGTCCGACAATTAATTTAAGATATTTTTATGTTTATACAATCTTTTCATAGATACAAATATTTAAGTGAATGCTCTGTTTATAATAAACAGTATTAAACAACATTTACCGGTCTGAATGTCCGAGAAATTTTCCTTTGTTTACATTTGCATACGCCATGAGCAGATATGAATGTACGCGAGAGAACCATGGCTATGCGGACGCTCCTCTGTGGCCAAATCGGTTAAAGGTTCGTCAGCCTAAATGACGGTTCTGTATAGGATACAGGTTCGTTTGCTGGCGGAGGTCGAATATTTTCTATGAGTATTTCTCGGATATTCAGGCCGGTAACCTTTTTTTTAAATACTGTTTATTATAAACAGAGCATTTACTCAAATATTTGTATCTATAAAAAGAATGTATAAACACAAAAATATCTTAAGAGATATATACATATATATAATTATTTATTTAAATATTATAACATAAATATGTCATAAAATCGCTACAAAACCATTTTGTTTCAACACCTCTGGTGTCTTATCAAGTGATGATGTTGAATATAGATTGTAGAATTAAGGTTTTAAAAGGTTCAAATTAATTCACCACCCCTCGTAAGGGGAAACGCTGTCACATGAGCTGAAATGACCAATCAAAATACAAGTTATATATATATATATATATATATATATATATATATATATATATATAATTATTTATTTAAAAATATGATTCCGACACGCTACATAAGAGTTCTCATGTTTCAAAACAAGACCTAACCAGTTCTTTCCCATTTTCTATATATTTTCATATATATATATATATATATATATATATCTGTGTGTGTGTGTGTGTGTGTGTGTGTGTAGTGTGTGTGTGTGTGTGTCAGATAAGATATAATTAATGTGTTCATATAAAAAAAATAAAAATAAATAAATCACAGATTTATTGTACTGTCTTGTTCTCAGTAGTCGATAAACATGGCGTTAAGCAAGATCATTTCAAACTTCCAGACATCAAGTGGAACTCGTACATATGATTCCTCGCTAAAGATGCTGGAAAAATGGTCGGTTCCTCGTACCGGTCCAGTAAGTAACTGACTCCTCGCGCTATTCTCTACCTTTGGTACTGCTGCCATATATAGGCAGGGGCTGCCTAGTCTTCACTTTACGGTCTCAGTGGTATCAAAAAGATATGTTTTCACTTCTTCATCGTTAAATGAATTTGGTCCAAGGAAAGAGACATTAACGGAAGCAGGGGGATAAACGTTATAGGGATGATGATGAATTGAAAACAAATTTAAGAAATTGCCTACGCCAGCAGCCACCTCAGTTTTACAAAGCTGCGACACAAAACATCCTTTTCAGGTGGAACACTACCGTTGACACATAGGGACGTGAACCTGTGATGTATATCTATATCTTGATGTACGATTTGTCTGATTCTGTTTCTTCTTACTTATATAAAACAAATTGCATTACTTTTTGACTCACCGTTGTATATATTGATCAAAAGGGACCAAAAAGTTCTGTTTGTTTAATGTTTTATTGTATTTTTTCTAATTTTCAAATAACTTTTTAGACAAAGGAATTCTAACTACCACACAGACACCACATTGGTTTTTGATAATGACTGCTAAAGTCGAATGTACTTGAACAAAATATGAACTTCGGACAGTTCATTCACAACTTCGGACAGTTCATTCACAACATCGGGCACAATAATCAAAACCTTATTCCAAAACTGTAATAATATAATAAAACATTAAACCGACAGATAGCGACGGTTCTGTTTATTCAATTTATTTGGATAAATACCTTCCACCTAAATATATACAAATATATAGATTCAGTTATGTGAGTGCGTTCATAAATGATTATTTCCGTATATAATACCTTAAAAGAAAACGGACACGAACAATTTAAGAGACTGTATTTGCACCTGAAAATTACAGCAAATGCATGAAACTCCGCGTCGTGCTATCGAAGTTGTATATATATATATATATATATATATATATATATATATATATATATATATATATATAATTTGCAGAGAGTACTGTTTCGCTGTATCACAGTTCCTCAGTGCAACTAGACATGCGAATGCTTCAAGCCAGGACGGAAACCCGACCAATTTGGTGTCAATCAGAGTTTCTACCGCTGAGCTATCATCATTCAGCAGAGAGAAACGGCTAATTCTAGCGTATTGTTTTTACGAATGTAAATAAACGCCAATCAGTCAGAGGGCTCCAATTCATTTTACTGAAGAGCTTTGCATTAGCGCAGGCGGCTGTTGTTTATAGAATCAGCTTATATCTCAACAGTACTCAACTGAAATATATTTTTCAAGAGCTTAATTATATATATATAATATATATAGACGGATCAAAGTCAGCAGTAAATAAATAAGTAAATTTATTTTTCTATTGGATCTTGTTATTTAAGTCATGGTGATTATGTGTGAAAAATAATATCGCCCAAATGTCCGCCAAGGCTTCGGCGGTACGCCTCCATTCGATCGTCAAAATTTTTAATGACGTCTCTGCATAGTTGCTCCTCGATCTCACCAATATACAATATTATCTCCTCCTTCAGCTGTTGAATTGTTGTTGGCTTGTTGGCATAGACGTTACTTTTGAGATGACCCTAAAGGAAGAAATCTAAAATTGTCAAGTCGCACGCACGTGGTGGCCAATTGACATCGCTGTTTCGGGATGTGATAAACCCGGGAACTTCTTATTCAATAAACACGCTGAACGTCTATTATTTTAATAAGCTTCGATGACTTTAACACGTTGTTTAATTGTTAATCTTTCCATGGATGAAATTGACAAAGACATAAGTTGTTAAATCTGAAAAAAAAATTTTTTTTAAATCATTAGACGCTTAAACGTAATTCATATTTAAAAACAGTCCAAGTTATTAAACCGTGCCAGAAGGTTTTTCTCTTCAGAGTCTATATTGCACATTTACAAATCTACCATTCGGCCGTACGTTGAATGCTGTTGCCATATCTGGTATTGCTCCTGCTGTCCATCACGAGGTACTTGACAAAATTCAAAGATGGATCTGCGATGTAATCGGTCATGACTTGGCACATCGACTTTTGCCACTTTCTTATAGACGTGATATGGCTTCCCTCTGTCTTTTCTGCAAATATTTTCATGGCAACCGCTCTGACGATTTTTTATACTGGTGCTTGGATTACATGAATTGGAGCGTGGGACCTAGACTGGTATTTTAAGCCCCACCATTTTACTGTTGAAATTATTAGATGTAGCCGCCACTTATACGCCAAGTGTTCCTTTTCTCGCACTTCCCGACAGAGGAACTCCATTCCGTTTACTTGCTTCCCTGAAAACTACAATCTTTAAAAATTGAAATTCAACTCAAAAGCCATCATTCTGTTATCTCACTTTCATATTCTGTAACCCCCCTGCGAACTAGTGGGGCATGACTACATTGCTTGTGGTGAAATGACACACACTCAAGCACAAACACCTAATAATGACCTAAAACTAAGTATTAGGTTGGTGCAAAAATAATATCGTTTTCTCACATATGTTACGATGTGAGAAAACGACATTATTTTTGCACCAACCTAAAAAATTAGATCAAACGGCTATATACATTGACACGGAAAAAAAACTCCTTTTGTTGTTTTTATAGCAATTGTTGATTATGTTGCTGTTGCTGATTGTTTTCTTGTTGAATTTCAACTATCGAAGACAAAATTCGCTACATATTCGCAAGAATATGTTTTCTTTTTTCTACACCCAAGAGATTTTTTCTTCTACATTACAAGAGATTTTTTAAACCAACATAGTTAAGATACTTGTCGTCACCTGTTCCCCAGGCAAGAAGTATTTTCTGTACTTGTTTAATCAATATGAATTTCTCAAATCTTTGTAAATCCAGTTACAACTTGTAAAAGTTCCAAATCCTCGTCACAACAGTTATAAATCGTCTGAGATACGAATCCCACGTCGCCAATGCTATATCGCGTTTCGTAGAGCTTATAATATAAGTAATGCTTCGGCAACTTGCCGTGATGTCTCTATTAATTAGTGTGAAGACTGACTGGGAACGATTTCTTTCCTTACCTCTGACCTAATACTCTTTATTTATATTTGTAGACTAGTTCATATAGTCACCGGGTGTGTACTATTTACGCCACAACATTGGCCCTCTAACTTGAGTGGCTGTTGGTCCTTGAATCGGTAGGAAAATTAGAAAAATATGTTTATAGAAACATGTCAAGTGTCATTGAAACGCTAGAGTAGATATTAGGTTGGTGCAAAAATAATGACGTAATAATGTCGTTTTTTGACGTTAAAAATACGCCAAAAAACGACATTATTATGTCATTATTTTTGCACCAACCTAATAAAAGATGAAGTGATTGATCAATCAAATAGTTGCCCGAATAACCGAGTAAGGATATATCTGTTCTTTGAAGCCTGTCAAGCTTGACTATAAGAGCAGCAGCTTTTTTATGATGCTGTTGGTAATCATCATTATGGAGGCTGGGAAAATGGTCGGTTCCCTGTGCCGGTCGACTAAGTATCTGACTCCTCCTACTCCCCGTACCACTCTAGTAAGTACCGGACTCCTCCTGGTATCCTTTACCTTTACAAGAGTCAGGTCAGGCCGAAAATGTTGTACCGCTGCCATATATTGGAAGGGGCTAGTCAATTTTCACTTTCCAGTGTCGATGGAACACTAAAAGATTTCTGCGTCTTTCTAGGTAAAGAATTATTTTCCACATTGCAATCGCTTTTTCACAGATGAGATGTAGCAAATTCTTCAATGATTTATAGCTACTTCAGTGGAAAGGGTTCAGAAGGACTACATTCCTTAGTTCAACCATTGCGTCTAAAACCCATCGTGGCACACACATTGTAGCAATCTACCCTTATTCCCTTCGTATTGCGCTGGTGAGGTTTAAGATTTACTTGAGTAGCCTTTTCTGCTGCCTTGTGGAAGCGACTCGCGAGAGGATCCTTTCCCGAAATTAACTTGTCCAAGTTTAGATTTAACAGTTCTTGCCCACATATGCGCAAAATTTGTGTCTCTTACTCTGTAACGGCCAGTGACTCTCGGATCCTGTACAAAGTAAATATCAGTGTTTTAAAAAGGACTTTTTCTAAGAGTGCCACGCAATCGGATACCTTCCCCACATTAGTATTTTCAAGAAGTTATCCCTCTTGACAAATCAGCCTTGGTGCAATTCGAAAATGGGTCGTATTGCTAGAACGTTAACGTTTTATATATATATATATATATATATATATATATATATATATATATATATTGTAACTAAGAAAAGATTAATGAATAGAATAATCAAACGAAGGTTGGTAATGAACGATAATACTTAGGACAAGAACAGCACATATAAGATTCGCCAGCAGCGCGTAGTAGTAGTCAACTGCTAGGAGTCAAGTGAAAACCACAGAGAATCTCCAAAGTTAGGTTATTTACCCAACCTACCCACGAGGCGGTATGCGGCTCAAAGCCAATTTTTGGGTGAGGCAAATACATATATATATATATATATATATATATATATATATATATATATATATATATATATATATATATATATTATGTTCGTGTAATATATACGTATATATATATATATATATATATATATATATATATATATATATATATATATATATTACGTTCGTGTACGGCTAATTTTATCGTGTGCCGGTATATATAAATATATATATATATATATATATATATATATATATATATATATATATATATATATATATATGATATTTTTAAATGATCGCATATATATATATATATATATATATATATATATATATATATATATATATATATATTTGTAGAAAATGCATAAATTACTATTTTCATTATTGTCAATTACGCACACACACGCATACACTCATAAACGCACAGAGTAAGGTGCGTCGGTTAGTGCGTGAGGGCCCATTAATATAATTAGTCATACGAACATGGAGTCATTTGAAAGAAAACTAAAAGTTTAGTTCAGCCGCAGTATGACATCGCACACCCATCAGTTCACATAATAGACGCAAACCCTGACGCAATCCAAAACATCTCTTTCTGTCTGTCTGTCTTTCAATCTCTCTCTTTCACGCACGCACACATGTACACAGCCATACAAGCAAGCAAAGGTTCACTAGTCCACATTTCAATATAATGAAACGAGAACATACAGAGACAGAAGAACAGTTTCTGTGCAAGCCAATTACTGAAAGCAAGGAATTATAGGCAAATCTTTAGCAAACAGAATTTAATTTGTCACTCCTTACTCTCCTTTCTCTCTTTACTCTCCTTTCTCTCCTTACTCTCCTTTCTCTCCTTTCCTATTCCAAAAACACAACGCGCACCCAATTCGTCTTAATCGAAATGCCTTCAATTTGAAAAGTTTATGCCGAAAATAAAATCAAATAAAGACTGGCCAACATCCTGGCCAAAACACGCCGGTATAATTTTGTAGTCCCGCTGCTCTTTCATAATTTGTGTTACTCGTCAAATCCGGGAGAGGAACAGTAACGAATCTTCGCAAAAAGAAATCTAAGTAGACAAAAGAAATGTTTTAGACTTGCCTTTCTCTCCATAATTACGTTTAGATTCGGTTTAAGGTCAACACGCACGCATACGCTGACACACACACACCTTTTATAATTAGGCAACAATCCTTATTTTATACATGTTTCACCGAAGACGGAAAACAATAAACAGATGGTAATTATTTTTATTAACATTTTCGTACGGTCAAATACAGACTTGAGCCAATAACAACATACTGGGCAGTTTCGCATCCGATTAAGATCAGTCTGATGTTAAGATAAAGGCAGAGTCATTAATATGTGAATCATATCGTAAAGATATTTTCCCTGTCATACAAGTGAAATGTGTGTATTTACATGTATATATATATATATATATATATATATATATATATATATATATATATATTAGATATTTGTAAATGATCGTGTATATATATATATATATTTGTAGAAAATGCATAAATATCTAATTCCATTATTACCAGTTACACACACACTCACACACGCGCACATAAGACCTCTGTTCATATATATTAGTAATATTCCCCTTTCATTTAATGAAACATACAAACAAGGAAGTTTGCTGCTAAAATTCACGAACACACACACCTATATATATATATATATATATATATATATATATATATATATATATATGTGTGTGTGTGTGTGTGTGTGTGTGTGTGTATGTGTGAAAAGTGTGTGTATATAAATATAAATAAATATATATATATATATATATATATATGTATAATTATTTACATATTATATGCGCGGTACTTATTAGAAAGCGCTCAATATCAGAGATAGAGCTAACATATATGGTTGGATAGATGTGAGCTTGTGACTCTGGGTTTCACACTTTAGCGATCGTCAGACAAACTGATTCATTTTTTAAAAAATTTTGGTTTTTATGTAGATTGCGTGTATTGGTGTTATTGTGGAAGGGGTGGGTGAAACTTCGTCGTTTTTTCATCGTACTGACGCAAACATCGATGTATGCAGACACATATACATACTTGGTCGTCCGTCGGGACTCATACATATATAAACATATGTGGGCAGTTTCGGATATGACATATGTATGTATATGGGTGGTGTTGTGTCTATACATACGCATTTGTATGTTGAAATTTAAAGATTGGAAGTGTGGCGGAAATGTCTTGTGAATGTCTCGTGAATGTATACATGTCATATATATATATTTTTTTTCCGCTGAATAATATTTCCTCGCATGTATGTATATACGTGTGGTGGGGTTTGTGTGAAATTATGATAGGTAAAAATTATTATTATTTATATTTATTTTTAAATTTTGAAAAAAATGGCGGTTTATTTGTTATATTTAAAGCTGGTTATTTGTTCGTTTTTGACTGTGTATATGTAACAGGTAGAAATTTGTAATCCTTATTGGTTATTTATATGGTGATGTTTAATATTTAATATGCTGGGTGAGAGGTTAGTTTGATTTAATAACGGGTCTATATGATATGATGTGATAGTAATGTTGCAAGGGATTGGAGGCAATGATAATATAATTAGCTAATAGTTATTGTAAATTGGTAGAAATTGTAAATTGGTAGAAATGATTAGTAACGGTGGTGGGAGAATGATGAAACCATGAATGTAGTTATAGTGGTGGTAGCTAAAGAGTGGTTTTTGGTGTTTTATTTTATGTTATTTTGTTATATGTATCAATTTATTTTGGTATAAATCCTGATAATAGGTATTCTGTGTAAAATTATGGTAGTTGAAGATTACTATAATATTTTAATTTTTAATTTACAAAAATATTATTGTTTATTATATTAAAGCTCGCTATTTCCTTATTTATTTGTGACTGTGTATATGTGGCTGGTAGAAATTTCAGTTTGTAATCCTTATTGGTTATTTTTTATTTTATGGTGGTATTAAATATGCTGGGGGATGGGGTAGTATACGTTAATAATTATGGCAGGATTATATGGTAATGTTAGATATGGTGTGATAGTAATATGTAAGGTGGATGGTGGCAATAATAATATAAGTGGTTAATATTTATTGTAAATTGTTAGTAGTGATTAGTAATGTTGGTGGGAGAATAATAAAACCTATAAATGTAATTATTGTGGTGCTAGCTTGAACTAAAGGGTGGTTGTTGGTGTTTTATTTTATTTTATATTTATTTGTTTATTTTTATTTTATTTATTATGAATCCTGGTAATGGGTGTTTATTCTGACGGTTATATATGGAAATTATATCTGATCTTATTGATTTAAGGTGTTAAATATGCTGGGGTGGGTAATATGCGTTAAAGATTGTAGAGGATTTATAATAGTAGGTGTGATGTGTAAGTGATGGTGCTGGGTGTTGGTGGTAATGATAATATTATTAGATAATAGTTATTGTAAAGTGGTAAAAGTGATTACTAATGGTGGTGCAATGATAATAATGATAGATGCAATTATTTTGATGGTATCTTGAAATTAAATTGTGATTGTTGGTGGTTTGTCTATTTTATCCTTTGGTATGAATTCGGATAATAGGTACTTGTTCTCATGCCTACATTTGGAGATTATCTCTGATTTTTTGTTTAGTAGGTTCTTTCGCGGTTTGTGTGATATTATTGCTACTTTTTCTTGTGGGCAAAGTAGGCATTTTTTTGTAATGTTGCTGTAGGCAGAGGCTTTTTTCAATATTTCCCAACTTATTGTTGGTGTAATATTATTGTCTTTTTGCTGCCATATGTATGTAGAAAGTGTCGTGCTGTTCGAATATTTCCTGTTGGTGCATGAAAGGTTGTGATTGTTATTCCTCATCTTGAATGGACCTTCGGTGGCACCGATGTAACGCATTATGTTGTTGTTTGCACTTACCTTGGCCTTGTATATTGTGTTTGTAAGTTGGCAATTTCCCTGGAGTGGACATGTTGTTCTGTTTCTGCAGTTGCATATTGGATCCTTGGTTTCATTTTTGTAGGTTGTCATTTTTTTGTTTTGGCTTTTGATTATTTCTGTTATGTTTTTTGTACAGCTGTAACTGATCTTTATGTTATTTTTGTTAAATATTTTTGATAATTTGTTTGCTTCAGTGAAGTGTTTTTCTATTAAGTTTAGAAATATTTTGCCTATGTTCGTTTTAACGGTTTTGTTATATGGTGGATTAAACCAGATGATGTTTCTCTTTCTGTTCTTGCGTTTTGCCTGTGGAGGTATATATTGTAGTTGTTGTGTGTAACCACTTGCTTTTAGTGCTTCGTTGTATGGTGCTTTTTTGCTATTGAAAATGTGTATGTTAGATGAGTTCTCAGATAATCTGCGACTGATTGAATTTGGTATTTGTTTGATAATAGAAGGTGGATGGTTGGAGGATGTGTGTACGTAAGTTAGGATGTCATTTTCTTTTTTGTATGGTCCATATGTGTTGTTGATCAGGTTAAGAGTGACGTCAAGGAAGTTTACTATTGTTGTGCTTGTATTTATCTCTATTTTGAATCCAATATTTTTTAGGGCGTTTACTATCTTCTTCCCGAATTTGTCTACTTTGGGGCCATTTGATTTCCTTATTAAGATAAGACTGTCATCTCTGTATAATCCTGTGTCCTTTCTCTCGAGGATTCTGGCCAGGTATGATAGGATGAGTATGCCTACTAAGTCGTATATTTCAGTTCCATCAATTCCAACATACAAATGCGTATGTATAGACACAACACCACCCGTATACATACATATGTCATCTCCGAAACTGCCCACATATGTTTATATATGTATGAGTCCCGACGGACGACCAAGTATGTATATGTGTCTGCATACATCGATGTTTGCGTCAGTACGATGAAAAAACGACGAAGTTTCCCCCACCACTTCCACAATAACACCAATACACACAATCTACATGAAACCAAAATTTTATATATTTATATACACAAACTTTTCATATATATATATATATATATATATATATATATATGTATGGTTGGATAGATGTGAGCTTGTGACCCTGGGTTTCACGCTTTAGCGATCGTCAGACAAATAAGTACCGTGCATAAGTACCGCGCATATAATATATAAATAATTATACATATATATATATTTATTTATATTTATATACACACACTTTTCACACACACACACACACACACACATATATATATATATATATATATATATATATATATGACAGCATATAGTTTTCTGTGGCTGACAACACGATTTTAAAAAATTAAGAGATTAGCCAATCACAAAACGCATAATACTCAACATCTTATTCGAAAATTGGAAAAATGTTAAAAAAAAAATAAACAGACAGACCATGTCTGTTGTCTAATCAATTTCGTTTGGATGAATTCTTGCTGTCTATGTATACCCAATATATATATATATATATATATATATATATATATATATATATATATGCAATTCTGGCACAGTCCATATCGTAACGGTCTGATTCTACCCAGAACCTGAAGATTGCTTTGGACATGAAACTGCATGTCGTCTACCAATGAAGGGTATTATGTATGTTTATTACTATATATATAAATATATATATATATATATATATATGTATGTATGTATTTTATGTATGTATGTATGTATGCATATATATATATATATATATATATATATATATACTCACACAAGTACATATAATACACACACACACACATATAGATAGATAGATAGATAGATAGATAGATAGATAGATAGATAGATAGATAGATATAAAACAGCGTATAAAACAACAAATGACTTAATACAAAACAAAATAATAAACTAAAACTCCAAGGAAAAATTTAATGTATTACAAGTAGTAACTGCCACAAAGAATACACTGGAGAAACCTAAAGGAATTTAAATACAAGACTATATGGACGCAAACGTCATCTTTTATAAAGCAATACATTAAACGCATTAGTGCTCAACGTAACGAGACTGGCCACAATTATTATTTGAAGAAAAATGTTTCTTCAAACGAGAAAGCAATTCACAAAGATGAAAGTGCTTTAATCGCTAGGTCATCTACAGTAAATTTGCGTCCAATTTCTTACAACGTTTCACCATTCTTGGCAGATCTTGTATTATTGCAGTGTGAGATATCGAATTAGAAAAGATGACAGAAGCAAAAATTCCCCCAAAATTAAATTAAACCTTAGATTATATAACAAAACACATAATAAACATTATTTCTTTATTTGATATTGGCAGCGTCTCTCGTGTTTGCGCATGTGCAGTCGCATCAACATGAATATAAAACTTTATTTCACTTTGTCATAGCACTTTCCCCTAAAATTGTTCTTGATATAAAAAAGATATATATATATATCGTTATCCCTCATATATATATATATATATATATATATATATATATATATATATATATATATATATATATATATTATATACCGAGTGAAACAACAAATTTTCCAATTTTTAGATTAAGCTTTGGATTTTTGTATGTTAGAAATGATTATAAATATCTTACTGGAATTCTGCGAGATTTTTATTACGCTGTATTTGAACAATAAGAATGTATTTAGCTCTAATTTGAAATGATGATTCTTCTTGCTGTTGTGAACTCCTGATCCAGTTTTCCTCTCCTTTTGTTCCCTTTTCTTGAGTGAACTTTGAAGATGAAAGCCGTAGTATGAATGTTCGTACCCTTACTAAAGACGAAATGATTTTTTTCCTCTCACCATTGCTCAGTTGGGAAGACGTAGTGGGATTGACACAAAATGATTTTAACCTGTTCCCTTTCTACCTGAATAATCCAAAGTCTTTTTCAGTGATTCTTACGACAAATGTTGGCGAGATGACTAAACGTCATATCTGAATAACTGGAAAAAAGAAACTCACTTAGTTTAGCGGCTTTTTAGATATTAAACATTTTCTTGGTTGGACAATTATCCCATGCTGTTACACGATTTGGACAATTTTGTTATTACTCCCGGTATATACATATATATATATATATATATATATATATATATATATATATATATATATATGTATGTGTGTGTGTGTGTGTGTGTGTGTGTGTGTGTGTGTGTTAGTGTGCGTGTGTGTATGTTGGCGCGCGCATGTGCGTTGTTGTTTTCTACACAGAAGTCTGATATGTTGTGATCATTTGATTATATTAAAGAATCAAATAAATTTCCACTAATTGGAATCAAAACAGCCTTATCGATCTGAACGAATTTTGATTCGATATTTGAACGAAGCAGTGAGATACTGATATTTTTTCTTCCTTTTTTTTTTGAAACCCCAGACATCTTGCTGGGCTTGTTCGAGTCGGATGATAGTCGGGCTATCTGTCGTTGCACAAATCAAATGTCTTTTTTTTCTTATTTTTTGAAATTCAAAATTGAACTGGGACCTTTCTCTCTTTCTTTTTCTTTTTAAATCATCGGCGAAGGTAGAAGAAATTTGGCATATTGCATTCGACTGTGTTTCGATTCCAATCATTCTTAGCGTTTACAAAATGGCTTTTCTCCTACTGTTTCATCTCAGTTCTTTTCATCATCTCTGCATTTATATCACTTTACTTATAACTATATATATATATATATATATATATATATATATATATATATATATATATATATCACTCTGTAAAAAATCTATCTATCTATCTCATTCTGTTAATATCTATCTATCTATCCCAGTCTCTATATTTATCTACCTACCTATCATTTCAGTCTCACCTCATCTATCTATCTATCTATCTATCTATTTATCTATCTGTTGTGGTGTCCTCCCTCTAAAGAGTCCATGTTGGACTCTTCTGCCTACTATAAAATTAGTAGGAGAGAAGGCCTTGTGGGGGAACAGTCGACCAGATTGTTTATCTGTCGAACTCTCTGCCTTGAGCGGAGATGAACCCGGACGAGGCTTTGCTTAAGAACCACGTTTCGTCCGGGGAGGTAGACAGGCTCTAAACCCGTTTATGCGGGTTCTAAGGGAATATTTTTGGCCAAGCCTACGGGCTCTGAGAACCCAAGGTAAACTCGACTTTGTGCCACATACATTCCTCGTGGGGCGAGGGGGCTGTTAAATATAACAGTCAAATAGATTGTTCTACCGAGACTGTGACTTTTCGCATCTATCTGCCTTTGGGCGGAGAGGAACCTAGGCGAGGCTTTGTCGAAAGGCAATGATTCGCCCGACCCGTTTATGCGGAGTCAATGGGAATATTTTTGGCCGAGATTATGGGCTCTCAGAACCCACGGTAACCTCGACCTTGTGCCACATACATGTCTCGTGGGTGGGGGCTGTTAAATATTAACAGTAGAATAGATTGAATGCTGGGTCACCCGACACACACTGACTAGTCATATAATACTCTTCCGTTGTACTTACTGTTTAATATATGATAAATCTGCAACACTTGTCTTGTGATTTCTTTAAACATTTACTAAGATGTTGTGACCAAG
Organism: Acanthosepion lycidas; assembly: GCA_963932145.1. Taxonomy (NCBI): domain Eukaryota; kingdom Metazoa; phylum Mollusca; class Cephalopoda; order Sepiida; family Sepiidae; genus Acanthosepion; species Acanthosepion lycidas. The sequence continues at coordinate 24,532,549 of OZ010601.1, forward strand.
TAAATGGTTAAAGAAATAACAAAACAAAATCGCTACACAATTACAATTACATTCGACACTGTAATGTGTCTCCTCAGGATATTTTAAACTACCGTCGATTTAATTTACTTTTAAACAGCGGACTATCTTTTCAAATAATCTTGTGTGCTTTGCCGGGATTAACCAATCGAATGTGACCTACGCTAAATTCACCGGAAAAAAATAATATAGTTCAAGACACGAAGTTGTCTGCATATAAATCCTAGACAATTTCCTTATGGGCAGATACAGGGTGTTACACTATTTCGAAGATGTATCGCAACTTCACGCTTAAACTTCCCAAGGAGCAAACACTGTGGAACTCTCTTCCGGCTTCTTGCTTTGATTGAAAAACAAGAAACCGGAAAATAGTCCGACTAGCAAGAAGAGTAAAAGAAGAAACTATTAGCATGGAAATTACGTTTACATCTAGGGATATATATATATATATATATATATATATATATATATATATATATATATATATATATATATATGAACCAAAGCACAACGCAGTTGGCCTGAAGATTTCATTTAAGCAAGTACGTACTGTAACTACATTTTACAATTAATAGATATTTTTATTTATTTGTAATAATTTTTAACTAATTTTCTAATCCCAACTAATTTTCAGATTCTACATTGATTCTAAATCATGTTGATATGGTTTCGTTTCGTTTCGTTTGATTTGGTTTATGGTATATCAACTTTTAAAAAATAGCCTTGAGAGTTTTGCCGTGATAAACCAATCGAATATGACCTACGCTAAATTCAAATTCACCGGAAAAAAAAATAAATTAATATAGGTCATGACACAAAGTTGTCTGCATATAAATCCTAGACCATTTCCTTGTGGGCAGATACAGATTGTTACATTGTTTCGTAAGATGTATCGGAATCAGACGCTAATTTTTATTTTTAAAGCAATTCGCTCCAAGCAAGCCAGGAGTGCCCCTAGCACGGCAAGGGGTTACAGAGAGTGAGAGTAAGGGTAAAGAGGAGTGTTTGGGAAAAGGATAAAGAGAAATACAGGGATCAAGATCAAGGAATCAGAAGATGTCGATTGACATTACCTTTGAATATTTGAGGATTATAGCTATCAGGGAAGTCAGTGATAAGAAAAGAGTCCCACTGACGGGAGGAACGAGATAATAAGCAGTTGGAGTAGAAGAGATGGCAAAATTTAGTCGTTTCGACAGTGAAATGGTGGAACGAAGATGCCAACCTAGCAGCGCGCTTAAATTCATGTAATGTGGGAACCAGTGAAAGTAGCTCGTCGGATCAATTGCCATGAAATTATTTGTAGAAAAGGCAGAGGGAAGCCGCAACATGTCTGTGAGATAGTGACTGTAAACGGGATGCCAGATCAGGACCAACCAGGCTGCTTATCTGTCTCTGGATTTTGGCGAGGACCTCGAGATGAACGGCGGGAACACCAGACGATATATGCAGCAAGTATTCCAGAGGAAACTACTATAGGTCATGACACGAAGCTGTCTACTTACAAAACCGAGACAAGTTCCTTATGGACAAGTACAGATTGTTACACTATTTCGAAGATGTACCAAAATCTGAAAGCTCAAACTTCCCAAGGAACAAAAGCGAAAGAGATGAGATAATTTGAAATAACGCTTGCCAGTTATATGCTCATTCAGCTGCTTACATAAAAGTTTGTAGTTGATAAATAAAAGTTCCCTTTAAGAAACTGGTAAACTTTTTTGAGCGTCAGATTTCGATACTTTATTTTACCGAAGAAAGTCGCAGTAGCCCACTACATGAATAGACATATTAATCAACACTGCATGCTCAGTATCGGATTTATAATCTGCGATCTTCAGACTAAATTCCGTCACTTCTCATTGGTGAGTAGGTAATTAAGGATAATCGAATCAGGAAAAACATGTATTTCCCTGTTTGTTTGATTTTTTTTTTGTTTGTTTAGAGCTAATGCCTTAGGCAATTTACAGACTTCACTACGTTTAGATTCGGTTTAAAGTCAACACACACACATACACACACCTTGTATATTTAGGCTGCAATCCTTATTTTATGCATGTTTCACTGAAGACGGATAACAATAAACAAATGGTAATTATTTTTATTAAGTTTTTCGTACGGTCTCATACATGACAACATGCTGGGGACTGTCTGTTTCGCATACGATTAAGATCAGTCTGATGTTAAGATAAAGGCAGGGTCATTAATATGCGAATCATATCGCAGAGATATGGCCTCTGTCATACGAGTGTATTGTGTGTAGGTATATATATATATATATATATATATATATATATATATGTATATATATATATATATATGGTATAAAATGACAGTTGGAAAAAATCTTTCGTTTCGTCTTCCGACTTTATCAAGGCAAAAATGAAATCGAAATGTTTTTGTTTTTAAAGTTATATTAAAAAATTCAAATTTAAAAAGATAGACGCTTCTGTCTAAGCATTTTTTATCTGGTTCATATAAATTACCTTAATAGTAAGGGATTTTTTTCCATGTCGACAATATCGTTAAATTCCCAGATAAATTGATCTGGGAATTTAACGACATATATATATATATATATATATATATATATATATATTTAAATGATCGCATATATATATATATATATATATATATATATATATATATATATGTCGAAAATGCATAAATTTCTATTTTCATTATTAGAGTTTGCCAGTTACACGCACACGCACCATCCACACGCACACACACACACATACGACCTCTCTTTATATATATTAATAATTTTCCCGGATTATTTAATGAAACATAAAACACGAAAGTTTGCTACTAAAATTCACATATCAAACGATCACGTATACACACCTACATATATATATATATATATATATATATATATATATATATATATATTAGATTGAATGACGGTTTTTGATGTATTTTTTAACGTCAAAAACCATCATTATTTTTTGAACCAACTTAATATATATATATATATATATATATATATATATATATATATATATATATATATGAGTTTTCTCATTTACTTAGATTTTTTTAAGAGAATTCATCCCAAGCAAGGCGGGAGTGCCAATAGCACGCAAAGGGTTACAGAGGATTGAGAACAAGAGTAAAGAGGCGTGTTTGAGGAAAGGATACAGAGAAGGACGGGGAAGAAGCTCAGGGTGTCAGATGTCGATTGACATTACACTTGAATATTTAACAGTCATAGGGGATGCAAGTAAGGGAAAGGGAGTTCCACACAGGGGAAATGTGGGAGAAGAAGCTGTTTGAGTAGAAGAGACCCCTATATTTAACCGTTTTCACGGTGAAAGGGTGGAACCGCTTTGCCACCCTGGTATTAGGTTGGTGCAAAAATAATGACGTAATAATGTCGTTTTTGACGTTAAAAATACGTCAAAAAACGACATTATTACGTCATTATTTTTGCACCAACCTTTTGCTCGCTTAAATTCATGGAGTCCGGTCACCAGTGAAAGTAGCTCGTCGAAACAGACAATTGCCGTGAAAAAGAAAATATTCAAGCGTATTTGATTGAATAAAATCTAGACATATTTTGTCCCTTGATTTTTTTTATTTTTTTTATTTGAATTTATGCATCAGTTTCTTATCAAATTTTCTGATTTTTAAAAAAAATAATTCACCCCAAGCAAGGCGGGAATGCCACTAGCATGCAAGGAGTTACAGAGGATTGAGAACAAGAGTAAAGAGGCATGTTTGAGGAAAGGATACAGAGAAGGACGGGAAAGAAAGCCCAGGGTGTCAGATGTCGATTGACATTACACTTGAATACTTGAAGATTATAGTCATCGGGGATGCAAGTAAGGGGGAGCGAGTTCCACAGAAGGGAAGTGCGGGAGAAGAAGCTGTTTGAGAAGAAGAGACAGTTGCATTTAACCGTTTTAACAGTGAAAAGGTGGGTCCGATATGCCAGCCTGGTAGGACGTTATTTCTTTTCTTTACATATAGTGTGGTTGTTATGTGATTGTAGGCAACGTAATAAGAATTCTGTTCTTTGAATTAGGATTAGGGTTATTTTTCTGAGATGGTGATTTTTTTAATCAGATTTACCCCTATCAAGGTAGTAAAACCACTAAGTCACAAGGTTTTACTGAGTGTAGAAGAATTAGAAAACAGAAATATTACTTAGGTGTGATAACAATTGATAAGTAACCAGGAAGACAGTAGATAACTCTTGACATTGCATTTAAATTTTTTATGATCAAATTTGGCTGGAGAACATGGAACCGGACGAGTGTTCTACAGGGGAGGAATGCAAGAAAGGAACTTTTTTCAACCTTATTTAAAGAAAAAGAAAAAAAAGCAACTGTTTGACCTTAAATGATCTCTTGCTGATCGATGTGTCGTTAAGTTTTAAACAAACAAAGCAAGAAAGGAAACTGTTAGCATTGAACTTACGGCTACGTCTAGCCAACTCAACTGCAAATTCGTGAGACTTTATTGCCAATCTAATACTTTGCTTATATTCATAAAGTCTATGTACCATGGTAAAGAGCTCATCCGAACAATTACCATGAAAGTATGTATAGACAAAGCACAGGGAAACAACTTTACGGCGGTTGGAATATGACTGAAGCCGAGATGCCAGGTCAGGACCAATAATATTTATGATTCTTTTAGCCGACACACACACACACACACACACACACACATATATATATATATATATATATATATATATATATATATATATATATATATATATATATATAAATATATATTATAGCAAGGAATAAGCGGAATGGAAAGGACATAATTATGAAAACTAAGAACTAAAACAAACAACCGGTTTCGTCCCAGTACTCCTCAGGTTTGATACACTGGGATTATTTATTCATAAACTTAAAAACAAAATCTATTCAATGAGGGGGGAGGGCAAGAAAAAATATGATAGAAAGAACTAGAGCCCAATCACATTCAAACCCAACAAGCAATCTCTCTGCTTACAGAGAGACGGCCTGCGGGATTTGATGTAAATGGACTACATAGGCAGAACGTCTCAGCGCTTGGATTTTAGAATTAAACAACATTTACCCCCCAGAATTTTAAATCCGGCCGCTAACAAAAGCCAACTAGAGAATACATCCGGGTCATCTATAGCAGAACACGCTATAACTAGCAGGGAATGTGTTGCTGGTTTGAATGATGACTGTTTTTCTATTCTTGCGAAGTCACACTCCGCATATCATTTGAAGGTTCTTGAGTCCATTTACATCAAATCCCGCAGGCCGTCTCTCTGTAAGCAGAGAGATTGTTTGGTGGGGTTGAATGTGATTGGGCTCTAGTTCTTTCTATCATATTTTTTTCTTGCCCTCCCCCCTCATTGAATAGATTTTGTTTTTAAGTTTATGAATAAATAATCCCAGTGTATCAAAACCTGAGGAGTACTGGGACGAAACCGGTTGTTTGTTTTAGTTCTTAGTTTTCATAATTATGTCCTTTCCATTCCGCTTATTCCTTGCTATAATAAAATTTTGTACCTGTAAGAATATTTTCAAATATATATATATATATATATATATGTATGTATGTATGCATATTCCTCTGCAATCACAGGTAGCCACAGACACACACACACACACATACACACACATATTAAAGAGAGAAAACCCGCAATTTTTTTTTTTTATTATAATGTTTTTTTTTTTTATATATATATATATACTTTATTTTGGAGATATCGCTTCACGTGTTTTGGCTCCTGTGACATTCCTCGGGCAAAGAATGGTTAGTTTTACATATCATTTAAAGGAATATTTTTCTTCCCATGTTAAATCTTTTAACCATTGTTTTTTATATGTAGGAGCAGTTACACAACAATACTCTCATATATATATATATATATATATATATATATATATATATATATATATATATATATATATATATATATATATACGTTTGTACTGATAACATGTTTGTTAAGGTAAAGTTAATTGATAAGGTTCGCAGTAATTAATGATTTTTTTTTTCTAAACAAACTCAAGAAAAAAACACCTAAACCCCTTAACATTTCTTTCCTCAACGTCCGTGCTATTATTAGGTTGGTTCAAAAATAATGACGTAATAATGTCGTTTTTTGACGTATTTTTTAACGTCAAAAACGACATTATTGCGTCATTATTTTTGCACCAACCTAATAGTAATATCTTCTGCCGTGTGGAATTGTTACCCCCACCCTCCAACAAAAGTCTCCTGACTTCCTCGCTCTCTGCGAAACTAATCTTAATTCTTCAACCCCCCTGTGATTTTTAGATTCCTGTCTACCTTCCTCTCCTTAGAAAGGTCTTTAATGTCCACATGCATGGCCTGGGAATTTATGTCCGCGAACATCTCCCTCTGGCTAGAGAACTCTATCTTAAATTTCAGAACATTATTACATGTGTCTCCGTCTCTCTCTACTTAACTAAGTTAGTTATCTCTTCTTTCTGTTCCATCCTCCTTCCTCTCAAAACTGTTGCATGCTAGATAGTATTTCCGAGAATATAGGCAAGGGCATCTCCTTACATTTGTTCGCAAATATATCGGCGACTTTAATGCCCACTGTACTAGATGACTTAAACACTCTGTCACTGGTGTCTCTGGCAATCCAAACCCTTAACTCATAAATTACACAATTTCCCACGCACTAGGTGGACATCTCCACGCGTTTCCCCAGTAAACCTCGTGGACACACTTCTCTTCTTGATTTAATTTTTTTACCTCTATCACTAACTCTTGTCGTACTACGCAGCTCTGCCATCTTGGCAACTCTGATCATGCGGTAATATCTGCAGACATCTCTTTCTGCTGAAATTAACCTGCATACATACACACACACACACACACACATATATATATATATATATATATATATATATATATATATATATATATATATATATATTAATGGAATCTACCCCAGTAAAGCCACTGAGACATAAGGGGTTGGTGAGCGTAATAGATTTAGAAAACAGAAACGTTATTAATGGGCGAGAAGAGTAGAAGAGTAATCAGGATGAAAGTAGATAATGATTGACATTGCATTTGAATTTATCATCAAAGTTAAATGGAAAGCATGGAACCGGAAGAGTGTTTCACAATTACGAAGTTCGAGAAAAGAAACATTTAGCATAAAACTTGTGGTTACATCTAGCCAGTTCAACTGTAAATTCAGGAAACCTAACTGCCAATCTAGTACTGTACTTCTATCAAGAATCTCTAAATCTATAGCAGAATCACCAGACCATATATGGAAGCAATATTCAAAGCATGGGCGAATGGTAGACTTATAGATATGTAAGATAGGTTCTGGAGAGGAAAAATGGCCTAGCACGACACAGTGAACAAACTTTCTTAGAGCAGAATTAGCAATGGATTCCATATAGTCATTTAACTTCATGTCAGCCTGGAATTTTAGCACAGGGAGGGGGAACGATTCACGCTCCTGGAGTTTAGTATCAGTCATGCTGATGAAATGTAGAAATGGTTCTCTCACGTGAGATAATTTTCGCAATTTCCTAATCTAGCCAAATGTTACAGGTTTTGATTTTTTCCCCTATTTTCTCTGTTAAATTTCGTGTGTTTTGGTGTGTGTTCTTTTGTTTTATTTTTGTGTATATATATATATATATATATATATATATATATATATATATATATATATATATATATATAAGGTCACAGATTTGTGCTCTCTACATATTCTTTTTGCTAAATGATATTTTGTGCGAGTACTGCCCTGAAAAATGTTCTCTGTTTCCGGGGAGCTTCTGTCCTTCCTATAAATATTTTTTAGTTTTTTTTTTTTTTTTCAATCTGAACGAAGCCTTTTATATTGCGCTATATTGCAAGCAGTTACTATTTAGTGGGCATTCGTTTAAACGTTGTTATATAGTTCCATAGGGAATGTGGGTGTTTTGGATTACTACTGATTTTTCGGTTTTGTATGATTTATTGGCACAGTGTAATAATGGATAGCGGCTCAGATTGAGAAATCGGTGAGCCGAGTTCGACTTCCGATCAGATCAATTACATTCACTCATGTGTTAATAATACCCTTGTAAATGGTACGAATCCTCTTCTCCCACCAGCTATGGGTAAATAGCAGGATAGACCGTGTTCTATACCCTTGGATGTCAACTGGTCTACTGCAGAAAGAAGTGGCAACCTACTGCGGAGAAAATCTACCTCGTCAGTCATGTATCGAAAGATACATGATCGCCTACGCATGTATCACGTATGGCATATAACTGACTGAGGATTTGTTGTATGTTTTCACTTCAGTTATATTAAGAATTAGAGAAATTTCTAATGTATATTTTGTTCACTTTTTTCTGTTAGGTGTAAAATTAATTTCTTTTAACACTCCTTTAATAGTGAAAATTCATACTAAGTGTAAGTTATTGGCTACGTAGAAAAATATTTTGTTTGACGAATTGTCGGATAATTTGCGGCTAATAGATATTGATGATTGATTATGTTTGCTAGCTACCTGGGAGATATGATGATGTAATGTGTGTTATCGTTTAGCTTTTTCAACTTTTGCTATGTACCTTTTTGATGTTTAAAGTTTGCATCCAAGAAATCTACCTCTTTTGAATTCATATTTGAAATGTTTTACTGTCAATTTCAAATCCTATTTTCTGCAAACTAGTCATCAGCAAACTGAGGCCCGCGAGCCATACGCGGCACGTTTGATCTTTCCGAAAGACACGCCTAATTTTAAAAAGGAAAATAACGTTTCTTAAAATCTTATTTTATTTCGTTCTCACTTGTTGAGTCTTTCACACATAACCACGGACATAAAGAACGATTAAATAAAATGTTTCTTGAATTTTGTAAAATTTCGGGGTAAGTAACGGTGTCACCAGTTTAAAAAGTTGTCGATTTTCACTATGGAAAACCATACGTGTAAACAGCTGTTAATTTGAAAATTTTATAAGTTTTTTTTTTCTCTTTAAAGAAGAAATGTTTTCATTTTTCAATGAATAAATTAGAAATAAATCCTACGCTTTGTCATGTGATGATCATACTCTCATTAGTGATAATATTATACCAAAAATTCATTTTTTTAATTACCGTAATTCCCCATGTATAATACACTTTTTTCTACAAAAAATAATAAGGAAAAATTAGGCATGCGTATTATGGAAAGCTACAAAAATATCTTTAAAAAAATTGCCGTTTCATAGGTCAATTACATTTGCGAAATGACTACTCACCACAAACATATGACAATTTCACACTAACATCCGGCGATTACGACCTCATAAGGATGTCAAATACAATTATATGTAACCTAACAATACTTACAAATGTAAAATAAAATAAGAATTATCATAAAACTAAATCAGAATAATATTATTCCATGTTTAAAACAATTTTTTAAATAAGAGTAGGAAACGCTGGTCGTAATGAAATTGGAGAGGTACAATTTATAGGGTTTGATTGCCAAACAAGCGGTGCGTGTTATACGTCAGTAGAAGCATTTTTACACACTTTCAGCACAGTTTTAGAGGTGTGTATTATGGATGAAGTCATATTATACATACGATATGAAAAATTACTAAAAAATAAAACTTTCCTCCCATTTCTAAAGTATATACTTACGTATGTGGTTGTCTGTAGAGAAAGTTGCTAAGGCACCTCCTACTAAAAATTAGCTAGATTTTTTTAATAGTGTAGCACCCCGCCCCTGTGGTTGAGCCATAGGTCATGCAGTCCACTACTCGAAAAAGTTTGCCCCAACCTGGTATAAAGAATGAAAAACAAAGAAACACCGGTAGAACGAAGAAATTCAGGTATTGGAAAAACTAAGGAAAAGAATTAAGAAAAACTTGGTTAAAGTAGAAAATATATTCGAGGGGCATTGTTAGAATTAAATAGCAGGATCCAAGTAACACTGATGAAATTAAAAAAAAAACAGATTTAATGGAGGAATTAATTGAAGAAATCTTATATGAACTGGAGGAATTAAAATATAAATAATTAAAAAGAAACATTTCATCTTGGTTCATTCTCACTTGTTCACACACACTTTCTCTCATACAAAACCACATACATAAAAAAATATTACTTCAATGTTTTTTAAATTGGAAAACCTTACGGAGAAACTAACTTTGCCAATGTTTTAAACCACTGGCGATCTTCACTAAGGAAGATCGTACGTGAAAACATCGTTTGCTTTTTAAACAAGAGACGTTCATAAGAATATTTTTACTAAAGAAGTAATGTTTTAATTTTCAAATGAATAAGTTAGGAATAAATCCCACACAGTGTTATGTGATGATCACAATGTCATTAGTATATAATATTATACCAAAACTTCAATTTTTTAACTATAAAAAAATTACTATGAAATAAATTCCTTCTATTTCTAAGGCATATACTTACGCATATGGTCTTCTGTAATGTAAGTTGCTGAGGCGTTTACTACTAAAAATTAGCTAGATTTTTTTAGTAGTGCGGCCTACCTTGTGGCTGAGCCATAGATCATGCGGCTCGAAAAGGCTTGCTATTACTGCTTTTTTGATTAATATGTTTTTGTCTGCTGCTCGTTCATTAGCTGTATTCGATCGTCTTGTCTATAGAATGCATTTTTTTCTTAATAGATCTTGCTAGAATATGCAGTGTATGTATTTCTAAAATTTCGCAGATTTAGGAACTTTTTGTTTGCTGAACCATGTGTGACATCCAACTGTTACATCAAATTGTGACGTCAGCCGATGTCGGGTCTTATCCTGGTCGCGGCGCCAATTGTGATGATCTAACCTTTAAGTGATTCGGATGGGAATCTGGTTAGATTCGATATCAGCCTCGTAGTTCCCAACTCGCTTCCAACGTCTGGTTACCGAAGTAACTACTTTGATCTCCAGTCTGCCTACCCACGTTGTGAATTGATCTTAGGCAGACGAAATCAATCAGCGTCGGGGCCGTACTGCAAGCTTGAGTTCGAATGAGGGCGGTATCGCACAAGTACGTGCAAAAGAAAAAATAATAAATCGAAAATGGTATCAAAAAAAGGATAACAATACTTTATATCTGGTTGCTGGATACATAGGACTGCGTCTATCTCCCGACCCGCTATATGGATTGTGACACGTGGTTTTTAGGCGAGTCTTAACATCTTAAGTTGCCTGTTCCTTAATAAACTGGCACTTGGTGTGTCTTCAGGCGAAATTCACAAAGCTTATTTTGGTGGTGTGAGTCTAAGTCGTTCTTCAAAAAAATAAATTGTTCTTGTTTAGAAGATGAGTTCGGAAGTTGCGCGAATCTTGGTCAGCTCTTCGTGGTGGGTCTTCAGAGCTCTCAACTGGAACTCTCTCTCGAACTCTACAACTCTCCAACTTTCGAACTAACTCAAAAACTGATTTTTGCTCGCTGCGAATTTGCTTATATGGACGCCGATTCAAAACCGCGGGTGGGCTCGTCGGGGCTTGAGGTTCCTTGATAAGTCTAAATCCATAAACCCCTTCTTTTGTTTTCGGTCAGGAAAAATTTATTATTTCCATTTTTGGAAGTCTTCTCTTACTCCCACCTTCTCTTAATCTCATATGGACACCTCACTATCCCCCAGAGGGGCGTCAACGGTCTTCCCACTTCCTCGCAGGGACTTCTCATACCTACCTCTCAATGGGCGGCGGCGGGCTCCCTCCTTGCGTCACATGATCATCTCCGCCATGATCTCGTTAACATTCAGCCAATGGCGTTCAACAGTGTGGGCGTGACCAGACTAGACTTGTTCTTAAAAAAATATATATTTTGCTCAAAAACAAAAAAATCTTTTTCTTTTCCTTTTCTTTCTTTTGTTTCTCTCTTCTTCTCTGGCCGCCAAGAGGACAATACAACCGGTAGAGTGATAATCTCAATTCTTATCCTAACGTCACGGCATATGGAATTCTTCAATCAGATTTTCGCCAGCACCAAGAGGCTAGTCAACCAGACACACTCATTCTTCGGCGCCAACGAAATATTGTTTCGCTGTCATATTCAAATTCCAACACAGCCCAGATGTGTTTTCTTTCAATGACACCTCCCATCGACAAAGACCCAACCTAGAGATGGCTCTCTTTGTGTGTTGTCAACAGATGACCTATTAAATTCTTTTCAGACAGCTTTGCTTGCCACAAAGACACAGTTAATTTTCTTATCTATCTAAACAAAACAAAAAAAAAGTGTATTTACCCGGACCTTGTTAGCTTTAGACTTATAACAATGGCCGACAGAACTCCCATCATTGTTTTCGACTATGAAAATAACATTTTCAAATGTCTCTTCTCGTAGGTGACTTTATCTTTAAAATTTCCTCGCAGGGAATTTCACCACTCCTGATAATCTGTTTGCCACAAAGACATAGTTAATTCTTTATCTATTTAAAATAAACTATGTATCAACCTGGACTTTGTCAGCTAGCCCTACGACAATGGCCGTCAGAATTTTCACCATTTTTTCCATTATCAAAATAACATTGCCAAATGTCTCTGTCATGGGTGGCCTCACTTTATCATATAAGTTAAGTCTCGCCTCTCTTTTTCTTTCTTTTCTTTCTCTTTTTCCTTTCTTACTTTTTCCCTCTTTTTGCGCCCCTAAATCGTGTCACACATGCTAAGTTTATTTTTTTGTGTTATTTTTGAAGTTTCCTGATTTATTTCATGTGTTGTTGTTTTACGAAATTTTCTTTACTCCGGTTATGCTTTTCGGTAAAGCGAAACGAGTTCTCTCAGTCACTGCGCGTTTATCTAAAAATAAATGCGCTTAAAATTCACTTTCTTCCCTAACATCCGCCAACGGCTTAGGGGTAAAATCTCCGACTTACGCCAAATCAGCCGTGTTTCGGTCCTAGCTAGAGGCAACCAGACGTGCAACCACACTGATGAGCTGTGAAACACCGAAACAGTCTGTGGATGACGTTTTGTAAATTCTGCCAGTTTTTAAGGATATGTTGTTAATAGTTCTTTGTTTTAATAAATTCATTTTGTTTTTGCCTTGAAAAAGTCTACGTTGGGCGAAACGCGTCGGCTAATAATAAAGTTTTCCTATTGTCTTTTACCAATATATATATATATATATATATATATATATATATATATATTATGAAATGGACAAAGTCGGACAATTATTTTCAGACATTTTTATGTTTATACATTCTTTTTATAGATACAAATATTTAAGTAAATGCCCTGTTTATACTAAGCAGTATTTAACAACATTTCTCTGAAAATTTCTCGGACATTCAGGCTGGTAAATGTTGTTTAATACTGTTTATTTAAACAGAGCATTTACTTAAATATTTGTATCTATAAAAAGAATGTATAAACATAAAAATGTCTTAAAATATATATATATATATATGTATGTATGTATGTATGTATGTGTGTGTGCGATCTTCCGTTTATACGTTATTTTTATAGATAAAAATATGTAAGTAAATGCTCTGTTTATAATAAACAGTATTAACATTTACGGGTCTGAATGTCCTCGAAATTTTTACAGAAAACATGGGGCTCCCGACAGGAATCGAACCTATATCCTGTACGGAACCGTCATATAGCGTGTCGTGTTATACAGTTTTAGCTACGTCTGAATTGCAAGGTAGACTTAAATGTCCGGGACAGAGTAAGAATATAAAAAGGCTCAAACACTAATATTCCACGCTTATAATTTATTACATTGGAATCGTAAATACGATCCAATTCATCAGACCTACAAATTCAAATATTTATATATATAAATTGTTGTCAGTCTGGTTACAATGAAAAAAACTAATTCGTCTTGTATGTCGCTTTTATAAGTATATATATATATATATATATATATATATATATATATATATATATATATATATATATATATATATGTGTGTGTGTGTGTGTGTGTGTGTGTGTGTGTGTGTGTGCGTGCGTGTAAAAATATATAGAAAATAGGAAAGAACTCGTTGGGTAAATAATCCAAAGTTCTTTAGTATTTTTGTTATTATTTAAAAAAAATAGTGCTCGATACAAAAGTAGAGCATAAATATAATTATTTATCTAAAAATATGATTTCAATTCTATGATTACCATAGTAATTTTAATTTCAATACTGAATATGCTTATAAAATGCCTAAATTTCAGGAATAAGTTATTCAAAACAAAATTTCGCTTGAAGATGGAACATAGCTTGGTACTTTAATTCAAATAATTATATTGAAGTTTTCGGCTCTTGTTTTGAAACATGAGAACTCTTATGTAGCGTTGGAATCATATTTTTAAATAATTAATTATAATCTTTCCACATTCCACAACTTGACGTATAAAAAAGCTACAGTTTATACTAAATCAATATACATTTCTTTCCTTAAAAGGTCTGTTTAAATAATTTAGACGTATAAACTCTACTAATTTTAGTTTGAATCCTTTCAAGTCCACGAAATTATTTCTTGGTGGCTGTAGAAATAAATCGAATTTGAAGCACTTTAAACGAATATTTAAAAATTATTTTGAATTCCAGGAGCTACTGTATACATATATACAATATTTTAAACCCCTGAAGATGGTCTCAGATGAGATTGAAAGTACTTGAGAAAATAAAAACTATCTGAAAGAAAAATTTGGTGTTTTTCTTGATCAGTTTTCTAAATCTACCGAAAAATTAATTCGTGAACCTGAAAAGATTAAAATACGTCGGAAATCAAATCTGCATGATATTTTGTGCGAGTACCCCCCTGAAAATGTTCTCTGTTTACAGGGAGCTTCTGTTCTTTCTCTACATATTTTGTATGTAAATCTTCCACCAGGTCTGCAAATGACCCTCCGTAGGTTTAGAATTCAGTTGCCATTCAAAGCTGTAGAACCCAACTGGAGAGAGAAGAGGATTCATACTTTTCTCAAAGGCATTAGCACGTAAATGAATGTAATGGATTTGACTGGAATTCGAACTCGGCTCTCCGATTCCTCAATCCGAGCCGCTCTACACTACTCGACCGTGCTTCCTGAATATATATAAATTAGGTGATTAGTTCCTATACTTTGGTTTCAGCCTTTCACTATAGTCAGGCGGCTTTTATCAATGGATTTCTCAACGCTTTGTTTTTTGTTTTATTTTAATTATTAATGAAATTTTTATTATTTTTAAAAATAAACAAATTCATTGAAATTGAAATATCCATATTTTTTACCCAGTCTGAAATGAAATAAAGAATATTTTTTTTTGTATGAATGCAACGGCTCATAATGTCGGACCTTTGATTCAAAAGTTTTTTTGAGATCCGATAATGTTATTATTTTTGGCAGGAGTTGCAGATTATATTATGGATTCTGAATAACTGGAACCAACGGATTCGACTGATCACACGAGTATTGAGCACTTCTTAATAATTATGTTTCCTGGTGTAATCCAACTCTGAACATTAACCTTTTCAGTATATATATATATATATATATATATATATATATATATATATATATATATTAGTTTGGTGCAAAAATAATATCGTTTTTTGACGTTAAAAATACGTCAAAAAACGATATTATTTTTGCACCAACCTAATATATATATATATATATATATATATATATATATATATATATGTGTGTGTGTGTGTGTGTGTGTGTGTGTGTGTGTGTGTGTGTGTGTGTGTGTATGATTCATGTAATTATAAATTAAAACTGCACCTATAATCGAAATTAAAATAACTGATCCAACGTGCAACTTTTGGATAAGTGTGACATTTCTGTAATTATTGAACAATATAGTTCATTCCACATTGACGGAAAACCTACCAGTACAAAATAATTCTCTTATTACTATATTTGTACAAAAACGCACAACCTTAAATGTTAAAATTCAAAATCAGCGTTGCGACCGCACGTTCCAAAACAATAACACATTTCTCATAACATTTTTTCGGATTACATCTATATTTTCGTTGTCCTCTTATTACCGAGAAGTAAAAACAAGAACAAATCTATTTCCATACCCGAGGATGTCTGCAGGAACAGACAAAAGGTTGTGAAAATTAAAAAGACCTTATGCAACTGGAATTTATAAACAGGGATCATATCATTCATATACAGGTTCGGGGTTAGTGTATCTTATTGAAATTGTTTGCGAAGATGTATTCTCACCATTTAAATCATTAACCTCTATATTTGTTTTTTGTATGAATGATTCATGTAATTATAAATTAAAACTGCGCCTATAAACGATATATATATATTACGAAATGGACAAAGCCCGACAATTTATTTATTAAAGACATTTTTATGTTTAACGTTCGGTCTTTTTATAGATACAAGTATTTAAGTAAATGCTCTGTTTATAATAAACAGTATTAAATAACATTTACCGGCCTGAATGTCCGAGAAATTTTCATAGAAAATATTCGTTCTTTGACAGGATTCGAACCTGCATCCTATACGCCAGCGTAAATGACGGTTCCGTATAGGATGCATGTTCGAATCCTGTCAAATTTTTATTATAAACAGAGCATTTACTTAAATACTTGTATCTATAAAAAGAACGTTAAACATAAAAATGTCTATATATATATATATATATATATATATATATATATATATATATATATATATATATATATATATATATATATATATATATATATATATATATATATATATATATATATATATATATATATATATATATATGGCTTTTGCTTCTCAACTGCTCATGAACTTACGAGTATTTCTGAAAGTGCCTATCAAGCTTTAGATAAAACTGTAGACTCCTTGTGTCCTATGGTCTTTATTGTTTTGCAAGGGTTGATATGATTAAAAAATGGCTTGGCTTGTTGTTTTTGACATCTCGAAATCGTTTGGCAATGTTTGGCATTCCGATTTTCTCCCCATGTTAAATGACTACGGTATTTACAGAAAAATTTAAAAATTAATTCAATCATTTTTATCTAATCACGAAATGAAATTTCTCTTGAAAGGCAACTCGTCTAGATCTTTTTTGTACAAATGCACGTGTTCCACAGGGTCCTATCCTGGGACGCAATTTCTTTTTAACTTTAATTAACCACCTTCCTGATGACACCAGTTCTCGGTTTGGTATCTATGCTGATGACATAACCATTCTTGATAATAACCCTGATCAGTTCGATAAGGTCAAAAAAAAAAATGACCAACATTTTGTTGTTAACTGGGGCAAGGAGGGGCTTGTTAATTTTAACGCCTCCAAAAGGAAACTTTTCTGTAATAATTATATGAAAGACCATTTTCTGTCTATCAACAACAGCACTCACGCTAATCTTCCTAGGAGATTGACAAACATTTTGGGGCTAACATTCTCGGCAGACATGAAGTGGAAAGATTATATCCAATCCATTGCTGCAATGAATGTCATTCATTGTTTCGCGCTAGTCATTTTCTTTCTCTTCAGAATCTATCTTGCATATCTACCAATCGTCTATGCCACATATTACTGCCGCACATGGTCCAGTGCTTCGGCTATATATTTAGAGATTCTTGATAAAACCCATAAAAAAATCAGCGATATTATCGTTCTTGACCTAACGTCTCTTTCCTTTCGCCGTAAAGTTGTTTCCCTGCTTCTTTTCTATGAATACTTTAATTGTATTTTCTTTAAAGGGCTCTTCTCGATAGTACCTATATTTTATGAATTTAAGCGCTGTACTTGATTGGTGACAAGGTCTCATCAGTTTACAGTTGAAATGGCTTCATGTAAGCGTAAATTCTATGCTAACATTCTTTTTCTTCGCAATTCTCGCTTGTCGAACTTTCTTCCGGTTCGATACTCTCTAGCCATCATTGAACATCGAAAATTGAAATGCAATGTCAATCGTTATCTACTGTCTTGATTAGTCTTCTATTCTTCTCCCTTCCTAATATTTTTTTCTTTTCTTTTTTTTTTTTTGTTCATTCACACACAGTAACCGCTTGTGTTTCAGTGGCTTTATTGCCTTGCAAGGGTTAATATGATTAAAAAATATATACCAACAATTCTTAAATCGAAAAAAAAAATCGATATAAATCCTATTAGCCGAACTCTTCAGAAATATGAATTTCTTGGCCTTGAAAATATACCGTAAAGGACCTACTTGTATATATTCAAGGATTCTAACAGTTCTACTAGTTTCGTTGTATTGAAATGTTTTCATTTCTACTTAATAGAATAATGCCTAAAAATAAATGAGAAACCAAAATTAAGTGTGTAAATTCTTACACAAAAATTTAAACGAATTCTAATCAGTCAGCCCGACAACATCCTCCATGACGGCTAGCTTTAAATTCGACCGTCTAAATTGACGGCAAAAATTGTCTTTTCTACAAATACTTTCACGATAATTGTTCGAATGAGCTTTTCACAGTGGTACCCAGACGTTATGAATTAAAGCGCAGTACTTGATTGGCGAAAAGGTCTCATCAATTCACATTTGTGTTGGCTAGATATAACCGTAAGTTCTATGCTAACAGTGTCTTTCCTAGCAATTTTTGCTTGTCGAAGTCTCTTCCGGTTCCATGCTCTCCAGCCATCAATGAACTACCGAAAAGTGAAATACAATGTCAATCGTTATCTACTGTCTTGATTACTCTTCTATTCTTCTCGCTTACTAATAATTTTTCTTTTTTTTTTTTTGGTTCTTTCACATTCTTTTGCTTCTCAACTGCTCATAAATTATTAGATTTTTGTTGAAAGTGTCTATCAAGGTTTAGAGAAGACTGAAGACTCCTTGTGTCTGAGGGGCTTTATTGCCTTGCAAGGGTTGATATGATTAAAAAATATTGATAGGATATCGAGTGACACCGTAATATCTGACGCTTCCATTTAGGTTCTTTTTCCACCCGGTCGGGACATCGGGAGTTGCACAGACCGGCCTTATATACACCCGGGTGCAAATTAATTGAAACAAAACGAATCGTTCCGATATTATTTACGTTTTTTCGTATTCTTTGTATGTTCATTCCACGAAGTCGTCCTTTGCAGGCTGACCATAGATTCTTGATAGGATTTAAATGAAGAGAATTTACGGGCCAGTCTATACTACTTTCATTTGCTTACTGGTAAGGCTTGCCATTGTGTTCGGATTTGAATGAGGAGAATTTACGAGTCAGTCAATAGTACTTTGATTTGCTCACTGGTAAGGCTTGCCATTGTGTCCGTGCAGCGTTACAATTTTCGTACGCTTCCTTGGAGTAGCGTCCATGACAGACAATGAGTGTAGGACAACTAATCGACAGTCGAGACAATAGTGTCTGGGTGTGATAAAATTCTGAGGGAATCACATCAGACGCAATATTTTTCAAGGCCTAACAAATTTCATCATACAGCCCGAAAATGGATTCATATTACGGCACACCACTGCAAATGACCTAAGGAAAAATAGAAATTGTTTACACCGTGTCACTCCAGTGGGTATAAAACTGACTGTATCTGGAATGAAAAGAAACTAGAGCGGTTGTTTCAATTAATTTGCACAAAGATGCATGTCCCATTACAATAGAAACATTACGTCGTGGATAAGGGTTTATGCAAAAAGTTCGAACTCATCGTGTTATTTTATTGTTTTTACATATACATTTATTATGAATTTTACATTCTAAGTGCGAAATTATCTAAAGCCTGTTGGAATTGAACCCGCATATATGCGGTCTTTGTTGAATAATGCAACCACAGAGCTATTTGAGAGGAATGGTTACTGTGTATTCTATTATTTCTATTTGATATAAAATTGCCAGATATTTTTTTTCCAGATATTTGATCCACGAAATATGAATAATTTATTCGCATCCTGGATTCAATTCTAGTTTTCTTTTTTCTATAAAAATTCAACTCGTCAAAAATCTACGTCCATTTATAAATGATTCCTTCATGTACATTCTTTTTTCTTCAGAAAACTAATTTATTTATTAAAATTTTGAAAATATAATTTCAAACTAACAAACAAATTTTCTACATCTCTATACGGTTGTTTATTTTTTTTAGAAAAATATTTTACTTCTCAGTTCCAGAATTTCTAATATCCTAAATCTCATCTCTGTTATTTATCGAAATCGATTTTCATTTATATGTTCGCTGATTTATTCATTTATTGGTTTGTTTATCGATTTGGCTTCCTAAAAAAATGGTGTGAAAATATCGACCAATATTTCGAGTTTGCTCAAGGAAAACAGCCATCTAATAACAAAACAAAATAGAAAAAAGAAAACAAACACATTAGAATCAACATTTTTGTAAAAGTGTAGGGGTGGTGCAATGAGAAATCGGAGAGCTGAGATCGAATTCTAGTCGAGTACTTTACAATTATTTACGCGCAAGTAACCTTGAAAAACGTTCCCGGTTATGAAAGCTATGAGTTGAATCGGCGGATAGGTCGAGTTTAGCAAAAGGACAAGCTCCTAATTCGAAATCGTAACGACCAAATCACAAAGGGTGGAATTCGGAACACACCTCTGACAGGGTTGCGTTGAAGAAAGCGATTAACACACCGCATTGATGTGATATTTATATATATAAAGAGTTTGTATATATATATATATATATATATATATATATATATATATATATATTAATTTATATATATATATATATATATATATATACGTTTATGTGAGTGTATACATATATAAATATATATATATATTAATTTATATATATATATATGTATATATATCTTTATGTGAGTGTGTATATGTATATAAATATATATATACATACATACACACACACAGATACATATATATATTTATATAGATAGATAGATAGATAGAATGATAGATATTATGAAATGGATTAAGTCCGATAATCATTTAATATATTTTCTGTGTCTATAAAAATAACGTATAAAGAGAAAACATGTGTGTATGCGTGCGTGCGTGCATGTGTGTGCGTGTGTATGTATGTACATGTACATATATATGTATTGACATGTTTATTATATATATATATATATATGTGTGTATATATATACATATATATATATATATATATATATATATATATATATATATATATATATATATATATATATATATATATATATATAATCATTTTTAGAATAGGTATCATAATTTATTACTAAAATAAGTTACAATAATATTTCGAAAAAAATTATAACATAAGGTAACTTTTGACTGAATCTTCTTCACAAATATATCGTCGAAATTTTTGAAAAAGATTTTTTTCATCAACTACTTTTTAAAATAGCACAAAAGGCGAAGGGAAAAAATTCAATAAACATTTGCCCTCAATTTTTCTTTTCAGCAATTTAGTTTTATACCGACGGGAGGTTTTGAGGAGCCTGGAATCACCTCTTAATTACTCTTGTTCCAAGGTTTATCCCAACCCGGGCTGGGAGCACCTATTAGGGTCTCAGCTATAAGCAAATATTTAACCCCAAAACTGGAGTCAACACGACGAAAGTATAAAACTATTTTTATAGAAAAAATACGCCCAATACATTGTTGAAGAAAAATTTCACCAGCCTTGGATGGCAACTAGTCTAGGAGAAGGACGATTCTGAATTCAAAACCTGCGGAGGGTCGTTTGGGGAACTTGTGGCACGTAGTGCACCAGGACTCTGTATTCGGCCCTTCAAAAGTGTGGATGGTCCTGCACGAAACCTTCACCACTATAATCAAATCTCATGTGCTGTTGTCGGGATGTTGGTTTCCTAGGGACTGATCTGCTTGACCCTCATACGTCGAATTCGACGGGAAAGTCGAGTATTATATATATATATATATATATATATATATATATATATATAGATATATAGATAGATAGATAGATAGTGGTCAATATATATATATATATAAATTCCCAAGAGGATTGAATCCAGGTAGAGCTCAATGTTCAGTTTTTGAATTTGTAGGTCTGATGAAATCGATCGTGATTACGATTCCAATGTAATAAATTATATCCATGGAATATTAGTTTTTGAGTCTTTTTATTACATATATATATATATATATATATATATATATATATATATATATATATATATATATATATATATATGCATGCTGAAATGAGAGAATGAATAGATGAAATATAATTCTACTGTTCATAGCATTTATTTTTAAAAAGTGCTCAATACAAAGTAGAGGAAATATTTTTTTTATTATAAAAGATTATAATAAAACATATTGAAATCGGTGCACAAAATCTTTAATGCTTCAATACTATGATTGTACTTCTTCAGGCGATGGTAAGTAACTGGTGATTAAATGATTTAAAGGAAATTTAAAATCAAATTTTTAACTCTTTTCCGAAAGTTAAAGTGTCGTAATATATGATCAGAATTAAAATTAGACTTGGGGTATATCTTGATTAACAAATTAAATGTCATATATACACTAAATAAAAAAAAATATCTGCTCAGAGTGTGGAGGTGTGTTAGTTATTTTTTCATGTCATGATGAACCGGAGTATAGACAGGCGATCGTTGGCGATTGAGAAAAATATATTTGCGACAAGTATGAGGCTTGGCTAAAATGGTCATAGGCGAGTTATGATACTCTCATGGAATGTAACTAAATGAGATTTATTTTTCGACACTGTACCCTTTGCAGTTCATACACTACCTTCATCTGTATCGCAGTGCTGGAGATTGTTGAAGAAACTTTCATCCTGTTGGTCAAAATATTATCAAGAGAAGGTTTTACGTTAAAATCACTGCGATTCTTGTTTCCAATCAAGTTTTTTTTTTCTTGTTGCGGAACAGATGATAGTTAATGGGGCCAAATCAGGAGAGTAAGGAGGGTGTTTAGATATTTTAAAGCCACATTCATGGAAAGCAACCATTGAAACATACTTGTTTGTGCTGGAGCATTGTCCTAACAAAACTTGACCACTTTTGTCAGTTTTCCTGGATGTTTGCTCCTGATAACATTTCATAACTGCCTCAGCCTGTTGGTGTAATCCTGTCCCTTGATGGTGTGTCCCTTCTGAGGTAACGTGATGAATATTGCATTAGATAATTGTTCCTTTTGTTTTTATTCATATTAGGTTGGTGCAAAAATAATGTCGTTTCCTCACATAGTAACATATGTGAGAAAACGAAATTATTTTTGCACCAACCTAATATATACAGGTTGCGATCTTGTACCTTGCGATGGGTGTACACTAGTAGAAAAAAAATGCCAGGTCGTTATATTTTCATTATACCCTTTTTTTCACGTTGGCAGTTTCTCAACGTCCTGATCTCCAAGATAGGGTCTTTTTACACCATTTACAAGAGTGTCCTGGGTAAGAAGATAAACTACAACCGCGTTCTGGGTAAGACGATAAACTACATCCACGTCCTGGGTAAGAAGATAAACTACATCCGCGTCCTGGGTATGACGATAGACTACATCCGCGTCCTGGGTAAGAAGATAAACTACATCCGCATTCTGGTTAAGACAATAAACTACGTCCAACAGAAAGGCCTCTGATCAGGAGGTCTTGAGGAGCGTGGAACCACCTCTTAATTCATGGTGTTCCCATGTCAAACCCTGACCCGGGGTAGTAGCACTTGTTAGAGTTCCAGCTTTGGGCAAATAATTAATACCCAAACTTGTGTAAAGATAGGTTTTAATACCAGAAATGTTTTGCAATAAATAAAAAAAATATTTCCAGCAATAATTTTTGCAGGAGAAATTATTATCAGCAATAATTAAAATTAACAGTGAATACTGTTAGAATGTGTAGATTTTAATCTAGTGTGAACAAAATATTACCAAGTCAGTAATTAAAAAGAAAAAACTTTTTACGAAAATAAAACCATCCAAGATTGTAAATTTCCTAAAAGTAGTCGGATTGTACTCAAAAATATGAGTAACTGAAAAATGGTTCAGATATATATGTATACATACACATCTTTTTTTTTTTACCAAACTATCGCTATGAATCTATTCAAAAAATTTTGTTGGCATTAAATGACCCACTGAGGTTGATATGCCATAAAACAAAATAACCAACCAACCATATACAAGTACATGTATACATACAAGTATTTATTTGATAACTTATCCTATTATCTCATGTCTCTGCGATTCTTGTAAACTTTGCCTGTATCTTCTTATCCTCACCCTTATCCTTTCCTATCCTTCCAAATATTTCTTCTTTAGCCTCCTATGTTTTTATCTGCATATTATACGAGAATTATAGTGATTTACGCATCGAACTTTTCATACAGGATTTGTTTTAGAAAATTTTAGGATGTCAGTCTGTATTTTCTGCATTGGTAATCGAATAATAAAGATCTATTGGAACTGCTAGGTAACCTTGACAAATTTGGGAAGCAAACCACCTGCACGCGTATAAAGCATGAATATAATACAATATAACAGTAACAAATTCGGAAAAGAGTTAAAAATTTGATTTTAAATTTCCTTAAAATCATTTAATCACCAGTTACTTACCATCGCCTGAAGAAGTACAATCATGGTATTGAAGCATTAAAGATTTTTGTGCTACTCTCCTCTTTGAAGGAGCTATTTCTGTTTACTGGGACTGTAAAAGGACACTATACGTGAACCTTGGCGGGTTGTACGTATTTCCGGTATGAACAGTGTTTTTTGCATGCTTGGAATATTTTTTATTTATTTATTTTTTTTATTATTATTATTTTCAATTTTATTTTATTTATTTATAATAATAATAATAATAATAATAATAATAATAATAATAATAATAATAATAATAATAATAATAATAATATTCTTACAGGTTCAAATGTGAAGTAGGGAGTCATATATAACCTGAAATAGTTGTTGTCGTTAGTCTTTCCTTTCGTGAACGGACTTTTAAGTAATTTCCATATTTATACTGAATCTGGACACATTATTGCTTGAAATATGAGGTCCCAAATACTCGACTTATACACGGTTTACTTTGTCAACATCAGCCTGACTTCCTCCCTTCCTCCCATCCTGCTTTCCTTCCTTAAATTTAATTTCATTTTCCTCTTTTTACTTTTTATTGCTTTTCTTACATCTATCCGTCACCAAGTTTTAAAGAGATCAAATTTTCGTTTTGGCGTTATCTTTTCCCGCCTCATCGTTTCTTTTTTTCCCGCCTTTCTCGTCACTATTTGAAATCTATTTTTCGTATTTTAAAAATAATTTCTAAAAAATTATAACTTGTCTTCATTAATATTTATTCATTTATTTGATCATTTTTCTCGTTTTGCAAGCATATCTCCTCACTCTAATTATTTTTTTAACTCCAATTTAGAAAAGTTTCAAATTGTAAAACTTTAAAATTAAAAATGAAATTAAACTCCGCCAAGGTGTATCAAACTTTTAAGACATTTGATTCTTGCTAATGTTTCTTTTTTAGATGATTCTGACCAAATCATTCAAAGATAGCTCAGTGTTTTCTTCCTAATATGCACGTATTAGAGATTTTGATGGTACAGTAATGACTTACAATCGAGTTTTACTGAATCGTATGGAAAGTTTAATTCTAACTTGCACTTAATCTAACACTCATTCCAGAGTAGATTGATTTAGATCTGGCTAATGATTGACGAAGATTCTGGGATAGATTGACGATTGGGACACCAAATCATACCGTCCTGGGCATGACGATAAACTACATCCGCGTCCTGGGTAAGACGATAAACTATTAGGTTGGTGCAAAAATAATGACGGTTTTTATCGTATTTTTTTAACGTCAAAAACCGTTATTATTTTTGCACCAATATATCCGCGTCCTGGGTATGACGTTCAACTACATCTGCGTCCAGGGTACGACGATAAACTACGTCCAACAGCAAGGCCTCTGATCAGAAGGTTTTGAGGAGCGCGGAACCACCTCTTAATTTGCTGATGTTCCCCGGTCCACCCTGACCAGGGGTGGTAGCACATGTTAGGGTCCCAGCTATGGGAAAATAGTTTACCCAAAACTGAGGTAGAAAGCATTATAAAAGTGTAAAAATAGGTTTTAATACTAGAAATTATTTGTAAAAAAATTTTTTTTAGCAGAAATAAATTTTTGAAGGAAAAAAAAACTTTTACCAGCAATATATTTTTGAAAAAAATATTAACAGTAATATATTTTTGAAAGAATATTATCAGCAATAGGTTTTTGAAAATAATATTACAAGCTATGTATTTTTGAGTAAATATTGCCAGAAATAGATTTTTGACTAAACAAAATATATCAGGAAAAAATTATCGGTATTAAATAACTCATTGAGGTTGATATGCCGTAAAACAAAACAAACCAAACCAAACCAAAACATAGTCATATTTCTTAGCAGCTAGATTGTCTAATTAAACATTAGTCCTTTCCTGTATGACTTTTCTCAATTAGTTTTTTTTTTAAATCGGTATCACCTCATGCAACGCAGTAAATCCTCTAAGAGACAAGGGTTAACCCAGAGTGGATGAATTAGGAACGAAAATGAGGAATAATGAGCGGGAAGAGAAAAGAGTAATCAGAAGAACTGTACACCCTTGTGCAAATTAATTCAAACAACCGCTTTAGTCTCCTTCCTTTCAACATACGGTCAGTTTTATACCCACTGGAGTGACAGGGTGTTATTAATTTCTGTTTTTTACTTCAGATCAGGCCATTTGTACTGATGTGCAATACTATAAATTTATTTTTGGGGGTATATGATGAAATCTTTTTTGGCCTTGAAAAATATTGCGTCTTCCGTGATTGCATCAGATTTTTATCACGCCCAGACACTATTGTCTCAACATTCGATTAGGTGTTCTACAGCCATGGAAGAAGAATACGGAAATTGTATTGCTTCATGAACACACTGGCACGCCTTACCAGTGAGCAAATCAAAGTACTATAGCTTGGAAAATCTCCTGATTTAAATCCAATCAAGAATCTGTGGTCAATCTGCAAGGAACGACTTCGTGGAATGGGCATACGAAGTACTAACATTTTCACTGGGTCATGTTTCATTGGAAAAAGAAAAAATAACGGAATTATTCGTTTTGTTTCAATTAAATTGCATAACAGAGTAGATAGCGATGGACATTGCATTTAGTTTTTTGCAGATTAAAGTTGGCTGGAAAGCATGGAGCCGGAAGGGAGTCCCACAAGCGAGAAATGCGCGAGAAGAAACCGTTAGCAGAGAACTTACGGCTAGATCTAGACAGAGAGATGGGGTCTTGACGCCAGTCGAGTACTGCGTTTAAGTTAAAAATGTCTACGTATCACAGCGAAGGGTGATATTTATTCCGCATTTTGTACAGAAATGTAGTACAAGGCCAAAATAGGGAATGGGGGAAAAGGAGGGTTTTCTTCTGTCTTAAGATTAAACTTAGCTAGCCACGATCGCTCACTCAAACATACCAAAAATTTCTTTACACCAAAACAACACATTCTTACTTACCATTCCAACAACATTCACCATAATACCTCTATGTCTCTATGAAAATCATAACTAGTCCCCATATGTACAATTCATGTCTGTGAGGATTGGGAAATAAAATAACTTAGCGAAGAGTTCAACCGAGAAATTACCATGAAAATATTTATAAAAAAAGACAAAAAGCGACAACGTTACGGCAGTCGGAAAATGACTGAGGTCGATCCAGCAGTTCAGGGCCAATAATATTGCTGATTCTTCTTTGGATTTTATCAAGGAGCCCAAAGTAAATAGAATAGGCACTGGACCATACGTATCTCCAATATTCTAAGCATGGGAGAATGGTAGATATATAGATATGTAAGACAGATTCTGGAACGAAAAAGTGTCTCTCACGAAACAGTGAATCGACTTTCTCAACAGCTGTCCTACCAATGGATTCAATATAGTATTTCAAATGCGTGTCAGCTATAAACGTTAGCCCGAGAAGGCACAAAGCGTTACTTTCTTAGAGGTTCGCATCAGTCGTGCTGATGTAATGCAGAGAGGGGTCTCTCAAATTATTAATGGTGAGAAGTTTAGTTTTGGAGGCGTTAAAATTAACAAGCCGTCTTTTGCCCCAGTTAACGACGGGCTTGAGGTAGTTTTGCACATCGGTTGCCATTTTGAACTTGTTGGACTGATCGACCTTACTATCGAGACAGGAGTGAATGGTAATATAATGAACGTAAAATCTAATTTGAGATCGTTAATGTCATAAATGAAAATTAAAACTAGAGGAGGATCAAGGATGGAGCATTATACCATACGGTGGGCTTGGATCTATGTTTAATAAAACTAATTTTCGTTTGTATGTCGATATTAAATGAATCATTAAAATTATTCTGAGTCAGTTAATGGCCACAGTAAAAATCTTTATCTTCATGTACCGTAGGCGATCATGGTTCTCCACAATGTCCTGCCCTTCATAGCTCCTAATAAATTTTAGCTTTTTGTCGTTTTTTTCTCAACCTTGTTCAGTCATCCATTAACTCAAGCTCACTACGTAGATTCTACATTGTATTCCTCTTTTCTTCAAGCCTTCAATCTGTCTTCTGAGTACCATATTTGCCAAGCCCTCTTTCCTCATTATATGCTCCAGAAATTTCAAATGTTTCTTCTTGGTGCTAAGCATAATTTTTCTTTTTGTTTCTATTTTCTTTAAAACTTTGCAGACTTTTTTTTTTTATTTCAAGTCTCTTCTTTATCTTTAAGTAGATTGTCCAGCATTCACTACTAGAACTAGTTTACACCTTTCATTATTATTACTTACATTACATCTTTTTATCATGTTCACGAGAAAATGCCTCTTCCGGATGTTATTCTTGCTTTTCAGGTAAATTTAAGGTCAATTTCCCTCCCGGGGTTTTTTCTTTCATAATCTCCCGCTTCTTTCCTGAATGAAATATGACACTTCTCTATTTTTCCTTCATTGTTTTTTTTTTACCTTCATCGTCTTCCTTCATATGAATTCTACGTCTTTTATCCCTATCATTTGACATTTCTTTTGAATTATCTTTCCCGATAGTCATATTTTTTTCTTTTTTAAGTACCGTTTTCTTCCAGGTCGTAGACGATCATGTCTCTGTATAATTCCAGGTTCTTCTTAGCTAATAATAAATCCCATTTAAAACTTGGCCCATCATCCATTTCCTCAAGCTCACTACATGGATTGTAGATTGTTTTCCTCTGTCCCTCATGCCTTCAATCTGTCCTCTGACTATCATATTTGCCAAACCTTCTTTCCTCATTATATGCCCTAGAAATTTCAAATATTTCTTCCTCATGCTAAGCATGTTCCCTTTTTGTTTCCATTTTGTTTAAAACCTCATCGTTGCTCAAGTGTTTGATCTGTGTTATCCTCAGCATCCTTCAGTAGAACAACATTTCTGTTGTTTCAATTCTCTTCATCATCAGTGAGATTATCCAGCATTCACTGCCATATAGAAAGACATATATCACATAACAGTTCGGGACTCTATTTTTTTGTTTCTAACGAAGTTTTTTCTGTTTCTTAATACTCAGTTTAGGTTTTGAAAGGCATCTTTTGCTTTCCAAATGCGCTTTCGGATTTCAGTGGCACACTTACCTTTTTTTTTTAAAGCACTTTACACTTATTTAATTTTTTATACTTTTTTGGCATCTCCTATTTGTAATTTGCTTGTTGGGCCGTCCCTTTTGCTAACAACCACGCATTCTGCCTTCTTCTCGTTGATGTTTAATCCTTTCTTCTCGCTTTCCTTCACAGCCTTCTATTGGAGATTTTGTAGCTTTCTTTCCGTGTCTGCTATCAACAATGTGTCATCTGCATATCGTATGTTGTTAAGATTTAATAACGTATCCTGGTAGGATTTCTAGTTCTCTCAGAATCGCCTCACTGTATAGTTTGAACAAGGTCCGGTGAGAAGACACATCCTTGTCTTAAACCTCGTTCAATCTTTGTATATCTGCGGAACTCATTTTCTATCCATATGGCTTCATGCCTTTCATAAGTGTGAAGAGCACAGAAACTGCTCAAGTTGGAGTTTTAAATCGCTTGGCCGATTCCATCTTAAGTGACATTAACCATCAAGATAACGACACCACTCATCAGCACTTCCTACTCCACAGGAGGCCAAACTCGCTTTCTCATAATATATTCATTGCCTACGATATCCTCTTCCATTCATAACATACACTTCGTCCTTCATTGTCATATCGACTGTAAACCTCTACCTTGAGTTATTCTCAAGCCTTGTGTTGGGGGTAAAGGCTATGCGTATCTTCGCACTGGGGCACATATTTTTACTGCCTTCTTGCAGTTGATATTTATTTCTTCCCTCTTTGTCTAACTAATTTCTGTAGGAGTTTTTGTAGTTTCTATCCGTGTCTGCTATCAACACTACATACAATTGGCTTATTCTAGGCCATTCTCTGTTAAAACATTTCCCAAATATTTAAATTTTTGTACTTTTTTTGGTATCTCCAATTTGTAATTTGCATGTCGGGCTGTCCCTTTTGCTAGCAACCATGTATTCCGTCTTCTTGCCTTTGATCTGTAAACCTTTCTTCTCGCTTTCCTTCACTAACTTCTGTAGGAGTTTTTGTAGTTTTCTATCCGTGTCTGCTATTAACACTGTGTCGTCTGCATATCTTGTATTGTCAAGATAAAAATCAGATACCCTTCATAAAAATGAAAACTATTGAGAATGAAGAGCATTTATTCGTAAAAATCTGAAGGTGTCATGCATCAAATGCCTAATTAGGGCGTATGGCCATCTCCATTTCGTACTTCGAATTTTTTTCTTATAGTGTGAGGAATGAGTCTGTTGAGATTAGGGTAGCAGGAACACCTAAACAATTGGGCTCCCAGCAACTATGTGGATAATAGTGAGAGAAGGTAAAAAGGCGGGAAGTACCAAAAAAACAAATAAAACTGCCTCGGAAACCACAACAACGTGAGGAACAAAATACCTACGGAACCAATTTCACAAGACACCGTGTCTACGTTTTATTACTGACTGAATACAGTAATTATGGAACAATGCCGAAAAGGCGGAGTTGGGTTAAGACTGGTCGACACTAGCTATCCTATACCTAGCTAGTCAGATTCACTGTGTCATCTGCATATCTCGTGTTATAAAAATGGAAACTAATAAGAATCTGAAGCGCTTATTTATAAAAGTGCCATGGATCAGGGCTTACGGACATATGACGTTAAAACAACGGTTCCTGTACGATTGGCGAAGTTAAGCAAGGTCGAGGCTAACCAGTACCGAGATGGTTGGCCGGTTTTTGCCAACTCTAGGTGCTGTAAGCTCGGGTTTACGCATGGTGTAATGAATAATGGCTCCGAATTTTTAACAGGAGGGCACAGTACAAATTCCACTTTGTTTCATTATATTCATATACGAGCAAATATCTTTGGAAAAAGGTATCAATTCACTTCTTCTCCCCCTGATATGGGTTAATTAGTAGTACTTCTATCTTTAAATCCTTATCTCCATATTCAAATGGGTATTAGAGCATATTATATAGCCAACATTAATTACTTCAACCCGTTAATTTGTGATCCTATCACTAAAACGGCGTTTTAATTTAATTTTAGCTGGCGTTTATCGGAAAGAGTCTAATGAATCAATTGCCAAGTCAACATCTAAGGAAGTTTAAAATGGCGTGCTAGATAATTCTTCACACGAGAACCACTTCCATATTTATAAGTCTACCATTCGCCCTGGCATTGAATATTGCTGTCACATATAGTATGGTGATCCTGCTATATTTATTTTTTTAGAAATTCTTGATAAAATAAAAAAGGAATCTGCAATGTTGTTGGACACAATCTTGCATCTTAGATTCAGTCCTTTTCACACTGCCTTAGCATGACTTCTCTGTGTCATTCTTATAAATACTTCCAAGGTAATTGATTTTATCAGATTTCCTCTTTTGGTACCAAGACTTTATGAATTTAAGTTCAGTGTTAGATTGGTTGCAAGGCCTCATCATTTTACAGTTGAAATTGCTAGATGTAAGCGTAAGTTCTATGCTAACTGCTTCTTTCCTCACATTTCTCACCTGTGGAACTTCTGATTTCTTAATTTCCAGTTGAATTTGATCCAGAATCTACCTTACATATTTATAAGTCTATCATTCGCCCATGATTTAAATATTGCTGCCACATATAGTCTGGTGCTTCGGCTATATATTTTTAGATTCTTGATTAAAATCCAAAGAATTTACAACGTCATTTGCAAATTGGCATTCCTGACTTGTAACTCAGCTCCAGTAACATTCCTACCATTGTAACGTAGCTTTCCTAGGCCTTTTCCATAAATATCTTCATGGTAATTGTGCTGATGACCTTTCCTCTTTGGTACCTAGACTTTATGAATTTAAGCCATAATATAGCTTCCCTCTGCCTTTTCCATAAATATCTTCATGGTAATTGTGCTGATGACCTTTCCTCTTTGGTACCTAGACTTTATGAATTTAAGCCATAATATAGCTTCCCTCTGCCTTTTCCATAAATATCTTCATGCTAATTGTGCTGATGACCTTTCCTCTTTGGTACCTCAACCTCATCAATTTAAATGCAGTATTAGATTGGTAGTTAGGTTTCATCATTTTACAATAGAAATTGTTACATGTAAGCGTAAATTCTATGCTAACAGTTTCTTGTATCGCACTTCTCGCTTGTAGAACTCTCTTGCGGGTTTTTTGTTTCCCATCCAACTTTGATTTTCAAAAATTTAAATGCAAAGTCAATTGTTATCTTATGTCTTCTTAGTTCTTATTTTTTTCGTGTCCTTTCTTCTTAATAGTAGTTTTTCTCATATTCTCTAGCACTTAATTGTTGACCATGTTCGCCAAGTGTATGAATATAGAATACAGCGCAGTACGTAATCTGTTCAATGAAACAACGTTAATGATTAATACTCACCAGCAGCGGTTCCGTAATTCTTCAGTTTTCGATATCAGAGATTGGCAGTGAAAATTCGGAAAAAAACAAAACAAAACATGGCCGCCATTATACACGTCGCATTGAATATTCTGAACCTTCTAATTGGTTAACCCTTCTATTGGTGAACTATAAAATGTGTCAGCTCATTTTGACTGGGTCACTAGTACTGCGCTACCCAAAAATTCCAACATTAATAAGTCATAGTGACTTTATTGTCTTGCTTGGAGTGAAATGACTAAAATAAAAATTAAAAATTAAAAAAAACAAAAAACAAAAAAAAACATTGATTTTCCAGAAAAAATCACTCCTTAAAAAAGTTGATCCAGGGTCTCTTCTGGTATTAGAGACGATGAAACTTAAGCGTTATTATTAGGTTGGTGCAAAAATAATGACGTAATAATGTCGTTTTTTGACGTATTATTTAACGTCAAAAACGATATTATTACGTCATTATTTTTGCACCAACCTAATAGTTTCATAATAAATCAGCCCTTGATTATTATTATTATAAATGTTGGCTAAGGTGTGACTCAGTAGCAATCTTACAGTTGACATCGACAGACTGTTATGTTTATTGATCTGGCTAGTTATTTGCCCAGAATGGGTTCAGACGTCTCTGACCAATGGATGCGTGTGCGTTTGACTGTGAGTGTGTGTGTGTGCGTGTGAGAGTGTCTTTAATTAGCGACGAGGAGAATAGCAAACTTTCAAGCTCTTCAATGACCGGTAGCATCCTCATTATCAACAACTGCAGATGGCAACAGGAATTCTGTTCTGTTTTTCTAGATGTTACTGTCTTGGTTCAGAAAAGCACTTGACCACTTTCCTCAAACAAATGCGCGCGCACACACGCATACAGAAAAATATGAGGGGGTGCTGAAAAGTTATGTGCCTGGATCAATTTTCAAAATCTGAACAAACGACCAAACGTCATGTTTTACAACTGATTCTATTTTTTTTGTTTTTTTTTAATCTCTTCGTTGTCATTCCGATAACGTATCTCGTATATTTTGATTTAATTGACTGATATTGAAGGAAGGTCGTTTTTTTTTAGTAATGTTCACATAATACAAGGCCCAAGAGCCACTCAAGCTAGAAGGTTACTGTATGATGTTGTATGCGTGTAAGAAAGGGTAAGAAGTTAGCTTATTGGGGCTATGAAGTGATGTAATGAAATAACCAGTAACCCCCACGAATAAATACACTATACCTAAGTAAGTACCTATAAAGTCAACCGTCTACGAGAGACTGGGGGAAGAGTGAGAGCGAGAAGATGCAAACACGTCCGATCTTCCAATTAGAGGCACTGACTACTAGATTGACCTGTGTGTATAACTGTACCGTATTTCATATTGTACTTGTTGTGTACAATAAACCTTTCTTCTAGTATCCACCTTGTGTTAAGTATTTATTCCCTTAGCACTGAATATAACAGAAAGATAACGGCTAACTCTAGACGAGAACAGGTCAAGCTTAAATTAGTGAATAAAATTTTATAGCACATTCGATAGAGTTAGAAGTATAGAGTGAAAGTAGGCTTCAGAAGGAACCGGAAACCCAACTCTAAACAGAAAAAAGGAATAAACCTCTACTGCTTTAAAAAAAAAAATCGAGGAAGTGTGAGAACCGGACGATAGGCGAACCCATCTACTTCTGTTGTGAGGGAAGACACATAAATAAATAAATAAATAGTGAATAAAATTAGAGTCGGAGACGTTAGAAACATTGTGCGGAAGTAAACTTTAAAAGGAACCGGAAATCGAATCATAAACAGAAAAGAAGGGATAAATTTGTTCAAAAGACCTGGGAAGGTGTAAACCGGACGATTAGCAAAAATACAGGGTGACCCCCAAAAAACGGGAATTTTTGAAGTGCGTATTGCCAGACATGAGCAAGTGGCAACACTGCGTGATAGTGACCTTGAGCAAGTAAACATTTCGCCATTTAGAATTCAAGATGAAATTCACAGTATCCCAGCTGAGATGTTGCAGCAATCAATGAGGAATCTCAACAGCAGATTTCAAGAATGCATTCGTACAGGAGGACGCCTTCTACAGGACATAATTTTAAAAAAATGAAAATTCCACCATTGTTTCTTAAATGGCATGTTTTAAGGTTTCAATTACTATGAATAAAATACTTTTCTTTCATCATTCTTGGTTTTATTGGATTGTTAAAAAGTTCCCGTTTGTTTGGGTCACCCTGTATTTACTCCTATTTAAAAAAAAAACAGGTGTTCCTTTTTTTATTAAATGTTGGCTGGGAGGTGATACGGTTTTAACCTAACATCTGAAACAGTTTTCTATTTACATTATTCGGACTATTGTCCTCATCGTTGTCGCCATATTTATTACAACGTTTCGGCCTTTCAGTATCTGTCTATATTTCTGAGATGAGGTATTATGTACACTATTTACATTATTCGGACTGTTGTCCTCATCTTTGTTGCCATATTTATTACAACGTTTCGGCCTTTCAGTATCTGTCTATAATTCTGAGATGAGGTATTATGTACACCATTTACATTATTCGGACTATTGTCCTCATCTTTGTCGCCATATTTATTACAAACTTTCGGCCTTTCAGTATCTGTCTATATTTCTGAGATGAAGTATTATGTACACTATTTACATTATTCGGACTATTGCCCTCATCTTTGTTGCCATGTTTATCACAACGTTTTGGACGTTGTGCGCTCCGGCCTTCTTCAGGTGGTTGGAATGTCGAACTGAACTCTTTATTTCGCTTACTGGGGTAGACTGTTCTAGTTCCACGTGCCATGTCTAATGGATGCCAGTTATCTCCTGTTAATTCCCCTCTCCAAGTTCTCCACTGCCTTAACCAGGTATTGAACTCACACTCTTTGGGTCCTATCACTGGATCTAACTAACGCCTTTTTCCACTGTGCCATGTATCCGTGAGGAAATATAGACACATACTGAAACAGTCTTGTATTGGATTTGAATTTTTGCCAGCCATTATGAAAGCATATAGTAATTGTCTTCAGTAACCGAATCTCCGTGTGTTTCTATGTGTGTTTTTCTGTGACTATTAGCATCCTTAATACCAACAACTGCAGATGGCAACATAAACGCCATTCTCTGTTTTTCTTTCTGGATATTACCATTTTGGTCCAGACAGTCACTTGACCTCTTTCCTCAAACAAATGCACAAGTGTCCGTGAGCGCACAAACGGAAGTTCATTTCTCAAAATCTAACAAAATAAACAGAAGCATCAAATCTTTTTTCTTAATTTTATTTTATATTCTGTCCTATTTTTTGAATCGCTCCTTGGTCATTCCAAGAGCTTTTCATCATCCCCCGTATATTTTAATTTCGATGTATTGACTGATATTGAAGAAATATAGATTGATGTCCTTCTTTTAATTAAATCTTCACTGAGATGTCATTCAGTTGTAATCTAACATTTGAAATACTCTTGTATTTATTGTTTTGCCATTCATCCAAGGCGGTTTGAGAGGGCTCTAGCCAATGAATGTATTAGCATTACAAGAGATAACACTGTCATATAAACTTAAACATTCTGTTCAAATGGCAGCATGAACTTTATTCATGTACATGTGCGCACCCGCGCAGACGAGGTGGGTGCTGAAAAGTTTTCTCTGGTTCATTTTTTGAAATCTGTTCAAATAACTGCAAACATTTCTATTGGTGTTATTTATGTATTGTTTTGTTTTGTATGTTTGTTTCGTGAGTTTTACAGCAATCCGAGAGTATTTTTTTTAGATTTTAATTTCTGTCTATTGATTGATATTGAGGAAAGATAGACAAGTTGTTTTCGGCTATATTTTATTAAATCTCGTATCAGATGGAATGATTTCAGCTCTTCTTTTAATAGCAGATAGAATGAATTAACCTCTTCTCCTCGTATCAAATGGAATGAATTGACCTCTTCTCCTCGTATCAGATGGAATGAATTAACCTCTTCTCCTCGTACCAGATGGAATGAATTAACCTCTTCTCGTATCAGATGGAATGAATTAACCTCTTCTCCTCGTATCAGATGGAATGAATTAATCTCTTCTCCTCGTATCAGATGGAATGAATTAAACTCTTCTACTCGTATCAGATGGAATGAATTAACATCTTCTCCCCGTATCAGATGGAATGAATTCACCTCTCATATCAAATGGAATGAATTAACCTCTTCAACTCGTATGAGATGAAATGAATTAATCTCTTCTCCTCGTATCAGATGGAATGAATTCACCTCTTCTACTCGTATCAGATGGAATGAATTAACCTCTTCTCCTCGTATCAGATGGAATGAATTAACCTCTTCTCCTCGTATCAGATGGAATAAATTAACCTCTTCTCCTCGTATCAAATGGAATGAATTGACCTCTTCTCCTCGTATCAGATGGAATGAATTAACCTCTTCTCCTCGTATCAAATGGAATGAATTGACCTCTTCTCCTCGTATAAGATGGAATGAATTAACCTCTTCTCCTCGTATCAGATGGAATGAATTAACCTCTTCTCCTAGTATAAGATGGAATGAATGAAACTCTTCTGCTCGTATCAGATGGAATGAATTAACCTCTTCTCGTATCAAATGGAATGAATTGACTTCTTCTCCTCGTATGAGATGGAATGAATTAACCTCTTCTCCTCGTATCAAATGGAATGAATTAACCTCTTCTCCTCGTATCAGATGGAATGAATTAACCTCTTCTCCTCGTATCAGATAGAATGAATTCACTTCTCTTATCAAATGGAATGAATTAACCTCTTCAACTCGTATTAGATAGAATGAATTTGTCTGTTCTTCTCGCATGAGATGGAATGAATTCACTTCTCGTATCAGATAGAATGAATTAACCTCTTCTCCTTGTATGAGATGGAATCAATTAAGCATTTTTCCTTCTATCAGATGAAATGAAGTCACCTCCTCTTCTCGTATCAGATGGAATGAAGTCACCTCTTCACTACCTATCAGATCAAATGAATTAACCTTTTCTCCTATCCGATGGAATGAATTTTCCTCTTCTAGTCGTTAAAGATGGAATTAATTCACTTTTGGTATCAAATGAACTGTATTCTCCTCTTGTCCTAGTATCAGATGGAATTAATTCACTACTTTTTCTCGTATCTGATCGAATGAATGAATCTCTTCTCGTATCAGATAGAATGAATTCGACTCTTTTTCTCGCATTAGATGGAATGAATTAACCTCCCTCTCCTCGCATCAGAGGGAATTAATTAACCTCTTCTCCTCATATCAGATGGAAAGAATTCACTTCTCGTATCAAATGGAATGAATTAACCTCTTCTCCTAGTATAAGATGGAATGAATTGACCTCTCGTATCAAATGGAATGATTTAACCTCTTCTCCTAGTATAAGATGGAATTAATTCACCTATCGTATCAAATGGAATGAATTAACCTCTTCTCCTCGTATGAGATGGAATGAATTCACTTCTCGTATCAAATGGAATGAATTAACCTCTTCTCCTCGTATCAGATGGAATGAATTAACCTCTTCTCCTCGTATCAAATGGAATGAATTGACCTCTTCTCCTCGTATCAGATGGAATGAATTCACTTCTCTTATCAAATGGAATGAATTAACCTCTTCTCCTCGTATGAGATGGAATGAATTCACCTCTCGTATCAAATGGAATGAATTAACCTCTTCAACTCGTATCAGATGAAATGAATTCACTTCTTATCAAATGGAATTATTTAACCTCTTCAACTCGTATCAGATGGAATGAATTCACCTCTCGTGTCAAATGGAATGAACTAACCTCTTCAACTCGTATCAGATAGAATTAATTTGTCTCTTCTTCTCGCATGAGATGGAATGAATTCACTTCTCGTATCAGATAGAATGAATTAACCTCTTCTCCTAGTAAGAGATGGAATCAATTAAGCATTTTTCCTTCAATTAGATGAAATGAAGTCAACTCCTCTTCTCGTATCAGATGGAATGAAGTCACCTCTTCACCACCTATCAGATCGAATGAATTAACCTTTTCTCCTATCCGATGGAATGAATTTTCCTCTTCTAGTCGTTAAAGATGGAATTAATTCACTTTTGGTATCAAATGAACTGTATTCTCATCTTGTCCTAGTATCAGATGGAATTAATTCACTACTTCTTCTCGTATCTGATCGAATGAATTATTCTCGTCTCGTATCAGATAGAATGAATTCGTCTCTTTTTCTCGCATCAGATGGAATGAATTAACCTCTTATCCTCGTATCAGATGGAATGAATTAACCTCTTCTCCTAGTATCAGATGGAATGAATTAACCTCTTCTCCTAGTATAAGATGGAATGAATTGACCTCACGTATCAAATGGAATGATTTAACCTCTTCTCCTAGTATAAGATGGAATGAATTCACCTCTCGTATCAAATGGAGTGAATTAACCTCTTCTCCTAGTATAAGATGGAATGAATTCACCTCTCGTATCAAATGGAATGAATTAACCTCTTCAACTCGTATCAGATGGAATGAATTAACCTCTTCTCCTCGTATCAGATGCAATGAATTAACCTCTTCTCCTCGTATCAAATGGGATGAATTGACCTCTTCTCCTCGTATCAGATGGAATGAATTAACCTCTTCTCCTCGTATCAGATTGAATGAATTAACCTCTTCTACTCGTATCAGATGGAATGAATTAACCTCTTCTCCTCGTATCAGATGGAATGAATTAACCTCTTCTGCTCGTATCAGATGGAATGAATTGACCTCTTCTCCTCATATCAAATGGAATGAATTGACCTCTTCTCCTCGTATCAGATGGAATGAATTAACCTCTTCTATTCGTATCAGATGGAATGAATTAACCTCTTCTCCTCGTATCAGATGGAATGAATTAACCTCTTCTTCTCGTATCAGATGGAAAGAATTAACCTCTTCTCCTCGTATCAGTTGGAATGAATTAACCTCTTCTCCTCGTATCAAATGGAATGAATTCACTCCTCGTATCAAATGGAATGAATTAACCTCTTCTCCTAGTATAAGATGGAATGATTTCAACTCTCGTATCAAATGGAATGAATTGACCTCTTCTCCTCGTATCAGATGGAATGAATTAACCTCTTCTCCTCGTATCAAATGGAATGAATTCACTCCTCGTATCAAATGGAATGAATTAACCTCTTCTCCCAGTATAAGATGGAATGAATTTACCTCTCGTATCAAATGGAATGATTTAACCTCTTCTCCTCGTATCAGATGGAATGAATTCACTTCTCGTATCAAATGGGATGAATTAACCTCTTCTCCTCGTATGAGATGGAATGAATTCACCTCTCGTATCAAATGGAATGAATTAACCTCTTCTCCTCGTATGAGATGGAATGAATTCACCTCTCGTATCAAATGGAATGAACTAACCTCTTCAACTCGTATCAGATAGAATTAATTTGTCTCTTCTTCTCGCATGAGATGGAATGAATTCACTTCTCGTATCAGATAGAATGAATTAACCTCTTCTCCTAGTATGAGATGGAATCAATTAAGCATTTTTCCTTCAATTAGATGAAATGAAGTCACCTCCTCTTCTCGTATCAGATGGAATGAAGTCACCTCTTCACCACCTATCAGATCGAATGAATTAACCTTTTCTCCTATCCGATGGAATGAATTTTCCTCTTCTAGTCGTTAAAAATGGAATTAATTCACTTTTGGTATCAAATGAACTGTATTCTCCTCTTGTCCTAGTATCAGATGGAATTAATTCACTACTTCTCGTATCTGATCGAATGAATTAATCTCTTCTCGTATCAGATAGAATTAATTCGACTCTTTTTCTCGCATCAGATGGAATGAATTAACCTCACTCTCCTCGCATCAGAGGGAATTAATTAACCTCTTCTCCTCATATCAGATGGAAAGAATTCACTTCTCGTATCAAATGGAATGAATTAACCTCTTCTCCTAGTATAAGATGGAATGAATTGACCTCTCGTATCAAATGGAATGATTTAACCTCTTCTCCTAGTATAAGATGGAATTAATTCACCTATCGTATCAAATGGAATGAATTAACCTCTTCTCCTCGTATGAGATGGAATTAATTCACTTCTCGTATCAAATGGAATGAATTAACTTCTTCTCCTCGTATGAGATGGAATGAATTCACTTCTCGTATCAAATGGAATGAATTAACCTCTTCTCCTCGTATCAGATGGAATGAATTAACCTCTTCTCCTCGTATCAAATGGAATGAATTGACCTCTTCTCCTCGTATCAGATGGAATGAATTCACTTCTCTTATCAAATGGAATGAATTAACCTCTTCTCCTCGTATGAGATGGAATGAATTCACCTCTCGTATCAAATGGAATGAATTAACCTCTTCAACTCGTATCAGATGAAATGAATTCACTTCTTATCAAATGGAATTAATTAACCTCTTCAACTCGTATCAGATGGAATGAATTCACCTCTCGTGTCAAATGGAATGAACTAACCTCTTCAACTCGTATCAGATAGAATTAATTTGTCTCTTCTTCTCGCATGAGATGGAATGAATTCACTTCTCGTATCAGATAGAATGAATTAACCTCTTCTCCTAGTATGAGATGGAATCAATTAAGCATTTTTCCTTCAATTAGATGAAATGAAGTCACCTCCTCTTCTCGTATCAGATGGAATGAAGTCACCTCTTCACCACCTATCAGATCGAATGAATTAACCTTTTCTCCTATCCGATGGAATGAATTTTCCTCTTCTAGTCGTTAAAGATGGAATTAATTCACTTTTGGTATCAAATGAACTGTATTCTCATCTTGTCCTAGTATCAGATGGAATTAATTCACTACTTCTTCTCGTATCTGATCGAATGAATTATTCTCGTCTCGTATCAGATAGAATGAATTCGTCTCTTTTTCTCGCATCAGATGGAATGAATTAACCTCTTATCCTCGTATCAGATGGAATGAATTAACCTCTTCTCCTAGTATCAGATGGAATGAATTAACCTCTTCTCCTAGTATAAGATGGAATGAATTGACCTCACGTATCAAATGGAATGATTTAACCTCTTCTCCTAGTATAAGATGGAATGAATTCACCTCTCGTATCAAATGGAGTGAATTAACCTCTTCTCCTAGTATAAGATGGAATGAATTCACCTCTCGTATCAAATGGAATGAATTAACCTCTTCAACTCGTATCAGATGGAATGAATTAACCTCTTCTCCTCGTATCAGATGCAATGAATTAACCTCTTCTCCTCGTATCAAATGGGATGAATTGACCTCTTCTCCTCGTATCAGATGGAATGAATTAACCTCTTCTCCTCGTATCAGATGGAATGAATTAACCTCTTCTACTCGTATCAGATGGAATGAATTAACCTCTTCTCCTCGTATCAGATGGAATGAATTAACCTCTTCTGCTCGTATCAGATGGAATGAATTGACCTCTTCTCCATCGTATCAGATGGAATAAGTTAACCTCTTCTTCTCGTATCAGATGGAAAGAATTAACCTCTTCTCCTCGTATCAGTTGGAATGAATTAACCTCTTCTCCTCGTATCAAATGGAATGAATTCACTCCTCGTATCAAATGGAATGAATTAACCTCTTCTCCTAGTATAAGATGGAATGATTTCAACTCTCGTATCAAATGGAATGAATTGACCTCTTCTCCTCGTATC
Organism: Acanthosepion lycidas; assembly: GCA_963932145.1. Lineage (NCBI taxonomy): Eukaryota > Metazoa > Mollusca > Cephalopoda > Sepiida > Sepiidae > Acanthosepion > Acanthosepion lycidas. The sequence continues at coordinate 24,574,981 of OZ010601.1, forward strand.
AGATGGAATGAATTAACCTCTTCTCCTCGTATCAAATGGAATGAATTCACTCCTCGTATCAAATGGAATGAATTAACCTCTTCTCCCAGTATAAGATGGAATGAATTGACCTCTCGTATCAAATGGAATGATTTAACCTCTTCTCCTCGTATCAGATGGAATGAATTCACTTCTCGTATCAAATGGGATGAATTAACCTCTTCTCCTCGTATGAGATGGAATGAATTCACCTCTCGTATCAAATGGAATGAATTAACCTCTTCTCCTCGTATGAGATGGAATGAATTCACCTCTCGTATCAAATGGAATGAACTAACCTCTTCAACTCGTATCAGATAGAATTAATTTGTCTCTTCTTCTCGCATGAGATGGAATGAATTCACTTCTCGTATCAGATAGAATGAATTAACCTCTTCTCCTAGTATGAGATGGAATCAATTAAGCATTTTTCCTTCAATTAGATGAAATGAAGTCACCTCCTCTTCTCGTATCAGATGGAATGAAGTCACCTCTTCACCACCTATCAGATCGAACGAATTAACCTTTTCTCCTATCCGATGGAATGAATTTTCCTCTTCTAGTCGTTAAAAATGGAATTAATTCACTTTTGGTATCAAATGAACTGTATTCTCCTCTTGTCCTAGTATCAGATGGAATTAATTCACTACTTCTCGTATCTGATCGAATGAATTAATCTCTTCTCGTATCAGATAGAATGAATTCGACTCTTTTTCTCGCATCAGATGGAATGAATTAACCTCCCTCTCCTCGCATCAGAGGGAATTAATTAACCTCTTCTCCTCATATCAGATGGAAAGAATTCACTTCTCGTATCAAATGGAATGAATTAACCTCTTCTCCTAGTATAAGATGGAATGAATTGACCTCTCGTATCAAATGGAATGATTTAACCTCTTCTCCTAGTATAAGATGGAATTAATTCACCTATCGTATCAAATGGAATGAATTAACCTCTTCTCCTCGTATGAGATGGAATGAATTCACTTCTCGTATCAAATGGAATGAATTAACTTCTTCTCCTCGTATGAGATGGAATGAATTCACTTCTCGTATCAAATGGAATGAATTAACCTCTTCTCCTCGTATCAGATGGAATGAATTAACCTCTTCTCCTCGTATCAAATGGAATGAATTGACCTCTTCTCCTCGTATCAGATGGAATGAATTCACTTCTCTTATCAAATGGAATGAATTAACCTCTTCTCCTCGTATGAGATGGAATGAATTCACCTCTCGTATCAAATGGAATGAATTAACCTCTTCAACTCGTATCAGATGAAATGAATTCACTTCTTATCAAATGGAATTAATTAACCTCTTCAACTCGTATCAGATGGAATGAATTCACCTCTCGTGTCAAATGGAATGAACTAACCTCTTCAACTCGTATCAGATAGAATTAATTTGTCTCTTCTTCTCGCATGAGATGGAATGAATTCACTTCTCGTATCAGATAGAATGAATTAACCTCTTCTCCTAGTATGAGATGGAATCAATTAAGCATTTTTCCTTCAATTAGATGAAATGAAGTCACCTCCTCTTCTCGTATCAGATGGAATGAAGTCACCTCTTCACCACCTATCAGATCGAATGAATTAACCTTTTCTCCTATCCGATGGAATGAATTTTCCTCTTCTAGTCGTTAAAGATGGAATTAATTCACTTTTGGTATCAAATGAACTGTATTCTCATCTTGTCCTAGTATCAGATGGAATTAATTCACTACTTCTTCTCGTATCTGATCGAATGAATTATTCTCGTCTCGTATCAGATAGAATGAATTCGTCTCTTTTTCTCGCATCAGATGGAATGAATTAACCTCTTATCCTCGTATCAGATGGAATGAATTAACCTCTTCTCCTCGTATCAGATGGAATGAATTAACCTCTTCTCCTAGTATAAGATGGAATGAATTGACCTCACGTATCAAATGGAATGATTTAACCTCTTCTCCTAGTATAAGATGGAATGAATTCACCTCTCGTATCAAATGGAGTGAATTAACCTCTTCTCCTAGTATAAGATGGAATGAATTCACCGCTCGTATCAAATGGAATGAATTAACCTCTTCAACTCGTATCAGATGGAATGAATTAACCTCTTCTCCTCGTATCAGATGGAATGAATTAACCTCTTCTCCTCGTATCAAATGGGATGAATTGACCTCTTCTCCTCGTATCAGATGGAATGAATTAACCTCTTCTACTCGTATCAGATGGAATGAATTAACCTCTTCTCCTCGTATCAGATGGAATGAATTAACCTCTTCTGGTCGTGTCAGATGGAATGAATTGACCTCTTCTCCTCATATCAAATGGAATGAATTGACCTCTTCTCCATCGTATCAGATGGAATAAATTAACCTCTTCTTCCCGTATCAGATGGAAAGAATTAACCTCTTCTCCTCGTATCAGTTGGAATGAATTAACCTCTTCTCCTCGTATCAAATGGAATGAATTCACTCCTCGTATCAAATGGAATGAATTAACCTCTTCTCCTAGTATAAGATGGAATGATTTCAACTCTCGTATCAAATGGAATGAATTGACCTCTTCTCCTCGTATCAGATGGAATGAATTAACCTCTTCTCCTCGTATCAAATGGAATGAATTCACTCCTCGTATCAAATGGAATGAATTAACCTCTTCTCCCAGTATAAGATGGAATGAATTGACCTCTCGTATCAAATGGAATGATTTAACCTCTTCTCCTCGTATCAGATGGAATGAATTCACTTCTCGTATCAAATGGGATGAATTAACCTCTTCTCCTCGTATGAGATGGAATGAATTCACCTCTCGTATCAAATGGAATGAATTAACCTCTTCTCCTCGTATGAGATGGAATGAATTCACCTCTCGTATCAAATGGAATGAACTAACCTCTTCAACTCGTATCAGATAGAATTAATTTGCCTCTTCTTCTCGCATGAGATGGAATGAATTCACTTCTCGTATCAGATCGAATGAATTAACCTTTTCTCCTATCCGATGGAATGAATTTTCCTCTTCTAGTCGTTAAAAATGGAATTAATTCACTTTTGGTATCAAATGAACTGTATTCTCCTCTTGTCCTAGTATCAGATGGAATTAATTCACTACTTCTTCTCGTATCTGATCGAATGAATTAATCTCTTCTCGTATCAGATAGAATGAATTCGCCTCTTTTTCTCGCATCAGATGGAATGAATTAACCTCCCGATCCTCGCATCAGATGGAATGAATTAACCTCTTCTCCTCGTATCAGATGGAATGAATTAACCTCTTCTCCTAGTATAAGATGGAATGAATTGACCTCACGTATCAAATGGAATGATTTAACCTCTTCTCCTAGTATAAGATGGAATGAATTCACCTCTCGTATCAAATGGAGTGAATTAACCTCTTCTCCTAGTATAAGATGGAATGAATTCACCTCTCGTATCAAATGGAATGAATTAACCTCTTCAACTCGTATCAGATGGAATGAATTAACCTCTTCTCCTCGTATGAGATGGAATGAATTCACTTCTTGTATCAAATGGAATGAATTAACCTCTTCTCCTCGTATCAGATGGAATGAATTAACCTCTCGTATCAAATGGAATGATTTAACCTCTTCTCCTAGTATAAGATGGAATGAATTCACCTCTCGTATCAAATGGAATGAATTAACCTCTTCTCCTAGTATAAGATGGAATGATTTCAACTCTCGTATCAAATGGAATGAATTACCCTCTTCTCCTCGTATGAGATGGAATGAATTCACTTCTCGTATCAAATGGAATGAATTAACCTCTTCTCCTCGTATGAGATGGAATGAATTCACTTCTTGTATCAAATGGAATGAATTAACCTCTTCAACTCGTATCAGATGGAATGAATTCACCTCTCGTATCAAATGGAATGAATTAACCTCTTCAACTCGTATCTGATAGAATGAATTTGTCTCTTCTCGCATGAGATGGAATGAATTCACTTCTCGTATCAGATAGAATGAATTAACCTCTTCTCCTAGTATGAGATGGAATAAATTAAGCATTTTTCCTTCTATCAGATGAAATGAAGTCACCTCCTCTTCTCGTATCAGATGGAATGAAGTCACTTCTTCTCCACCTATCACATCGAATGAATTAACCTCTTCTCCTCCTATCCGATGGAATTAATTTTCGTCTTTTATCCGTAAAGATGGAATTAACTAACTTTTGGTATCAGATGAACGGTATTCTCCTCTTGTCCTAGTATCAGATGGAATTAATTCGCCTCTTTTTCTTTTTTTTTTCCTTTTTTTTTTGACTCATAATTTTCAGTTGTCTCATCAGATCAAGATTTATATATGGATTTCATGCATGCTACCAAACCCGTTCAGAAATATATAAACTGTCAGCTGTGTGGAACCGCTGTCTAAAATCAGTGGTTAATATTGTGCCCTGCGAATTTTGGATAAAGATTTTTACCCCTTTTAACTTACACCCGCGGTATTTTTAACTTTGGTCAAGTGAGATATATTTAGAATATTTACCATTACAACATTTAAGGGTCGGAATTTTCCATTGCTATTTTCTCACAGTATGTAACGAACAGGGCCCTCTATTCTAATTCTCTCTCAATTACAGACTCATGATTACACGTGATATATATATATATATATATATATATATATATATAGATATATATATATATATATATATTGTCATCGACAGACATACTGTTTCATCAGTGTGGATACATATACGATTGCATCAAGCCAGGATCGACGCCCGACTGATTTGGCATCAGTCGAAGATTTTTCCTCTAAGCTATCAGCTGCTGGCAGAGAGGAAGGTGAATTTTTTCGTATTTATTTTGGAATAAGAAACAATTATATATATATATATATACTAGTAATACTTTTATAAGTATAAGAAATTATACTCGTCCCGAAAACCTTCGGTATTTTGATTTGCAAATAATCAAACCAATACGAAAGGAAAAAAAAACGTACAAAAAAAGAAAGAACCAAGAACATGTACGTTAGCCGAAAATAATCGTCTAGCATCCAAGCCCAAAGAAAAGAAAACGATACGATTAAGCAAAATAACTAAATAAAGTGCTGAATACGTTAACTAGAGCAGACCTATATCCAGCTTTCCCTGACGATCCGCTTAGCCGGTTTGTCTGGGTCTTTATGTTTAACTCTCTCTCTCTCTCCCTCTCTCTCTCTCTCTCTCTCTCTCTCTATATATATATATATATATATATATATATATATATATATTTAATGAAAAACAGACCACTTTAAAGTACCATTACAATAATTTATTTCACCAAAATCCTTTTAAAGGACTTCGGATCATCAGGTAACACTTCCAACATCGAAATGAAAGGAATATATATATATATATATATATATATATATATATATATATATATATATATATATATATATATATATATATATATATTAATGAAAAACAGACCACTTTAAAGTACCATTACAATAATTTATTTCACCCAAATCCTTTTAAAGGACTCCCGATCATCAGGTAACACTTCCAACATCGAAATGAAAGGAATATATATATATATATATATATATATATTTATGAATAAAAATGACAATAGGAAAACTGGTAATTGCTGACGCGTTTCGTCCAATGTGGACTTTATCAAAGCAAAATACGAAAATGAAATTAAATGAACAAAGTAACTAATAAAAACAAAAACAGAATGTACCTAGCAACTGGAATGGAGAGAAACGCTATTTTCATATTTTTAACTGAAAAATAACGTCAGTAATTGTCACGTGTGGAGAATATTGTAATTATAATTGTGTTGATGTATTCAACCATTTTCTTTTGATTTTATGAATCTGTTGTGTATATTTGTTTGTAAGAGCATTAATTTTGTTAAGAAAGGTGAAATAGGGAAAAAACCTGGGCGTAGATTAATATTTGGGTAGTTTACTATGGCGGCACTCTCCAGAATTTTCCTTCTGAGTGAGTTATTTTCTTTTTTTATGAGTGTAGCATTTTTAAAATCAAAATTATGGTTGAATTTATTTCTATGTATGACTAGTGCATTAGCTAAGTTGTTTTTTGTGAGGTCTCTTTTGTGCTCATAAATGCGTTTTCTCAAACTTCTACTTGTTTCTCCAATATATTGAGAGGAACAGTTTTGGCAATTTATTCTATAAATGCCTGCTTCAGAAATATTAGTGCTATTATTGTTTGAAGATCTTAGTATATCCATAATGGTTTTGGAAGTGTTTGTGACTATTTCAAGATTATTTAGATGGGATAGGTTATTCTGGATAGTGGACGTGACAGAATTGGTCGGTAGTATTATGTATCTGTTTTCATGTGATTTACTATTGCGGATTATGTTATTAGTCTTGTTGCGGTTGTATATTTTGTATGCCTTTCTTCTTGCGCTGTGGATGAAATGATATGGGTATTGTAGGTTTTTGAATGTGTTTTCTATGTATGTTTCTTCTTTAAGTAAATATTGGGGACTACAGATTCTTAATGCTCTTAGATAGAAACCTATAATAATTCCAGATTTAATTTTTGAAGGGTGGTTTGAGTAGAAGCTGATCAGATCATTTTTGTTTGTAGCCTTTCTGTAAACGTCAAAATTAAGTTCGTTATTATTTCTCATTAACAAAATGTCCAGGAACGGAAGAGTGTGGTTGGTTTCAGTTTCGAAAGTGAAGTTTATTGTAGGTTCAATGTTGTTAAGTTTGGAGAGAAGATCCGTTAAATTGGTGTTTTTTGGAATTATTAATAATGAGTCGTCTATGTATCTGAAATATGAAGAGTTTGTAGGGAGAATATTTTTGAATGAGTCACTTTCTAGAAATTCTAAAAATAGACACGCAAGAACGCCGCTGAGAGGAGATCCCATTGGCAAACCAAATTTCTGCCTGTAATAATGGTTATTAAAAGTAAAGAAGCATAGCTTGGTAATTAGTTGGCACATTTTTATAATTTTGTGTGTAGATATAGGTAATTTGATTTTTGCATTTGTTAGGTGTTTTTTTAGTAATTTTAAGCATTTATCTATGGGGACGTTTGTATAAAGAGATTGTATATCTAAACTAGTCATATATTTATTTTCAATGTCTATGTTTTTTAGCTTGTTTAAGAGGTCGCCTGAATTTTTTATGTGTGATGGACTAATAGTGCCGAGAAGTGGAGTTAAAATTCTGCTTAGTTTGCGGGCTATTTTATGTGGAGCGCTACCTATCCCTGATATGATAGGTCTCATTGGTATGTTCGGTTTATGCGTTTTTGGTAATCCATATAATATGGGTGTTTTTGGATGGTATTCAATGAGCTTTAACCAGGAGAAGTCTTCATTTTTTAGTAGTTTTTTAATGTTGCTTGTAAACTTTTGTGTTTCTTTTATAGCTATGCTTTCATTTACTTTTTCATAGATATTATTATCATTAATGAGCTCCCTTATCTTCTGTTGGTAAATGTGTTTATCCATAATTACAATTCCCCCGCCCTTATCAGAAGTAGATATATGTATGTTTCTGTTGTTAGCTAATTCTTTTAAAGCGTTGATATGTCTTCGAGGAAGTGCGGTGTCATTCGTATTTTTGTGTGTAGCTGTGATTAGGCCCTGAATATAGCCTTTGATAAAATCGGAGTCATTGTGGTGATGATTTTTAATTATGTAATCCGTAGTATCATATTTCGGTAATCCAGTGGCAAATTTCTGACCAAAGCTGAGTGCTTCTAGTTGTGTATCCGACAGTTGGAATTTGGATAAATTTGTTATTAGGTCTTTTCTGCCGATCTTGGACCATTTGCTATTATTAATGAGTTTCTTGAGTTTGTTCTGTAAAACACGGACTTTCTTCTTATTATTATATTTGACTGATGTTTTTATTTCATTCCGTTCGTGTTTTTGTAGGTGACTTCCTGTCATATAAGCCTTATGGTAAAGAATAGCTTCTTCTTCTTCTAATTCCTGTATTGAATTTTTCAAAAATTCATGGGTATAAGGAGGGAATATATGGTGCGACGATTTGATGAGCTTGTGTGAGCACTGAGGAATAACTTTTTCCTCAACACAATTTCTAAGAAAGTATTTCTTGTTTTTATATGAATTAGCGGATATTAATTGTTTCCTGTATAGTCTGACTATATGTGTGTGTAAGTATTTGTTTTCCATGTCGACAAATATGAAAATTTCTCCGAATTAATCAGTAGAGAGACAATATTTATGAATAAAAATGACAATAGGAAAACTGGTAATTGCTGACCCGTTTCGTCCAATGTGGACTTTATCAAAGCAAAATACGAAAATGAAATTAAATGAACAAAGTAACTAATAAAAACAAAAACAGAATGTACCTAGCAACTGGAATGGAGAGAAACGCTATTTTCATATTTTTAACTGAAAAATAACGTCAGTAATTGTCACGTGTGGAGAATATTGTAATTATAATTGTGTTGATGTATTCAACCATTTTCTTTTGATTTTATGAATCTGTTGTGTATATTTGTTTGTAAGAGCATTAATTTTGTTAAGAAAGGTGAAATAGGGAAAAAACCTGGGCGTAGATTAATATTTGGGTAGTTTACTATGGCGGCACTCTCCAGAATTTTCCTTCTGAGTGAGTTATTTTCTTTTTTTATGAGTGTAGCATTTTTAAAAATCAAAATTATGGTTGAATTTATTTCTATGTATGACTAGTGCATTAGCTAAGTTGTTTTTTGTGAGGTCTCTTTTGTGCTCATAAATGCGTTTTCTCAAACTTCTACTTGTTTCTCCAATATATTGAGAGGAACAGTTTTGGCAATTTATTCTATAAATGCCTGCTTCAGAAATATTAGTGCTATTATTGTTTGAAGATCTTAGTATATCCATAATGGTTTTGGAAGTGTTTGTGACTATTTCAAGATTATTTAGATGGGATAGGTTATTCTGGATAGTGGACGTGACAGAATTGGTCGGTAGTATTATGTATCTGTTTTCATGTGATTTACTATTGCGGATTATGTTATTAGTCTTGTTGCGGTTGTATATTTTGTATGCCTTTCTTCTTGCGCTGTGGATGAAATGATATGGGTATTGTAGGTTTTTGAATGTGTTTTCTATGTATGTTTCTTCTTTAAGTAAATATTGGGGACTACAGATTCTTAATGCTCTTAGATAGAAACCTATAATAATTCCAGATTTAATTTTTGAAGGGTGGTTTGAGTAGAAGCTGATCAGATCATTTTTGTTTGTAGCCTTTCTGTAAACGTCAAAATTAAGTTCGTTATTATTTCTCATTAACAAAATGTCCAGGAACGGAAGAGTGTGGTTGGTTTCAGTTTCGAAAGTGAAGTTTATTGTAGGTTCAATGTTGTTAAGTTTGGAGAGAAGATCCGTTAAATTGGTGTTTTTTGGAATTATTAATAATGAGTCGTCTATGTATCTGAAATATGAAGAGTTTGTAGGGAGAATATTTTTGAATGAGTCACTTTCTAGAAATTCTAAAAATAGACACGCAAGAACGCCGCTGAGAGGAGATCCCATTGGCAAACCAAATTTCTGCCTGTAATAATGGTTATTAAAAGTAAAGAAGCATAGCTTGGTAATTAGTTGGCACATTTTTATAATTTTGTGTGTAGATATAGGTAATTTGATTTTTGCATTTGTTAGGTGTTTTTTTAGTAATTTTAAGCATTTATCTATGGGGACGTTTGTATAAAGAGATTGTATATCTAAACTAGTCATATATTTATTTTCAATGTCTATGTTTTTTAGCTTGTTTAAGAGGTCGCCTGAATTTTTTATGTGTGATGGACTAATAGTGCCGAGAAGTGGAGTTAAAATTCTGCTTAGTTTGCGGGCTATTTTATGTGGAGCGCTACCTATCCCTGATATGATAGGTCTCATTGGTATGTTCGGTTTATGCGTTTTTGGTAATCCATATAATATGGGTGTTTTTGGATGGTATTCAATGAGCTTTAACCAGGAGAAGTCTTCATTTTTTAGTAGTTTTTTAATGTTGCTTGTAAACTTTTGTGTTTCTTTTATAGCTATGCTTTCATTTACTTTTTCATAGATATTATTATCATTAATGAGCTCCCTTATCTTCTGTTGGTAAATGTGTTTATCCATAATTACAATTCCCCCGCCCTTATCAGAAGTAGATATATGTATGTTTCTGTTGTTAGCTAATTCTTTTAAAGCGTTGATATGTCTTCGAGGAAGTGCGGTGTCATTCGTATTTTTGTGTGTAGCTGTGATTAGGCCCTGAATATAGCCTTTGATAAAATCGGAGTCATTGTGGTGATGATTTTTAATTATGTAATCCGTAGTATCATATTTCGGTAATCCAGTGGCAAATTTCTGACCAAAGCTGAGTGCTTCTAGTTGTGTATCCGACAGTTGGAATTTGGATAAATTTGTTATTAGGTCTTTTCTGCCGATCTTGGACCATTTGCTATTATTAATGAGTTTCTTGAGTTTGTTCTGTAAAACACGGACTTTCTTCTTATTATTATATTTGACTGATGTTTTTATTTCATTCCGTTCGTGTTTTTGTAGGTGACTTCCTGTCATATAAGCCTTATGGTAAAGAATAGCTTCTTCTTCTTCTAATTCCTGTATTGAATTTTTCAAAAATTCATGGGTATAAGGAGGGAATATATGGTGCGACGATTTGATGAGCTTGTGTGAGCACTGAGGAATAACTTTTTCCTCAACACAATTTCTAAGAAAGTATTTCTTGTTTTTATATGAATTAGCGGATATTAATTGTTTCCTGTATAGTCTGACTATATGTGTGTGTAAGTATTTGTTTTCCATGTCGACAAATATGAAAATTTCTCCGAATTAATCAGTAGAGAGACAATATTTATGAATAAAAATGACAATAGGAAAACTGGTAATTGCTGACGCGTTTCGTCCAATGTGGACTTTATCAAAGCAAAATACGAAAATGAAATTAAATGAACAAAGTAACTAATAAAAACAAAAACAGAATGTACCTAGCAACTGGAATGGAGAGAAACGCTATTTTCATATTTTTAACTGAAAAATAACGTCAGTAATTGTCACGTGTGGAGAATATTGTAATTATAATTGTGTTGATGTATTCAACCATTTTCTTTTGATTTTATGAATCTGTTGTGTATATTTGTTTGTAAGAGCATTAATTTTGTTAAGAAAGGTGAAATAGGGAAAAAACCTGGGCGTAGATTAATATTTGGGTAGTTTACTATGGCGGCACTCTCCAGAATTTTCCTTCTGAGTGAGTTATTTTCTTTTTTTATGAGTGTAGCATTTTTAAAATCAAAATTATGGTTGAATTTATTTCTATGTATGACTAGTGCATTAGCTAAGTTGTTTTTTGTGAGGTCTCTTTTGTGCTCATAAATGCGTTTTCTCAAACTTCTACTTGTTTCTCCAATATATTGAGAGGAACAGTTTTGGCAATTTATTCTATAAATGCCTGCTTCAGAAATATTAGTGCTATTATTGTTTGAAGATCTTAGTATATCCATAATGGTTTTGGAAGTGTTTGTGACTATTTCAAGATTATTTAGATGGGATAGGTTATTCTGGATATAAACAAATATACACAACAGATTCATAAAATCAAAAGAAAATGGTTGAATACATCAACACAATTATAATTACAATATTCTCCACACGTGACAATTACTGACGTTATTTTTCAGTTAAAAATATGAAAATAGCGTTTCTCTCCATTCCAGTTGCTAGGTACATTCTGTTTTTGTTTTTATTAGTTACTTTGTTCATTTAATTTCATTTTCGTATTTTGCTTTGATAAAGTCCACATTGGACGAAACGCGTCAGCAATTACCAGTTTTCCTATTGTCATTTTTATTCATAAATATTGTCTCTCTACTGATTAATTCGGAGAAATTTTCATATTTGTCGACATGGAAAACAAATACTTACACACACATATAGTCAGACTATACAGGAAACAATTAATATCCGCTAATTCATATAAAAACAAGAAATACTTTCTTAGAAATTGTGTTGAGGAAAAAGTTATTCCTCAGTGCTCACACAAGCTCATCAAATCGTCGCACCATATATTCCCTCCTTATACCCATGAATTTTTGAAAAATTCAATACAGGAATTAGAAGAAGAAGAAGCTATTCTTTACCATAAGGCTTATATGACAGGAAGTCACCTACAAAAACACGAACGGAATGAAATAAAAACATCAGTCAAATATAATAATAAGAAGAAAGTCCGTGTTTTACAGAACAAACTCAAGAAACTCATTAATAATAGCAAATGGTCCAAGATCGGCAGAAAAGACCTAATAACAAATTTATCCAAATTCCAACTGTCGGATACACAACTAGAAGCACTCAGCTTTGGTCAGAAATTTGCCACTGGATTACCGAAATATGATACTACGGATTACATAATTAAAAATCATCACCACAATGACTCCGATTTTATCAAAGGCTATATTCAGGGCCTAATCACAGCTACACACAAAAATACGAATGACACCGCACTTCCTCGAAGACATATCAACGCTTTAAAAGAATTAGCTAACAACAGAAACATACATATATCTACTTCTGATAAGGGCGGGGGAATTGTAATTATGGATAAACACATTTACCAACAGAAGATAAGGGAGCTCATTAATGATAGTAATATCTATGAAAAAGTAAATGAAAGCATAGCTATAAAAGAAACACAAAAGTTTACAAGCAACATTAAAAAACTACTAAAAAATGAAGACTTCTCCTGGTTAAAGCTCATTGAATACCATCCAAAAACACCCATATTATATGGATTACCAAAAACGCATAAACCGAACATACCAATGAGACCTATCATATCAGGGATAGGTAGCGCTCCACATAAAATAGCCCGCAAACTAAGCAGAATTTTAACTCCACTTCTCGGCACTATTAGTCCATCACACATAAAAAATTCAGGCGACCTCTTAAACAAGCTAAAAAACATAGACATTGAAAATAAATATATGACTAGTTTAGATATACAATCTCTTTATACAAACGTCCCCATAGATAAATGCTTAAAATTACTAAAAAAACACCTAACAAATGCAAAAATCAAATTACCTATATCTACACACAAAATTATAAAAATGTGCCAACTAATTACCAAGCTATGCTTCTTTACTTTTAATAACCATTATTACAGGCAGAAATTTGGTTTGCCAATGGGATCTCCTCTCAGCGGCGTTCTTGCGTGTCTATTTTTAGAATTTCTAGAAAGTGACTCATTCAAAAATATTCTCCCTACAAACTCTTCATATTTCAGATACATAGACGACTCATTATTAATAATTCCAAAAAACACCAATTTAACGGATCTTCTCTCCAAACTTAACAACATTGAACCTACAATAAACTTCACTTTCGAAACTGAAACCAACCACACTCTTCCGTTCCTGGACATTTTGTTAATGAGAAATAATAACGAACTTAATTTTGACGTTTACAGAAAGGCTACAAACAAAAATGATCTGATCAGCTTCTACTCAAACCACCCTTCAAAAATTAAATCTGGAATTATTATAGGTTTCTATCTAAGAGCATTAAGAATCTGTAGTCCCCAATATTTACTTAAAGAAGAAACATACATAGAAAACACATTCAAAAACCTACAATACCCATATCATTTCATCCACAGCGCAAGAAGAAAGGCATACAAAATATACAACCGCAACAAGACTAATAACATAATCCGCAATAGTAAATCACATGAAAACAGATACATAATACTACCGACCAATTCTGTCACGTCCACTATCCAGAATAACCTATCCCATCTAAATAATCTTGAAATAGTCACAAACACTTCCAAAACCATTATGGATATACTAAGATCTTCAAACAATAATAGCACTAATATTTCTGAAGCAGGCATTTATAGAATAAATTGCCAAAACTGTTCCTCTCAATATATTGGAGAAACAAGTAGAAGTTTGAGAAAACGCATTTATGAGCACAAAAGAGACCTCACAAAAAACAACTTAGCTAATGCACTAGTCATACATAGAAATAAATTCAACCATAATTTTGATTTTAAAAATGCTACACTCATAAAAAAAGAAAATAACTCACTCAGAAGGAAAATTCTGGAGAGTGCCGCCATAGTAAACTACCCAAATATTAATCTACGCCCAGGTTTTTTCCCTATTTCACCTTTCTTAACAAAATTAATGCTCTTACAAACAAATATACACAACAGATTCATAAAATCAAAAGAAAATGGTTGAATACATCAACACAATTATAATTACAATATTCTCCACACGTGACAATTACTGACGTTATTTTTCAGTTAAAAATATGAAAATAGCGTTTCTCTCCATTCCAGTTGCTAGGTACATTCTGTTTTTGTTTTTATTAGTTACTTTGTTCATTTAATTTCATTTTCGTATTTTGCTTTGATAAAGTCCACATTGGACGAAACGCGTCAGCAATTACCAGTTTTCCTATTGTCATTTTTATTCATAAATATTGTCTCTCTACTGATTAATTCGGAGAAATTTTCATATATATATATATATATATATATATATATATATATATATATATATATTTAATGAAAAACAGACCACTTTAAAGTACCATTACAATAATTTATTTCACCAAAATCCTTTTAAAGGACTCCGGATCATCAGGTAACACTTCCAACATCGAAATGAAAGGAATATATATATATATATATATATATATATATATATATATATATATATATATATATATTTAATGAAAAACAGACCACTTTAAAGTACCATTACAATAATTTATTTCACCCAAATCCTTTTAAAGGACTCCGGATCATCAGGTAACACTTCCAACATCGAAATGAAAGGAATATATATATATATATATATATATATATATATATATATATATATATATATATATATATTTAATGAAAAACAGACCACTTTAAAGTACCATTACAATAATTTATTTCACCAAAATCTTTTTAAAGGACTCCCGATCATCAGGTAACACTTCCAACATCTAAATGAAAGGAATATATATATATATATATATATATATATATATATATATATATATATATATATATATATATATATATATATATATATATATTAATGAAAAACAGACCACTTTAAAGTACCATTACAATAATTTATTTCACCCAAATCCTTTTAAAGGACTCCGGATCATCAGGTAACACTTCCAACATCGAAATGAAAGGAATATATATATATATATATATATATATATATATATATATATATATATATATTTAATGAAAAACAGACCACTTTAAAGTACCATTACAATAATTTATTTCACCAAAATCCTTTTAAAGGACTCCGGATCATCAGGTAACACTTCCAACATCGAAATGAAAGGAATATATATATATATATATATATATATATATATATTTAATGAAAAACAGACCACTTTAAAGTACCATTACAATAATTTATTTCACCAAAATCCTTTTAAAGGACTCCGGATCATCAGGTAACACTTCCAACATCGAAATGAAAGGAATATATATATATATATATATATATATATATATATATATATATATTTAATGAAAAACAGACCACTTTAAAGTACCATTACAATAATTTATTTCACCAAAATCCTTTTAAAGGACTCCGGATCATCAGGTAACACTTCCAACATCGAAATGAAAGGAATATATATATATATATATATATATATATATATATATATATATATATATATATATATATATATATATATTTAATGAAAAACAGACCACTTTAAAGTACCATTACAATAATTTATTTCACCAAAATCCTTTTAAAGGACTCCGGATCATCAGGTAACACTTCCAACATCGAAATGAAAGGAATATATATATATATATATATATATATATATATATATATATATATATATATATATATATATATATATATATTTAATGAAAAACAGACCACTTTAAAGTACCATTACAATAATTTATTTCACCAAAATCCTTTTAAAGGACTCCGGATCATCAGGTAACACTTCCAACATCGAAATGAAAGGAATATATATATATAAATATATATATATATATATATATATATATATATATATATATATATATATATATATATTTAATGAAAAACAGACCACTTTAAAGTACCATTACAATAATTTATTTCACCAAAATCCTTTTAAAGGACTCCCGATCATCAGGTAACACTTCCAACATCGAAATGAAAGGAATATATATATATATATATATATATATATATATATATATATATTTAATGAAAAACAGACCACTTTAAAGTACCATTACAATAATTTATTTCACCAAAATCCTTTTAAAGGACTCCGGATCATCAGGTAACACTTCCAACATCGAAATGAAAGGAATATATATATATATATATATATATATATATATATATATATATATATATATATTTAATGAAAAACAGACCACTTTAAAGTACCATTACAATAATTTATTTCACCAAAATCCTTTTAAAGGACTCCGGATCATCAGGTAACACTTCCAACATCGAAATGAAAGGAATATATATATATATATATATATATATATATATATATATATATATTTAATGAAAAACAGACCACTTTAAAGTACCATTACAATAATTTATTTCACCAAAATCCTTTTAAAGGACTCCGGACCATCAGGTAACACTTCCAACATCGAAATGAAAGGAATATATATATATATATATATATATATATATATATATATATATATTAATGAAAAACAGACCACTTTAAAGTACCATTACAATAATTTATTTCACCAAAATCCTTTTAAAGGACTCCCGATCATCAGGTAACACTTCCAACATCGAAATGAAAGGAATATATATATATATATATATATATATATATATATATATATATATATATATATATATATATATATTTAATGAAAAACAGACCACTTTAAAGTACCATTACAATAATTTATTTCACCAAAATCCTTTTAAAAGACTCCGGATCATCAGGTAACACTTCCAACATCGAAATGAAAGGAATATATATATATATATATATATATATATATATATATATATATATATATATATATATATATATATATTTAATGAAAAACAGACCACTTTAAAGTACCATTACAATAATTTATTTCACCAAAATCCTTTTAAAGGACTCCGGATCATCAGGTAACACTTCCAACATCGAAATGAAAGGAATATATATATATATATATATATATATATATATATATATATATATTTAATGAAAAACAGACCACTTTAAAGTACCATTACAATAATTTATTTCACCAAAATCCTTTTAAAGGACTCCGGATCATCAGGTAACACTTCCAACATCGAAATGAAAGGAATATATATATATATATATATATATGTATATATATATATATATATATATATATATATATATATATATTTAATGAAAAACAGACCACTTTAAAGTACCATTACAATAATTTATTTCACCAAAATCCTTTTAAAGGACTCCCGATCATCAGGTAACACTTCCAACATCGAAATGAAAGGAATATATATATATATATATATATATATATATATATATATATATATATATATATATTTAATGAAAAACAGACCACTTTAAAGTACCATTACAATAATTTATTTCACCAAAATCCTTTTAAAGGACTCCCGATCATCAGGTAACACTTCCAACATCGAAATGAAAGGAATATATATATATATATATATATATATATATATATATATATATATATATATATATATATATATTTAATGAAAAACAGACCACTTTAAAGTACCATTACAATAATTTATTTCACCAAAATCCTTTTAAAGGACTCCGGATCATCAGGTAACACTTCCAACATCGAAATGAAAGGAATATATATATATATATATATATATATATATATATATATATATATATATATAATGAAAAACAGACCACTTTAAAGTACCATTACAATAATTTATTTCACCCAAATCCTTTTAAAGGACTCCGGATCATCAGGTAACACTTCCAACATCGAAATGAAAGAAATATATATATATATATATATATATATATATATATATATATATATATATATATTTAATGAAAAACAGACCACTTTAAAGTACCATTACAATAATTTATTTCACCCAAATCCTTTTAAAGGACTCCGGATCATCAGGTAACACTTCCAACATCGAAATGAAAGGAATATATATATATATATATATATATATATATATATATATATATATATATATATATATATATTTAATGAAAAACAGACCACTTTAAAGTACCATTACAATAATTTATTTCACCCAAATCCTTTTAAAGGACTCCGGATCATCAGGTAACACTTCCAACATCGAAATGAAAGGAATATATATATATATATATATATATATATATATATATATATATATATATATATATATATATTTAATGAAAAACAGACCACTTTAAAGTACCATTACAATAATTTATTTCACCAAAATCCTTTTAAAGGACTCCGGATCATCAGGTAACACTTCCAACATCGAAATGAAAGGAATATATATATATATATATATATATATATATATATATATATATATATATATATATATATATATATATATTTAATGAAAAACAGACCACTTTAAAGTACCATTACAATAATTTATTTCACCAAAATCCTTTTAAAGGACTCCCGATCATCAGGTAACACTTCCAACATCGAAATGAAAGGAATATATATATATATATATATATATATATATATATATATATATATATATATATATATATATTTAATGAAAAACAGACCACTTTAAAGTACCATTACAATAATTTATTTCACCAAAATCCTTTTAAAGGACTCCGGATCATCAGGTAACACTTCCAACATCGAAATGAAAGGATATATATATATATATATATATATATATATATATATATATATATATATATAATGAAAAACAGACCACTTTAAAGTACCATTACAATAATTTATTTCACCCAAATCCTTTTAAAGGACTCCGGATCATCAGGTAACACTTCCAACATCGAAATGAAAGGAATATATATATATATATATATATATATATATATATATATATATATATATATATATATATTTAATAAAAAACAGACCACTTTAAAGTACCATTACAATAATTTATTTCACCAAAATCCTTTTAAAGGACTCCGGATCATCAGGTAACACTTCCAACATCGAAATGAAAGGAATATATATATATATATATATATATATATATTTAATGAAAAACAGACCACTTTAAAGTACCATTACAATAATTTATTTCACCAAAATCCTTTTAAAGGACTCCCGATCATCAGGTAACACTTCCAACATCGAAATGAAAGGAATATATATATATATATATATATATATATATATATATATATATATATATATATATATATTTAATGAAAAACAGACCACTTTAAAGTACCATTACAATAATTTATTTCACCAAAATCCTTTTAAAGGACTCCCGATCATCAGGTAACACTTCCAACATCGAAATGAAAGGAATATATATATATATATATATATATATATATATATATATATATATATATATATTTAATGAAAAACAGACCACTTTAAAGTACCATTACAATAATTTATTTCACCCAAATCCTTTTAAAGGACTCCGGATCATCAGGTACCACTTCCAACATCGAAATGAAAGGAATATATATATATATATATATATATATATATATATATATATATATATATATATATATATTTAATGAAAAACAGACCACTTTAAAGTACCATTACAATAATTTATTTCACCCAAATCCTTTTAAAGGACTCCGGATCATCAGGTAACACTTCCAACATCGAAATGAAAGGAATATATATATATATATATATATATATATATATATATATATATATATATATATATATATATATATTTAATGAAAAACAGACCACTTTAAAGTACCATTACAATAATTTATTTCACCAAAATCCTTTTAAAGGACTCCGGATCATCAGGTAACACTTCCAACATCGAAATGAAAGGAATATATATATATATATATATATATTTAATGAAAAACAGACCACTTTAAAGTACCATTACAATAATTTATTTCACCCAAATCCTTTTAAAGGACTCCGGATCATCAGGTAACACTTCCAACATCGAAATGAAAGGAATATATATATATATATATATATATATATATATATATATATATATATATATATATATATATTTAATGAAAAACAGACCACTTTAAAGTACCATTACAATAATTTATTTCACCCAAATCCTTTTAAAGGACTCCGGATCATCAGGTAACACTTCCAACATCGAAATGAAAGGAATATATATATATATATATATATATATATATATATATATATATATATATATTTATATATATATATATATATATATATATATATATATATATATATATATATATATATATATATTTAATGAAAAACAGACCACTTTAAAGTACCATTACAATAATTTATTTCACCAAAATCCTTTTAAAGGACTCCGGATCATCAGGTAACACTTCCAACATCGAAATGAAAGGAATATATATATATATATATATATATATATATATATATATATATATATATATATATATTTAATGAAAAACAGACCACTTTAAAGTACCATTACAATAATTTATTTCACCCAAATCCTTTTAAAGGACTCCGGATCATCAGGTAACACTTCCAACATCGAAATGAAAGGAATATATATATATATATATATATATATATATATATATATATATATATATATATATATATATATATTAATGAAAAACAGACCACTTTAAAGTACCATTACAATAATTTATTTCACCAAAATCCTTTTAAAGGACTCCGGATCATCAGGTAACACTTCCAACATCGAAATGAAAGGAATATATATATATATATATATATATATATATATATATATATATATATATATATATATATATATATATTTAATGAAAAACAGACCACTTTAAAGTACCATTACAATAATTTATTTCACCAAAATCCTTTTAAAGGACTCCGGATCATCAGGTAACACTTCCAACATCGAAATGAAAGGAATATATATATATATATATATATATATATATATATATATATATATATATATATTATATAATGAAAAACAGACCACTTTAAAGTACCATTACAATAATTTATTTCACCAAAATCCTTTTAAAGGACTCCGGATCATCAGGTAACACTTCCAACATCGAAATGAAAGGAATATATATATATATATATATATATATATATATATATATATATATATATATAATGAGAAAACAGACCACTTTAAAGTACCATTACAATAATTTATTTCACCCAAATCCTTTTAAAGGACTCCGGATCATCAGGTAACACTTCCAACATCGAAATGAAAGTATATATATATATATATATATATATTTAATGAAAAACAGACCACTTTAAAGTACCATTACAATAATTTATTTCACCCAAATCCTTTTAAAGGACTCCGGATCATCAGGTAACACTTCCAACATCGAAATGAAAGGAATATATATATATATATATATATATATATATATATATATATATATATATATATATATATATATATTTAATGAAAAACAGACCACTTTAAAGTACCATTACAATAATTTATTTCACCCAAATCCTTTTAAAGGACTCCGGATCATCAGGTAACACTTCCAACATCGAAATGAAAGGAATATATATATATATATATATATATATATATATATATATATATATATATATATATATATATATTTAATGAAAAACAGACCACTTTAAAGTACCATTACAATAATTTATTTCACCAAAATCCTTTTAAAGGACTCCGGATCATCAGGTAACACTTCCAACATCGAAATGAAAGGAATATATATATATATATATATATATATATATATATATATATATATATATATATATATATATATTTAATGAAAAACAGACCACTTTAAAGTACCATTACAATAATTTATTTCACCAAAATCCTTTTAAAGGACTCCCGATCATCAGGTAACACTTCCAACATCGAAATGAAAGGAATATATATATATATATATATATATATATATATATATATATATATATATATATATATATTTAATGAAAAACAGACCACTTTAAAGTACCATTACAATAATTTATTTCACCAAAATCCTTTTAAAGGACTCCGGATCATCAGGTAACACTTCCAACATCGAAATGAAAGGATATATATATATATATATATATATATATATATATATATATATATATAATGAAAAACAGACCACTTTAAAGTACCATTACAATAATTTATTTCACCCAAATCCTTTTAAAGGACTCCGGATCATCAGGTAACACTTCCAACATCGAAATGAAAGGAATATATATATATATATATATATATATATATATATATATATATATATATATATATATATTTAATGAAAAACAGACCACTTTAAAGTACCATTACAATAATTTATTTCACCAAAATCCTTTTAAAGGACTCCGGATCATCAGGTAACACTTCCAACATCGAAATGAAAGGAATATATATATATATATATATATATATATATTTAATGAAAAACAGACCACTTTAAAGTACCATTACAATAATTTATTTCACCAAAATCCTTTTAAAGGACTCCCGATCATCAGGTAACACTTCCAACATCGAAATGAAAGGAATATATATATATATATATATATATATATATATATATATATATATATATATATATATATTTAATGAAAAACAGACCACTTTAAAGTACCATTACAATAATTTATTTCACCAAAATCCTTTTAAAGGACTCCCGATCATCAGGTAACACTTCCAACATCGAAATGAAAGGAATATATATATATATATATATATATATATATATATATATATATATATATATATATTTAATGAAAAACAGACCACTTTAAAGTACCATTACAATAATTTATTTCACCCAAATCCTTTTAAAGGACTCCGGATCATCAGGTACCACTTCCAACATCGAAATGAAAGGAATATATATATATATATATATATATATATATATATATATATATATATATATATATATATTTA
This sequence comes from Acanthosepion lycidas, assembly GCA_963932145.1. NCBI lineage: Eukaryota > Metazoa > Mollusca > Cephalopoda > Sepiida > Sepiidae > Acanthosepion > Acanthosepion lycidas. Next base: position 24,598,040 of record OZ010601.1, read on the forward strand.
ATGAAAAACAGACCACTTTAAAGTACCATTACAATAATTTATTTCACCCAAATCCTTTTAAAGGACTCCGGATCATCAGGTAACACTTCCAACATCGAAATGAAAGGAATATATATATATATATATATATATATATATATATATATATATATATATATATATATATATATATATTTAATGAAAAACAGACCACTTTAAAGTACCATTACAATAATTTATTTCACCAAAATCCTTTTAAAGGACTCCGGATCATCAGGTAACACTTCCAACATCGAAATGAAAGGAATATATATATATATATATATATATTTAATGAAAAACAGACCACTTTAAAGTACCATTACAATAATTTATTTCACCCAAATCCTTTTAAAGGACTCCGGATCATCAGGTAACACTTCCAACATCGAAATGAAAGGAATATATATATATATATATATATATATATATATATATATATATATATATATATATATATATTTAATGAAAAACAGACCACTTTAAAGTACCATTACAATAATTTATTTCACCCAAATCCTTTTAAAGGACTCCGGATCATCAGGTAACACTTCCAACATCGAAATGAAAGGAATATATATATATATATATATATATATATATATATATATATATATATATTTATATATATATATATATATATATATATATATATATATATATATATATATATATATATATATTTAATGAAAAACAGACCACTTTAAAGTACCATTACAATAATTTATTTCACCAAAATCCTTTTAAAGGACTCCGGATCATCAGGTAACACTTCCAACATCGAAATGAAAGGAATATATATATATATATATATATATATATATATATATATATATATATATATATATTTAATGAAAAACAGACCACTTTAAAGTACCATTACAATAATTTATTTCACCCAAATCCTTTTAAAGGACTCCGGATCATCAGGTAACACTTCCAACATCGAAATGAAAGGAATATATATATATATATATATATATATATATATATATATATATATATATATATATATATATATTTAATGAAAAACAGACCACTTTAAAGTACCATTACAATAATTTATTTCACCAAAATCCTTTTAAAGGACTCCCGATCATCAGGTAACACTTCCAACATCGAAATGAAAGGAATATATATATATATATATATATATATATATATATATATATATATATATATTTAATGAAAAACAGACCACTTTAAAGTACCATTACAATAATTTATTTCACCCAAATCCTTTTAAAGGACTCCGGATCATCAGGTAACACTTCCAACATCGAAATGAAAGGAATATATATATATATATATATATATATATATATATATATATATATATATATATATTTAATGAAAAACAGACCACTTTAAAGTACCATTACAATAATTTATTTCACCAAAATCCTTTTAAAGGACTCCGGATCATCAGGTAACACTTCCAACATCGAAATGAAAGGAATATATATATATATATATATATATATATATATTTAATGAAAAACAGACCACTTTAAAGTACCATTACAATAATTTATTTCACCCAAATCCTTTTAAAGGACTCCGGATCATCAGGTAACACTTCCAACATCGAAATGAAAGGAATATATATATATATATATATATATATATATATATATATATATATATATATATTTAATGAAAAACAGACCACTTTAAAGTACCATTACAATAATTTATTTCACCAAAATCCTTTTAAAGGACTCCCGATCATCAGGTAACACTTCCAACATCGAAATGAAAGGAATATATATATATATATATATATATATATATATATATATATATATATATATATATATTTAATGAAAAACAGACCACTTTAAAGTACCATTACAATAATTTATTTCACCCAAATCCTTTTAAAGGACTCCGGATCATCAGGTACCACTTCCAACATCGAAATGAAAGGAATATATATATATATATATATATATATATATATATATATATATATATATATATATATATTTAATGAAAAACAGACCACTTTAAAGTACCATTACAATAATTTATTTCACCCAAATCCTTTTAAAGGACTCCGGATCATCAGGTAACACTTCCAACATCGAAATGAAAGGAATATATATATATATATATATATATATATATATATATATATATATATATATATATATATATATATTTAATGAAAAACAGACCACTTTAAAGTACCATTACAATAATTTATTTCACCAAAATCCTTTTAAAGGACTCCGGATCATCAGGTAACACTTCCAACATCGAAATGAAAGGAATATATATATATATATATATATATTTAATGAAAAACAGACCACTTTAAAGTACCATTACAATAATTTATTTCACCCAAATCCTTTTAAAGGACTCCGGATCATCAGGTAACACTTCCAACATCGAAATGAAAGGAATATATATATATATATATATATATATATATATATATATATATATATATATATATATATATTTAATGAAAAACAGACCACTTTAAAGTACCATTACAATAATTTATTTCACCCAAATCCTTTTAAAGGACTCCGGATCATCAGGTAACACTTCCAACATCGAAATGAAAGGAATATATATATATATATATATATATATATATATATATATATATATATATTTATATATATATATATATATATATATATATATATATATATATATATATATATATATATATATTTAATGAAAAACAGACCACTTTAAAGTACCATTACAATAATTTATTTCACCAAAATCCTTTTAAAGGACTCCGGATCATCAGGTAACACTTCCAACATCGAAATGAAAGGAATATATATATATATATATATATATATATATATATATATATATATATATATATATATATTTAATGAAAAACAGACCACTTTAAAGTACCATTACAATAATTTATTTCACCCAAATCCTTTTAAAGGACTCCGGATCATCAGGTAACACTTCCAACATCGAAATGAAAGGAATATATATATATATATATATATATATATATATATATATATATATATATATATATATATATATATTTAATGAAAAACAGACCACTTTAAAGTACCATTACAATAATTTATTTCACCAAAATCCTTTTAAAGGACTCCCGATCATCAGGTAACACTTCCAACATCGAAATGAAAGGAATATATATATATATATATATATATATATATATATATATATATATATATATTTAATGAAAAACAGACCACTTTAAAGTACCATTACAATAATTTATTTCACCCAAATCCTTTTAAAGGACTCCGGATCATCAGGTAACACTTCCAACATCGAAATGAAAGGAATATATATATATATATATATATATATATATATATATATATATATATATATATATATTTAATGAAAAACAGACCACTTTAAAGTACCATTACAATAATTTATTTCACCAAAATCCTTTTAAAGGACTCCGGATCATCAGGTAACACTTCCAACATCGAAATGAAAGGAATATATATATATATATATATATATATATATATTTAATGAAAAACAGACCACTTTAAAGTACCATTACAATAATTTATTTCACCCAAATCCTTTTAAAGGACTCCGGATCATCAGGTAACACTTCCAACATCGAAATGAAAGGAATATATATATATATATATATATATATATATATATATATATATATATATATATTTAATGAAAAACAGACCACTTTAAAGTACCATTACAATAATTTATTTCACCCAAATCCTTTTAAAGGACTCCGGATCATCAGGTAACACTTCCAACATCGAAATGAAAGGAATATATATATATATATATATATATATATATATATATATATATATATATATATATATTTAATGAAAAACAGACCACTTTAAAGTACCATTACAATAATTTATTTCACCAAAATCCTTTTAAAGGACTCCGGATCATCAGGTAACACTTCCAACATCGAAATGAAAGGAATATATATATATATATATATATATATATATATATATATATATATATATATATATATATATATATATATATATATATTTAATGAAAAACAGACCACTTTAAAGTACCATTACAATAATTTATTTCACCCAAATCCTTTTAAAGGACTCCGGATCATCAGGTAACACTTCCAACATCGAAATGAAAGGAATATATATATATATATATATATATATATATATATATATATATATATATATATATATATCAGAAAGAGGGAGAGATATAATATTTTGTTATGCTTATACCTTATTTTATTAGATACAATTTATTTAAACAAATGATCAAATAATGATTCCCTTTTGGCGTTACAGGTTCGATTCCTTTCCGAGAATCACATAATTTCTACAAAATTTCTCGCCTATTCAGGCCTGTAAATGTAACTTATACTGTTTATTAAAAAAAAGAAAACGGAGCATTTGTATATATCACTAATTAACACTGTTTATTTAAAAAGAACACAGAGATTGTATTGTATCTATTAAAAATAACGTATAATCAGAAGCAATTATAACTCATATATTACTGGCACAACTTCATTATAAATTGCATATTCTATATAATTAAATCAAGTTGTGTCCATGGAAACTCAGCTGAGAAAGTTTAAACATCGAGTTATGATTGCGTTTATATTTCGCTAAACTTTCAATAATCATCATGGTAGTGTTAACAACGGTAGTAATAAGATTTAGGATGAAATAATATTCATTTCTCATTAAAAATTCATAATCATTTTGGTGTTAAATATGAAGTATAAGTAAGTGGTCATTAGTACACCAGGCTGTTTGAAACTGTTTAGATATAGGAAATGAATAATAATAATAATAATAATAATAATAATAAGAAGAAGAAGAAGAAGAAGAAGAAGAAGAAGAAGAATCAGTATACACAAGAAACCACTTGAGAAAAGGTAAACAAACCATGGTTCCTCTTTTAGGGAACTCGTGTAGGAAAGACATAATATAGAATCGGTTTTGTCATTTCGTTTATTTTGAAATTCTAAGGATACAGTAAGTAGCAACATTTCCAATAACATCATCTTTATTTAATCAGTAAGCAGTCGTTTTTATACTACAGGTATAAGATAAATTCATGAATATTTGGTATACCTTTTGACCTATCTAAAGTTTACCTTATACGCAGAAATATAAGTACACACACACACACACACACACATATATATATATATATATACATATATATATATATATATATATATATATATATATATATATATATATATATATATATTACAAAACCTTACTTCCCTTTATTTTTCTTACGAAATTAACAAGCCCGAATAAGAACATAAATTCGACTCGCAATACAGAATACGAAAACGTATTAAATACATCGATTTTTGTTTCCGAATATATGGACCAGAGTAGCTTTTCTCACAGGCAGTATTAAGTTAATTAGGAATTCTTTTCTTTGATTACTTACTCTAAATTTAATCGTCGTTTCTTCTTCTTTTTTGGTTAATCAAGATTTGTCTTTAAAAAGAATTACAATAAGTAATTTAATTTCCTTCTTTTTGTTTTGTTTTTCCTTCAGAAGTCTTCAATACATTGATTGTTGAAAGAGACCCAACGTTCTCTTAGGCAGAAGGTTAAATTATTCAGTTTCTTGATGAAGGGCTACTGATTGGATCTGAACAGGGTGTTCTGTGTTGTGTTTCTAACTTGAAAATTAGTAGAACCCATCAGAAAGAAAAATAAGGGTCTCTAACTGGAACGAGAAGATGATATACAATACTGTAAAGTAACCGATACTTTTGTGGACTTTCTGGTTAATTGGAAGAGGGATTTGATCTGATATGAAACTTATTTATTTCGATATTTTTCTTGACCACACTAAATTGTTGAGAACTAATACATTTTTAATTGCACTTAAATCCTTGAGAGACTACCTGATGAATGCACATCATGAATTTTAGATCCGGCTATAACCGAACAACGTAATTAACCGAACAATGTGTGCCGTGCATTAGATGCTCTATTTGGTGCCGGGACCAGGACTTTTCTCCGTCTTTTCACACATTTATTTATTTCGAAATAGTTTTCATATTGTGTTTATTGCTTTGAACTTTTTTCGTTCCACCTTCTTTTCCCATATTTTCCAATTTTCTTCTTTCTTTCTCATCTTCATTCAGATGTTCAGTTGTTTTTCCTTCATTCTTTGTTCTTTCTTTCTATTTTTCTATAATTCTTGTCCTTTTGTTCTTTTATATCTTTCTTCTTTTGTTCTTTTTTATCATTTCTTTATTTTATTTATTGCTTCTCTCTGTCTAGCCATTTTTTCTTTATTCCGTCTTTCTTTCTTTCTATTCAAATGTCGTGTTTGTTTCCTTTTACCGTTTATTCTTTCTCTCTGCCCTCATTTATTACATCTTCCAGAAAATATGTCGTTTCCTTTTTTTCTTTCATTCCTATATCATTCATTTTTATCTAATTTTCAAGCTCCTTTCTTTTACATTCTTTTATTTCTCTTTCAATCCTTTTTAAATTCTTTCATTATTGAAATATTAAAAGAAGAAACTATTCCTTTGTTATCTTATCTCCTTTATCATCGTTTTTTTCTCACAATATCATTTGTTTGTTTCTTCTAGTCACACGAGATTTGCCTTTTGTTTATAATTCGTTTACTTTTTCTTTCTTTCTTCCGTTCATATCCTTTTTTCTCAGTTATTATTTCACTGTTTGTGTTTTACTTTCGTCTTTCTTTCCTTCTTCCTTTCATTGTGCATCTATCTATCTATCTATCTATCTATCTATCTATCTATCTATCTTCGTCTTTTCAAGATCTGTCTATCTATCTATCTATCTTCGTCTTTTCAAGATCTATCTATCTATCTATCTATTACCTAGAGAAGTATATTTTTCATTCCTATCCATCGATCTAATCTCATTTTACTGATATATCTATCTATTTATCTATCTATCTATCTATTACCTAGAGAAGTATATTTTTCATTCCTATCCATCGATCTAATCTCATTTTACTGATATATCTATCTATTTATCTATC
>OZ010601.1:24610068-24612568 GCA_963932145.1 Acanthosepion lycidas
ATATATATATATATATATTCATTAACTCCTAAGGTATATATATATATATATATATATATATATATATATATGTGTGTACATGGAATATATATATATATATATATATATATATATATATATATATATATTCCATGTACATATATATATATATATATATATATATATATATATATATATATACCTTAGGAGTTAATGAATATATATATATATATATATATATATATATATATATATATATATACAGCCGTTATATATATATATATATATATATATATATATATATATATCAGCCGTTATATATATATATATATATATATATATATATATATATATATATATGACAAAGAAAGGGAAATACTTTCGCAACAATTAACTCAGTTGCCAAAAGGTATAACACATTTTCCGAAGTTTGATAGAAACCTAAGAAAAAAAAACTGTTCAAAATCATCTATCCTTCTTTGTACGAGAATTTATTAAAAGCTGGTCGTTCGACCTTATATCCTGCGAATTACTTCTTTAATATTACGATCAGTAATTGTAAATTGTCACTTACTGCATTGTCACACATTATTATCTCTTTCCATAATTATTACATTTTTTTAAAGTTTTTTATTTCCTCTGGTCGTAAGAAATTTTGGTAATCATCCTGCTGTCAAATATGCTTTTTTGTCAGAAACGTTAGACCTTACTTTTCTACAACCCATTACCTACCATCTTTAGAAAACACAAAATTCGCTTACTCGGAGATTAACGTTTACCAATTTGGTTTCGTAGAAGCGAATGTTGAACGGTCCGTTTTAAAATGAAGAAGAGACTCGGGGAGACGGAGATATTGTTTGAATTTTTGGGTACTATGTACTAGTGAGCCAACCAAAATGAGCTTACTCATTTTATAGTTCACCAATAGATTAACCAATCAAAAAGCTCAAAATATTCAATCCAACGTGTATGAAGGCAGCCATTTTGTTTTTTCTCCCCAAATATCTTCACTGCCAACCTCTGATATCGAAGACTTAAAGAATTACTTAACAGCTGCTACTTTCTCCGAATCTTCACTGCCAACCTCTGATATTGAACACATTACGGACTTCACTGGATTCTATATTCAGAGACAACGGCAAACAAGGTTAACAGATATGGTTGTACAGAAGGATGTTAAGGAAACCATGCTAATGATAACATGGACCGAACATATGAGCAAAGATAAGGTTTTGGAGAGGATGCACACAAGGAGGAAGCTACCCCAGCGAGCGAAATAAAGAGTTCAGTTCGACATTCCAACCACCTGAAGAAGGAAAGGAGCGTACAACGGCCGAAACGTTGTGATAAATATGGCAACAAAGATAAGGATGATAGTCCGAGCAATGTAAATATTGTACATAATACCTCATCTTAGAAACATAGACAGATACTGGAGGAGGAACCTTATACTTAACATCAAGAAGAGGCGGCTGAAATTTCTGGCATACGTAATAAGAAAGAAGGGCTTGGAGAATCTGATACTCACAGAGGGAAAGAGAGCCAAGCGGAACCAACGCGTGACATACCTGGAGGGCTTAAGCAAGTGGATGATAGAATATGGTCTGGGAGATGTGGCAGAGAGACAAAACTTATTGAGAGTTTCAAGGGATAGGAGGAAATGGAAGGCATGATCGCATATGCCCTGAAGGGACATGGCACATAAAAGAAGAAGATTCAGTCAAGCCCACTTTTCGAAAATTCACATTACACTGTGTCTTCGCATATGCCATTCGTTATTTGTCGCATTGCTGACATCGAGTTGATCGAATTTCTAATATAAATTGCATTTATTAGAAAACATATCCAATTCAAATACAAATTGAGTCATATACACTTTTAGGGATCAGTTCGACATTCCAGTCACCTAAAGAAACCCGGGGCATATAACGGCAGAAACGTTGTGTTAAATATGGCAACAAAGATGAGGATAATAGTCCGAACAATGTAAATAGTGTTTCACAATGTGAAACAATATTTCGACAAAATGCCGGTCTTCTTCAAGTTATATTTAAACAATACCTTTTAACAATTACTTTAAGAAAACAATCATTTTTTTTATTTTCTTCATATAGGGTGTTCCAATAACTTGGACCGATTTTAAATGTGAATTAGATTTAAGCGTCTAATGATTTTTTTTCTTTTTCTTTCAGATTTAGCAACTTAAGTATTTCAACCATGGAAAGATTAACAATCAAACAACGTGTTAAAGTTATTGAAGCCTATTACGAAAATGAAAGTTGAAATTAATAAGTATACGGCCTAATGATTTCGCTAGCAAAACGGCGAACTTTTGTGGATGCAGTGGTTTTTCAATAATCGTCCTTGGATTTTCATCAACCCAAATACGATAATTCTGCTTATTAACGGATCCACCAAGAGTAAAATAGGCTTTATCACTAAAAACAATTCCAACTCTGCTCTCCGATTCTTCAATCCGAGCCGCTATCCATTACCGTGACTCCTAAGGTCATCTAATTAC
>OZ010601.1:24617568-24655068 GCA_963932145.1 Acanthosepion lycidas
TTTGGCCCCAAAAACACTGAAAATATTTTTCAGTTATTCAGCTGGAAATTTTTAAAACCATTTTGTGTCACCCTCACTATGTCTTCCCAAATGAGCAATAGTGAGAAGAAAAATATCGTTCATGCCTTCAGCCAATGATGCCAACATTCCTATAGTAGCTTGAATCTTCAAAGCCCATGCAAGAACCATCAAGAGAACGGTGAATAAGTTTAAAATATTAGGTTGGTGCAAAGATAATGACGTAATAATGTCGTTTTTTGACGTTAAAAATACGTCAAAAAACGACATTATTACATCATTATTTTTGCACCAACCTAATAGAAGGAATTTTAGAAAGGAAAACTGGATCAGGTGTCACAACAGCAAGAGGAATCATAATTTCAACTTAGCGCTAAATACATTCTTATTGTTCAAAGTAGAATTCAATAGTGTTATAAAAACTTCAGAGAATTCCAGTAAGATATCTTTAATAATTTCCAAAATACAACGGTTCAAATTTGATCTAACAATTGAACAATTTTGGTGTTATACGTTTTGGATAATTTTACTGTTGCACTTGGTGTGTATATATATATATATATATATATATATATATATATATATATATATATATATATATATATAAAATGTATGTATATGTGTATGTGTGTGTGTGTATATATATTCATATATATATATATATATATATATATATATATATATATATATATATAAATATACGTATGAATATGATAAAATATAGTTTAATGGTATGTTATATTTATTGATTAAAGTTCTTACACCATATGTAAATATACAAGTGGACATTGAGGTCAACACACAGCAGCGACTGTCTATTTTCGTATTTTATTTTAGTTGTTAATTTGATTTTGAAAACTGTAAACTTACATAGTAACATATGTGAGAAAACGACATAATTTTTGCACCAACCTAATAATTTCAAGTCTCATAATCAGGGGTATTTGTGGAGCTGGCTCTATTCATGCCGCAAACTCATAATTTCCTCCACCGATCCTAGGTTATTTGATAGAATGCAGCGTCTTTTTGGAATTTTTTTTTAGGAAAAAATGTGTCTTATAAGTAGCAAAATACGGCAATATTCTGTCCGCATAAGGCGCGCTCGACTACCTTTCAGGGTGTATTAGTGCGCCTGGGCCCAGCGGTTGAGAAACGATAGATTACAATTTAAGAATAATTGACATCTGAAAGAATAAATTAACCTACATCCCATGGTTGGCATTTATTAACGAAGTGTAGGTCTCCCATCGCGATCCGAACTCTCAAATTTGCCTCAATATATGACTGTGTACGTAATGTAGTTGTCGTTGTCGGCGCAGAAGTTGTAATCGACGAGATATTTTTCTTTGACAACTCTACCAAAGTCGATCGACTTATGTCTTCCGGTATTTCGCCATTATTGTATATAGCATTTAATACTAACTTCACTAGCCACGTAGAATCCAATGTCATCCACATCTGTCGGCATCTTTATGACAATCCCAATTTTACAGCTCTTCTGTTCCTGTTCCTGTTCCTCTTCCCCATGGCTGTTCTTATGACCAGTTTTCCTATCAGGACTTCTTCCACGCTTTCATGTATTGTAGGTTTGTTAACTATGTTTTTACGGAAGCATTCTCCCAATGGCGTAGATTTATAATAGGCACTGCAATCAGAAATATTAATTTGTTAAAAATCTTTTTCATATCACTACAGATTAATTACACCAGATTGCGCATAACAGTTTTTAAATTATATTTTTAATAAAAGATGTGTAAATGAATATCCTGGTACAAGCAGAAACAAATATTCTCATATGACATGGTTTCTTGAATTAAATCTAGACTTGTTTTTTTTATATATTATACTATATCATCCTTATTATATACAATTATAAATTCGTACTTATATTATAAACTATTCTTGTTTCTCCACATAGTTTTCCGTTATGTGTTAAAATACTTTCCTGATATTTAAATTTTTGCAGTTGTGTGATTTTGATATCTCCGATTTGCAATTCGCACTTTAGGCTCATCTTTTTTTGGCAAACAACCATGTTTTCTGTCTTCTTGCAGTTGATTCTTTCTTCTCACTTTCCTTCACTGTCTTCTATAGGAGATTTTATAGTTTTCTATCCGTGTGTGCTACCAGCGCGTTTCATCTGCATACCTTATGTTGTTAAGATTGTGGCCGCCAGTAATGTATCCTGGTAGGATTTCTAGTTCTCTCAGAATCGCCTCACTGTATAGTTTGAACAAGGTCTGGTGAGAAGACACATCATTGTCTTACACCTCGTTTAATCTTTGTATATCTGCGGAACTCATTTCCTATCCATATGGCGTCATGCCTTTCATAAGTGTGAAGAGCGCAGAAACTGTTGGAGTTTGAAATCGCTTCGCCGATTCCATCCTAAGTGACATTAACCATCAAGATAACCACACCACTCATCAACCGTCTGGCCATTCTTACCGGCCATTAACGGTTAAATGACTTTCACTTCACACCAAACGGTAGATGACCAGCACTTTCTACTCCACAGGAGGCCAACCTCGCTTCATCATAATCTTCGTCGCCTACGATATCCTGTTCTGTTCATAACATACACTTCGTCTTTCATTGTCATATCGACTGTAAACCTCTACCTTGAGTTATTCTCAAGCCTTGTGTTGGGGGGGGGGTAAAGGCTATGTGTATCTTCGCACTTTGGGTGCATCTTTTTGCTGCCTTGTTGCAATCGATATTTAACCCTTTCTTCCCGCTTTTCCTCACTGTAGCAGTTTTTTTTTTGTAGTTTCTTTCCATTTCTGCTATCAACATACAATCGGCATATTCCACTTGCCAAATATTTAAATTTTTGTTCTTTTTTTGGTATCTCCAATTTGTAATTTGCATGTCGGGCTGTCCCTTTTGCTAGAAACCATGTATTCCGTCTTCTTGCCTTTGATCTGTAACCCTTTCTTCTCGCTTTCCCTCACTAACTTCTGTAGGAGTTTTTGTAGTTTTCTATCCGTGTCTGCTATTAACACTGTGTCGTCTGCATATCTTGTATTGTCAAGATAAAAATCAGATACCCTTCATAAAAATGAAAACTATTGAGAATGAAGAGCATTTATTTGTAAAAATCTGAAGGTGTCATGCATCAAATGGCTAATTAGGGCGTATGGCCATCTCCATTTCGTACTTCGAATTTTTTTCTTATAGTGTGAGGAAAGAGTCTGTTGAGATTAGGGTAGCAGGAACACCTAAACGATTGGGATCCCAGCAACTATGTGGATTATAGTGAGAGAAGGTAAAGAGGCGGGAAGTACCAAAAAAACAAATAAAACTGCCTTGGAAACCACAACGTGAGGAACAAAATACCTACGGGACCAATTTCACAAGACACCGTGTCTACGTTTTATTACTGACTGAATACAGTAATTGTGGCACAAAGCCGAAAAGGCGGAGTTGGGTTAAGACTGGTCGACACTAGCTATCCTATACCTAGTTAGTCATATTCACGATTCACCGTTTTATTCATTCGCCACAAATCTCATCATTCACTCCTGCATATACCGCAATACTACAACTTCACAGGGAAACGACAATACAACCCCCAGTACATAAAAATTTCAATATGTACAGTATATAAATGCATAAATTGGTGATGATATCAATGCTATGAAATGATATGGGTGAAAATAAATGTTGTGAGTAGGAACCCTTCCACACCCCCCACTCATCCAAGACACCGTGTCTTACCGACTGATAATTTAGCACAGCTTCTATTGGTATCAGGAATCTTACAAAAATCAATTGCAGAGAGGCCCGTACCTAGATAGACATGCTGTACTGCTGCTAATGGGAAAAACCGAATGTAACTGGTATTGACAAACATGTCCTCATGCAATATGAGGCCGTTTTAATGAAAACTAAACATTCTGTTTGGTTTGCTTTGCTTTGCTTTACCGCATATCAAAATCAATGGGTTATTTAATGCCGACAAGCTTTTATTGTTGTTTTACAAAAATGTATTGATGCTAAAATTTGTTCAAAATGTATTGCTGGTAATATTCTTTTCCCTTCAAAAAGGTATTGCTGGTAACATTTTTTTTTTCAAAAACCTATTGCTTGTAATATTTTATTTTTTCAGAAATGTATTGCCGATAATAATATTTCCTTCAAAAATTCAATAATAATTTTTTACAAAAATGTATTGCTGGTACTAAAACCTATTTTTCCACTTTCATAGTGTTTTGACCCCAGTTTGCCCATAGCTGGGACCCTAACAGGTGCTACCATTTCGGGTTAGGTCGGACCTGCGAACACCAGCAATTACGAGATGGTTCCACGCTCCTCAAAACATGCTAAAGACTTGTGTTGCTGTCGGATGTAGTTTATGGTCTTACGCGGATGTAGTTTATCGTCACACCCAGGATACGGATGTAGTTAGTCCTTCTTTCACGCTTTTTATTACTACCTCGTTAATCAGTTCCACGTCATATTCGCAAGTATAAACTGTTTCTCCGCCAAAGATCAACAGAGAGAAACGAATGCAAACAAGATTTAATTAGATGCTTCTTCGGGAAGAATTGGTAGCAGAAGGCATAGTGTGTAGAACGGATTTTTTCTTTTTTTTAAATAGAAGGAAGGAAGAATGAATGTCTTTCCAATATTACAACTTGTCGAAAAAAGACTTCCGGGGAGTTAGCCAAAATAAGAACCAATTTACTATTTTATCGTATTTTTCTTGTTAAAGCCATTTCTATTCCCCCTGATTCTTTTAAGCCTTGTTATCATACTTGTTCCTCAAACGAAAATATCATATATATATATATATATATATATAACATGAACTTTTTAAAACTTAGTTACACATCATCTGTCCATTCAAAACCCTCAGGAGGCTATTACTTTGTTTAACAACGGTGTAAAAGGAAAGAGAGGCATTCCTTTTGATGTACATTAGTATTTATCCTTTCCCAGGTGTAACACTCTCTCACACACACATACATATACATGCACACACCTGCGGACGAGTGAGATAAAAAAAAATACAGAAATGTTCGTCTAACAAACTCTGGAGTGGAGGTGCTGAATGTAATCTCATTCAGCTAATTATTTTTAATCATTTCACTCCAAGCAAGGCAATAAAGCCATTAAGATGCATGGGGTTGCTGACTGTTATAGAATATGAGAAAAATACTATTAATGAAAGAGAATAATAATAATAAGTATTAAGAAGAAAGGGGGTAACGATTGAAAATTCATATAAATTTTTGAAGATCGAAGTTGACTGGAAAGCAAGAAGTCAGAAGAGATTTCCACAAGCGAGAAGTGCGATAGAAGCTACTGTTAACATAGAAATTACGGTTACCTCGAGCCATTTCAAATGTAAAATGATGAAACTTTGCCACCAGTCTTGTACGGCGTTAAAAATTCATAACGTTTTGGTACCATAGAAGAAAACTTCCTCAGAACAATTACAACACAATAGTATATTTTCACCCGAAATTAAATCAAACATACGAAGTCTAGAACGGCTCCTGAGCAGATATAATAGATATTCATTGTCTGTTATATTTGACAATATATGCTTAAATAATGATCTGCTGCCCCAACACAACACACACACACACACATACATATATATATATAATGGACTCTCCCGTCGGTTTCGACGTATGAGGATCTGACAGCTTAATTGATTCAGTTATGAAATTTTGTGCGATAATCTTAAGTGGCACTTAAAACCGGCTAGTAATATAAAAAGGAGGCCACATATGAAACAAGAGTGTGGATTGTAAGATGAGATCACTGTAAGATTAGCTGGCCTTTTAGATCTTGCTCTCGCTTCTTGAAGATGATTCAGACATATATATATATATATATATATATATATATATATATATATAGAGAGAGAGAGAGATGTGTTTGTGTGTATGTGTGTGTGTATGTGTGTGTGTATGTGTGTGTGTGTGTGTGTGTGTCTCAATGTAAGCTCCATTCTTAGTGAGTCAGATTTTCTCTTCCATATTCTGTTGTAAAACTATTTCTTTGTATTCAGAAATTTTCGAGTTTTCGCCTCGAGTACAAATGTGCAAAACCAGAAATCCTAACATCACTCATATTTATAAATACCACTAATCACCTGACTTAACAACAGTAAAATGCGTTTATTCTTTTTTGTTTTATTTTATTTTAGTTTTTTTGTTTACATTTCCAATAAAATTTCAATATGAAATACCTCTAATCATGCATTGTTCGAAAATTTTGCAAAACCGCGGACTAAAGTCCCCATGTTGGAATGGCAGTGGTCAGGGAATATTTATGTAGAAAGCTATAAAAAATGGTTAAACATTTTTCTTTTTTTTCGTTCAAACCAAAATACGTGACGATTGCAATATAAGCAATTTCCTGATTTCTGAGCTGTTTAAAATTTAAACAACTCTGAACGTTTAAAAGCTACACCCTGTTTTACTAAGTCTACATAATATATACTGACATTTACACATAAAAACAAAAAAAAATTGTAGGATAATTTATTATTATTCAGTCCTTCTTGGCATTTCATTTCTCAAAGAACAATTTTAAATCTGAATTTTCTCTGATATTCCATTCACATTCTATATATATATATATATATATATATATATATATATATATAATCCTGTTAAAGAACGAATATTTTCTATGAAAATTTCTCGGACATTCAGGCCGGTAAGTCTTATTTAATACTGTTTATTATAAACAGAGCATTTACTTAAATACTTGTATCTGAAAAAAGAATACTCGCTCGGCCCGGTGGCTAGGATCAAAGTGTAGTATCTGTGCTTTATGAGCTGCCGGGTGGGGTGTCTGTCGAACTCTCTGCTTGCAGAGAGGAACCCTGACGAAGCTCCGCTGAAGGGTAGAGTTTCGTTGGGGGAGGTTGACGGAACTGGCCCCCCTCTGGGGGTTTGGATGGTTATTTATTTTTGGCTGGGCCTACGGGCTCGGAGATACCCACATTAAAAAGGCCTTGTGCCACATTCAATCCTCGTGGGTGGATTGATAAATACCATCTATAAAAAGAATACCCGCTCGGCCCTGTGGCTAGGATCAAAGTGTAGTATCTGTGCTTTGTGAGCTGCCGGGTCGGGTGTCTGTCGAACTCTCTGCTTGCAGAGAGGAACCCTGACGAAGCTCCGCTGAAGGGTAGAGTTTCGTAGGGGGAGGTTGACGGAACTGGCCCCCCTCGGTGGGTTTGGATGGTTATTTGTTTTGGGCTGGGCCTACGGACTCGGAGATACCCACATTAAAAAGGCCTTGTGCCACATTCAATCCTCGTGGGTGGATTGATAAATACCATCCATAAAAATCATACCCGCTCGGCCCGGTGGCTAGGATCAAAGTGTAGTATTTGTGCTTTGTGAGCGGCCGGGTCGCGTGTCTGTCGAACTCTCTGCTTGCAGGGAGGAACCCTGACGAAGCTCCACCGAAGGGTAGGGTTTCGTTGGGGGAGGTTGACGGAACTGGCCCGCCTCGGCGGGTTTGGATGGTTATTTATTTTTGGCTGGGCCTACGGGCTCAGAGATACTCACATTAAAAGGGCCTTGTGCTATATTCGATCCCCGTGGGTGGATTGATAAATACCATCTATAAAAAGAATGTATAAATATAAAATGTCTTAAAGTATATATATATATATATTAACGGTATTTCTCGCTTGCAGACACCTGACTCAACTTGTAGACACCTGAGGGCAAATTGGTACCCGAGGAAGAAATTGCAGGTAAAAAAAAGTTAGTATAAAGACAATGAAAACGTAGAGGGCTCAATACCCTAAGTAGAGTGGCAAATTAGAATAAATCCTAACGAACCAGACAAACCTACATAGGTTTCGCCTAATCGGATCTTCTGGGTAGACTGGCTAAAAAAGAAAATGGCGGGACAGTATTTATTGTTAAAATCATTATAAACAAAACCACGTCACAAATAAAAACGAGAGAAGAAAACCCAAAGCACTATTCTAATAACCAGACTCTCCTATGCCTACACTTATTAAATATCGCGGATCTTTTATTTAATAAAGTTTTAGGTTTCTTATAGGTGACGATTGCTAATTTTTCTTCCATGCATAACCAACAAAACTTGTCATCCGTCTTATATTTATGGCATAAATACTGTTCCGCCATTTCCTTTTTTAGCCAGTTTATACTGAAGATCTGTTTAGCTGAAACCTAGGTGGATGTATTCTTTCTCTCTCTCTCGCTCTCTTTCTCTCTCTCTCAAGTTTTTTGAATTCTCGTATACTTGTATTTTGATTGGACATTCCAGCTTATGTAACAGCGTTACCCTTGGCGAGGGGTGTTTTATTGATTTCAACCTTTTAAAACCATTTATTTTACATTCAACGTCATCACTTGATAACACATCAGAGGTGTTGAAACAATATGGCTATTTTTGTAGTGATTTTATAACATACTTATGTTATAATTTTCTCTACTCTGTATTGAGCACTCTTTTAAGAATAGTATTTGTTGGTTATTGGAATTTATTCCGTATACACCAATCCTATACTTGTGTATATATATATATATATATATATATATATATATATATATATATATATTGAGTGTGTGTATGTGTGAAAGATTTCTCAGAGTTAACCTGTTTATAAGAAAATTTGTATAAAGGTAAAAGACAATAGGAAAACTGTATTGTTAGCCGACGCGTTTGGTCCAATGTGGACTTTTTCAAGGCAAAAACGAAATGAATTTATTTAAACAAAGTAACTTAACGACAAACAAAATGTCCTTAGCAACTAGAAGAGAAAACGCTATTGTATTCATATTTTCAACTGAATTATTGTCATATTGTCTACAGGCGAAAGCACTTAACGTAATTTTTAGTTGACAAGACAATAGCGTTTTCCAAATATCTTCTATTCGCTAAGGACATTTTGTTTCTTGCTAGGAGTTACTTTGTTTTCAATAAAATCCTTTCGTTTTTGCCTTGAAAATGTCCATATTTGCGATCATCAAACCCTTTTGGTAAAGTGGGAGGAAGCAGCCTCATTCCATCCATACTCTATTAGTAAAAATGTTCTACTTGGATAATTTCTTCATAAGTAGCTCCCGGGAGGATGCTTTCCCTGATCAATACAATCGTAAACACTTCCAGTCTAGGGTGAGCCGTTATCTTCCCTACATATCCTTACAATTTACGCTTTCGATCTCTTCATCCTATGCTCACCCAAAAACATCAGTCTGAAATACTCTACCTTGAGTGACCATTGAGCCTTATATTACGTGAAAATAGCTGTTATTCCAATGATCTGTAACCCACTTTATTTGTTTATATCATGAAATTAACCCATAACGTCAAAACTCCCTGGGTATGGCGATGAACAACTTTCGACAGCAAGGGAGGTTTTGAGGATCGTGGAACTATCTCTTCATTGCTGCTGTTCCCAGGTTCACCCTGAACCGTGGTGGTAGCACTTGTTAGGGTCCCAGACAAAGGCAAATAGTGCACCCCAAATTGGATTCAAAACACTAAAAGTATAAAAATAGATATTTATATAAAATAACGGCAATATATTTTTGAAAAAAAATATTACCAGCAATATATTTGAATCTGGACCAAAGCCATCTTTACAAAAACAGGTCAATGAAACTTTACTTCCAAATTGATTTCTTACAAAGAGTAAATATTCTGTGCGTACAAACCTATCTTAAAATCTTGTCGGCATTAAATAACCGACTGGAGTGTTAATATGCCGTAAAACCAAAATAAAACCATTCAAAAATATGTCAATGAAACCTGATCTACAACCTAATTTCTTACAAAGAATACATATTCTTTTCATACGAACCTATCCTCAAAATCTTGTCGGCATTAAATAACCCACTGACGTTGATATGTCGTAAAACAAAATAAACCTGAATTCTGATCTACAACTTGATTTCTTACAAAGAATATATATCCTATTCATACGAACGTTTCCTAAAACTCTTGTCAGCATTAAATAACCCACTGAGGTTAGTAAACCGTAAAACAAAATAAACCTGAATTCTGATCTACAAATTGATTTCTCACAAACAATATATATTCTATTCATACGAACCTATCCTCAAACTCTTGTCGGCATTAAATAACCCACTGAGGTTGACATTTCATAAAACAAAATAAACCAGAATTCTGATCTACAAATTGATTTCTTACAGAGGATATATATTCTATTCATACGAACCTATCCTCAAAATCTTGTCGGCATTAAATAACCCACTGAGGTTGATATGCCGTAAAACAAAATAAACCTGAATTCTGATCTACAACTTGATTTCTTACAAAGAATATATATTCTATTCATACGAACCTATCCTCAAAATCTTGTCGGCATTAAATAACCCACTGAGGTTGAAATGCCGTAAAACAAAATAAACCTGAATTCTGATCTGCAACTTGATTTCTTACAAAGAATATATATTCTATTCATACGAACCTATCCTCAAAATCTTGTCGGCATTAAATAACCCACTGAGGTTGAAATGTAATAAAACAAAATAAACCTGAATTCTGATCTACAACTTGATTTCTTACAAAGAATATATATTCTATTCATACGAACCTATCCTCAAAATCTTGTCAGCATTAAATAACCCACTGAGGTTGAAATGTCGTAAAACAAAATAAACCTGAATTCTGATCTACAACTTGATTTCTTACAAAGAATATATATTCTATTCATACGAACCTATCCTCAAAATCTTGTCGGCATTAAATAACCCACTGACGTTGATATGTCGTATAACAACATAAACCTGAATTCTGATCTACAACTTGATTTCTTACAAAGAATATATATTCTATTCATACGAACCTATCCTAAAACTCTTGTCGGCATTAAATAACCCCCTGCGCTAGATATGACGTAAACGAAAATAAACCAAACGAAACCATGACCAAAAAGAATAATGCAATCACCTATTGTCTCCATCACACAAGTGGCATCAACTGCTTCAGCTAGAATTTGAAATCCACTTCGCCGAATCCATCCCTTGTTTTTTTAATTGTAAGGCCAAATCATTACCCCTCCTGACATAGATATATGTACCGAGATGTGTTTGTGGGACACCTCGAGGCGGTGTAATGGTTAGCAAGCTTGTCTCGCTAGAACCATTACGACTGAGTAGTGAGTTCGATCCTCACTAGGTGCTCCATACTTTCGGCCTTGTGCCACATCTAAGCTACGCTTGGAAAATCGCTATAAAGTGTGTGTGTGCTTTGATTGTTATATATGTGATGTCTGAAGTGGAGAATATAGCACACCGGCTGAACCACGTATATAGGCAAACGACCATTGACATTGACAACGATTCGTAACTCCAACATCCTCCCCTCGGGCTCGGCGAATCGCCGGCAGAACGCTGGTTTTAAATCCAATGGTCACAAACTTTAAATGGCCACAGTTCGAGGTACAATGTTGATCAGAAAATCTATAAGGTACGTGAGGGGAAAAAAACGATTTCAATTTGATGGACGTATCTCGAAGAACTGGCATTCTTATAATGCGCTCACTTGTTCTAAGTGGTTTTCTGGAACTTTACGCAAATTGTGTCTACAGAATTACTTGATGTTTTAGGTGTGGTGGGGAGACTGGGGGAAAACATTATGACTTATCTAAGCCAATCTTCTTTTTTAACCATCTATTTTTCATTATATACATACATATATATATATATGTGTGTGTGCGTGTTTGTGTGCGTATGTGTGTGTGCACACGCGTGTGTGTTTATCATCCTTTTCATATCTATCTATCTAGCTAGCTAGCTATGTTTACATCGATTTTCATACCAATATATACATCTATCACAGTCTGTCTCCCTTTTTCTCTCTCTCTCTATATATGTGTGTGTGTGTGTGCATGTTGTATTATCCTGTTCATATATATATATATATATATATATATATATATAATCATATATAATAATATATATATATATAATAATAATATATATAATAATAATAATAATATATATATAATATATATATATATATATAATAATATATATATATATAATAATATATAATAATATATATATATAATATATATATATATAATAATATATATATATAATAATAATAATATATATATATATAATATATATATATGTAATATATATATATATATAATAATATATATATATATATATATATATTATATATATATATATATATAATAATAATATATATATATATATATATATATATATATATAATAATAATATTGATAATATTAGTGGTAAATATACACATATATATGCAAAATCCACAGGTGCATATACACACATGTATATTTTTTGAATAAAAAATTCCGAGAGGATAGAATCCAGGTAGAACTCAATGTCCAGGACAGAGTAAGGATATAATAAAAAGGCTTAAACACTAATATTCCATGGTTATAATTTATTCCATTGGAATCGTAAATACGATCCAATTCATCAGACCTACAAATTCAAAACGAAACTGAAAAAACAACTTCGAGAATAAAAAATAAAATTTAGTGAGAGTGTATGCATGTGGGACGAATGTTAGAATAAATGAAAGCTATAGGGAGGTGTAACAGACGAGAGAAGAACAGGAGAAGAACAGGAATGTCTAAAGATGAAGTGGGGGGATTAAAATTTAACAGAGGGAAGTTTTAGAGAGGTGAGTCAAAGACGGTTTAAGTGAGAGAAATATTAATGTTGTCGGATGTCTAATACATTAAAGATGTAACCGGAAAGGATACATGTTGTGGTGACATACACACACAACAGACGATATAATCTTAAAGTGTGAGAATTTCTTTTCAACCCTGGCAGAGACAAGAAAGACATACAATGAAGAAGGCTTACCTTAAAAATTACAACAATTTTTATTGAATCCTTGCAAAAAAGGATTTGTCCTTTCTTGCCCCTGGGAACAGGGTGGGATAGTTCTCTGTGAGTAGGTAGTCTTTTACTTCAGTGGGACTCTATAGGTCTCTGCGAAGTAGAAGTTCGACTGTCGTCGAGATCACTGGTAAAGTTCTTCGTTGAAATTAAGCAGAGACAAGACACCGTCTGTAAAGCATTACCACATTGGGTTGCTGAAAGAGTCATAGCCTAATTATTTAGGCTTGCTTTTTATGGCGCCAAAGGCCCTTCAAAAATATTTAAAAATGCGTCCGGACATTTCCATGAAAACTGCTGCAACTAAAGTCAAAAGGGCACGAGCCGTCAAAAAATGCCCGCGAAAAAACGCAAATCAAATTTCGACCAATGAAACTGGTCGTTACAAACCAGCCATTAGTAAATTGCAGAATTTCTCAAAAAAGATCAGAAGATGAGAGAGGGAGAGGAAAAGAAAACAAAAGAAAAAGGGGTGGGGGAGAAAGATGGGGCGGTAGAACTAAAACCGAATGGCATTTATAAAAGGGCCGCTGTGTAATCTGTGTAATGTATTATATTTTATTATATATATATATATATATATATACAGTGTAACACGGATATAAGAGACCCGGATAGAAGATAAACCCCGGATATAAATTAGAGCCATACTTACCTAAACAAAATAGATCAAACCCTGATATAAGAGACACCCGGATATAAGAGACTCCTTATCCGGTCCCGACAACTCTCTTATATCCGGGTTACACTGTATATATATATATATATATATATATATATATATATATATATATATATATATATATATTAGGTTGGTGCAAAAATAATGACGTATATATATATATATATATATAGTATTAAGATGTGCTATATTTATGATTAAAGTACTCAATATCAGAGATAGAGTGTGTTTAAATATAAAAGTGAACATAGAACTCAACACTTAGAGGCGACAGTCTGTTTCATGCTAGATGCAATCGTCAGGCCACGGGTATATATATATTTATATATGTATAAATAGTTTGTATTTTTAATAATTTAACTTCTTTTTATAATTTTAAATGATTAATATATTTATTGTAAAATTATTTTTATTTTTATTCATTAATAATGTTAATTGTATTAATATATTCTAAATACGATTTATTGTTAATCTTATTTTATTTTATTTGTACTCATATTCGGTATATTTTTTCGGCCTTCCTTTAGTTTCACTTCATCCATCTTACGGTTAATATCTGGATTAAATTTGTAGAGCTTCTTGCCTTTTAAGATAGATAATTTCCGCCTTCCCCTTTACAGTACTCGGGCAGTCTGTCCTGTCTGTTTTATTATCGGTTGGCTTCGTATCAATTTTTCAACTGCTGTCTTTGTTGAATATTAAATTTTTAATTTCTAATTACGACCCTGAATACATTCAATCTGTCTGGGTTGAATAAGATTGACGCTATAGGCGGCAGTTGAAATAGACTATACTCATAAGGTAATTTTGGATTTTTCTGTTGTGTAATTTATATGCTCTGTTATAATAAATATATTCAGCTCTTTTTGTGGATCAGTTTTAATATTTTATATTATTAGGATCCACTTGGATTATACACCAACTGATTTATTACCTGTACTATATATATATATATATATATATATATATATATATATATATATATATATGTATGTATGTATATATGTAAAAATTTCAAGGCGATAGAATCCAGGTAGAGTTCAATGTCCAAGACAGAGCAAAAGTATAATATAAAAAGGCTCAAACACATGGTTATAATTTATTAGATTAGAATCGTAATCACGATTCTAATCTAATAAATTATAACCATGGAATATTAGTGTTTGAGCCTGTTATATGATATATATATATATTCGGGTGTGAGTGTGCTGGCCTTGTTCAAATTGTTGATCACGCTAGATAACATGCTCTCTCCCAGAAACTGTAACTAATATATATATATATATATATATATATATATATATATATATATATATATATAATGAAATATATATATATATATATATATATAATGAAATATATATATATATATATATATATATATATATATATATATATATATATATATATATATATAATGAAATGGTCTGAGAATTATTTTAATATATTTTCTCTTTATACGTTATTTTTATGAGAACAAATATTTAAGCAAATGATCTCGTTATATTAGGTTGGTGCAAAAATAATGATGCAATAATGTCGTTTTTTGACATATTTTCTAACGTAAAAGAACGACATTATTACGTCATTATTTTTGCACCAACCTAATAATAACCACTATGAACAACATTTACCGGCCTGAATGTCCGAGAAATTTCAGAGAAAATATGTGCTTTCCGATATGAATCGAACCTGTATCCTACACGGAACCGTCATATAGCCTGACGTGCTATACCATTTAGCTATAGAAGAAACTTTTGGTTGGCGGAATCAATTAGTGTTTTTAAACAACAAATTTCCCATATCTGCTTAACGTAAATATATGACAACATATACGATGAAAAGGATTGGGCACCTCGACGTGGTGTAATGGTTAGAAAGCTTGTCTTACTACATCAATTACAACTGTGTAGTGAGTTCGATCCTCGCTGGGTGCCCCGTACTTTTGGCCTTGTGCCACATCTAAGCCGAGCTTAGAAAATCACTATACTATGAAATGGACTAAATCCGACAATTATTTTAATATATTTTCTGTTTACTAGACTGAATGCTAATACTGTTTATTATAACCAGAGCATTTACTGAAATATTTGTGTATCTATAAAAAATGACGTATAAATAGAAAATTATATATATATATATATATATATATATATATATATGTACATATATCAACGCGAGGCATGAGCATACCGCCGAACACACACTCCTAATATCATCTGATATACATAATTCACCACTTCAACAAGAGAACTTTATCTGCAATAATCCCTTATTCCAAGTCTGTAAACATATCTTCACTGATAGCATCCCCCACCTGATCTCGGCACTCACACAATACCAACTCTGACTTGTGAGTGTTCAAATCTTATATATATATATATATATATATATATATATATATATATATATATATATATATATACGTTTCTGTCACAAATCAAAAAAAAATGGTAATTATTCTGGAGAAACAGACACGAAATTCCACCTTCGGTTCAACAACCATAAAAAAAAAAACACGGGCACATGAAAAAAAACAGCAGCAATTCTCCTCTCGCCACAAAATTCAACCGTTCTATAACACTGAGGACATCGGATGCGTGCTTTTAGAGTCGTCATTCAACAGCCGACAAGAGAGATGCAGATCGAACTTAAAATATATTTTCAAAATAGAATTCCATATTAAAGTATAAACCTTGTTTCTAT
This sequence comes from Acanthosepion lycidas, assembly GCA_963932145.1. Classification (NCBI taxonomy): domain Eukaryota; kingdom Metazoa; phylum Mollusca; class Cephalopoda; order Sepiida; family Sepiidae; genus Acanthosepion; species Acanthosepion lycidas. The sequence continues at coordinate 24,633,853 of OZ010601.1, forward strand.
AGGGAACGCTATAACCAACAACAACATTCGCGTGAAGAGTGTACCCCACTTCTTTGTTTATTTCTCGTTTCATTTAAAAAGAATACTGTTAGGGGACCTTACCTATAATAATATAATGGACTATTCCATACGTAATAAATACTGCGCTTCAAGTGGAAGCAGGGAGTTCAGACCGAAGTTTGGGAGTGGGGTTATTACTAACACATCGTATTGTTTAGTTTCTTGTAAATATTTAAGACACATTGTATATATTCATTTGGGGATCTTTTTAAAAAATTGTAGTTTTATGCACCTCCCCCCACGAACAATATCTGTACATAAGGGGACTAGTTAGGACTTCATAGAGAATTTGAGGTATTTTGGTGTACGCAGTAAGAAAGGTAGGAGTGAATGTGTTGTTTTGGTGATTGGAATATTATTGGTATGTTTGGGTCAGTGTCTGCGACTAGCTAAGTTTAAATTTAAGACAAAAGAAGACCGTCCTTCCCCAACCCCCTTTTAGGCCTTGTGCCACATTTTATACATTGTATAAATAAATATTGTTCAGACTGACGTCGGGCGACCGGCTGATCGGTTGAACTCTCTGCCTACGGGCGTTTCGGAACCCGAAGGACGCTACGCCGAAGGACGGAGTCTCTTTCGGGGTGGTAGACCGACCCTGAACCCGTTTATACGGGTTCAAAGGGCATATTTTTGCCCGAGTCCACGGGCTCTGAAACCCCACGTTAAACCGGCCTTGTGCCACATGATGCCCTCGAGGGGGGTGACTAAATACCGTTCAGTCCGAAGTCGGGCGACCGGCTGATCGGTTGAACTCTCCACCTTCGGGCGGGGAGGAACCCGAACGAGGCTACGCCGAAGGGCGGAGTCTCTTTCGGGGAGGTAAACCGACCCTGAACCCGTATAAGGCGTATTTTTTAAATTTACATCCATATTTGCCATCCCTCCCCTCCCTAAACTTAACCATTTTTTCGAATGTAACTAATAACTGATAAAACAAAAGTTAATAAAAATGAACACGCTACCACCGCTTGTCTCAATGATTGGATTTCTCTGTATTCTTGGAAATAGTGAATTATTAATTTTTGTGTGCGTTTAAAACTCAGTAAATTTAAAAATAAGTTACTCCAGTATTCGCTTGAAGATGAAATGGAACTAATGTTTTTAATTAAATTACGAAATTAAATTTGAAGTTTTTAGCTTCCATTTTTGGAACATGGTTATTACTGTGTGGCGAAAAAACATATTTTAAATTAGTTAATTTATAATATTTATGCTCTGTAAATTTACATTGGGCACACTTTTGTAATCGATTAGTTAATAAAAGAAGGACAAACGAAAGGGTACCAATATAATCAGTATGAAAAACATTTATTAAATATTAATTATTAACCATATGGCAGGAATGAAGCTCGGAGGGAAAGGTTTTAAGTTCGGAATTTTCGGACACCTCTGTGTCCTTTTTCAAACGACCATGGAATAAACAGATTAATGTGAATTACTCACCGACATATGTTTTTTGTGGACGGTGTGTTTCTGGTGGAGATCATATTATTAGCAAAAACCCTATTTCTGTTTGAATCTTCGCTGTGCGAAACTTTTATGAAAATAAACTTAAATTTAAAATTTCGATCGGTGTAAAAGCGTTAAGCCGATCTAATTTTATTAGTACAGTGGAGTGGAAGAGCAAGATTGCAAACATAAATGAAAAGATATATATATATATATATATATATATATATATATATATATATATATGTTTGTAAGCATGCAAATTAAATAATAAATAAAAAAAATTTGAAAGAATCTTTCTCATAGAAGAAACCTGCTCATTCTAAAAGATGTGTTTTTATTTTCAAAACAAATTTAAGTTAACTCTGGCGAAAATTGCGAAAATTATATCACCTTTACATAATTCCTTGTACATTATTGAAGAAAGAAAAACATATACTTTCTTGTTCGAGTCCCGGGATATATTTTTACGAAGATTTTATTTTTTTAAATTAATAAAATATTTTACAAATTTAAGAAAAAAGTATTCCAGTGAGTAGTTTTTCAAAAATGTTTTCCAGATCGCTGATATATGTTTTTTTGAGTAAGTCTTGGCTTTGCAGGCAGGATTTTTTTTTCTTACTAGACCGAAGAATATGTACAAGCAAATATAGTCAATGAACAAATATGCTGCAATACTTACAAATAGATCTAATGATCTGTGGAAAAAATACAAAATGCCTTTTCGCAAAAAACTGATTGTATACTATAGCGTATCATTGAATAAGTCTAATCACACACTCATTGTGAAAACTTTTAGATAATTTCATAAAACTTCTATATAATAACTGGGAAAACGTGAAAGTACAGAATATAGTTGTAGATCTTAGAAAATTATGTTATAAAATGGAATTTTTACTTTAATTTATTTAATTTTGTAAAAGCGGGGAATAATATTTAATTAAAAGAACGGCTACTCGCGAATTGGATCTTGTATAAATGATGACCCAACTTTTCCGCAGATCATTTCTTCAACACTCGTTAAGTGTAATTTTCTATGATTGATTGATAGATTGTCCATGGGTAGGACTGAAGCCGTATCAGGACTTGAAATATAATAGTCCCATTATGTCAATAATATTTAAATAATTCCTGACTATAGACAATCCCTTTTAATATGATTTTGAGTGCACAACATACTCAAGTGTCAGATTAGTTAATGACACATCACAGTGTCACAGACAAACTTTCACCCCCCCATATATATATATATATATATATATATATATATATATATATATTTATTTTTAGCAACATTAAAAAACTACTAAAAAATGAAGACTTCTCCTGGTTAAAGCTCATTGAATAACATCCAAAAACACCCATATTATATGGATTACCAAAAACGCATAAACCGAACATACCAATGAGACTCATCATATCAGGGATAGGTAGCGCTCCACATGAAATAGCCCGCAAACTAAGCAGAATTTTAACTCCATTTCTCGGCACTATTAGTCCATCACGCATAAAAAATTCAGGCGACCTCTTAAACAAGCTAAAAAACATAGACATTGAAAATAAATATATGACTAGTTTAGATATACAATCTCTTTATACAAACGTCCCCATAGATAAATGCTTAAATTTACTAAAAAGACACCTAACAAATGCAAAAATCAAATTACCTATATCTACACACAAAATTATAAAAATGTGCCAACTAATTATCAAGCTATGCTTCTTTACTTTTAATAACCATTATTACAGGCAGAAATTGTTTGCCAATGGGATCTCCTCTCAGCGGCGTTCTTGCGTGTCTATTTTTAGAATTTCTAGAAAGTGACTCATTCAAAAATATTCTCCCTACAAATTCTTCATATTTCAGATACATAGACGACTCATTATTAATAATTCCAAAAAACACCAATTTAACGGATCTTCTCTCCAAACTTAACAACATTGAACCTACAATAAACTTCACTTTCGAAACTGAAACCAACCACACTCTTCCGTTCCTGGACATTTTGTTAATTAGAAATAATAACGAACTCAATTTTGACGTTTACAGAAAGGCTACAAACAAAAAATGATCTGATCACCTTCTACTCAAACCACCCTTCAAAAATTAAATCTGGAATTATTATCAGTTTCTATCTAAGAGCATTAAGAATCTGTAGTCCTCAATATTTATTTAAAGAAGAAACATACATAGAAAACACATTAAAAAACCTACAATACCCATATCATTTCATCCACAATGCAAGAAGAAAGGCATAAAAAATATACAACCGCAACAAGACTAATAACATAATCCGCAATAGTAAATCACATGAAAACAGATACATAATACTACCGACCAATTCTGTCACGTCCACTATCCAGAATAACCTACCCCATCTAAATAATCTTGAAATAGTCACAAACACTTCCAAAACCATTATGGATATACTAAGATCTTCAAACAATAATAGCACTAATATTTATGAAGCAGGCATTTATAGAATAAATTGCCAAAACTGTTCCTCTCAATATATTGGAGAAACAAGTAGAAGTTTGAAAAAACGCATTTATGAGCACAAAAGAGACCTCACAAAAAACAACTTAGCTAATGAACTAGTCATACATAGAAATAAATGCAACCATAATTTTGATTTTAAAAATGCTACACTCATAAAAAAGAAAATAATTCACTCAGAAGGAAAATTCTGGAGAGTGCCGCCATAGTAAATTACCCAAATATTAATCTACGCCCAGGTTTTTTCCCTATTTCACCTTTCTTAACAAAATTAATGCTCTTAAAAACAAATATACACAACAGATTAATAAAATCAAAAGAAAATGGTTGAATACATCAACACAGATATAATGACAATATTCTCCACACTGACGTTATTTTTCAGTTAAAAATATGAAAAAAGCGTTTCTCTACATTCCAGTTGCTAGGTACATTCTGTTTTTGTTTTTATTAGTTACTTTGTTCATTTAATTTCATTTTCGTATTTTGCTTTGATAAAGTCCACATTGGACGAAACGCGTCAGCAATTACCAGTTTTCCTATTGTCATTTTTATTCATAAATATGTATATATATATATATATATATATATATATATATATATATATATATATATGTATATATATATATATATATATATATGTATATATATATATATATGTATACATATATACATATAAATATGTATATACATATATATATATGCATATATGTATATATATATATATGTGTGTGTGTGTATATATATATGTATATATATATATATGTGTGTGTGTATATATATAAATATGTGTGTATATATATATATATATATATATATATATATATATATATATATATATATATAATTCATGAATCATTCATACAAAAAACAAATATAGAGGTTAATGATTTAAATGACGAGAATACATCATCGCAAACAATATAAATAAGATACACCAACGCCGAACCTGTATATGAATGATATGATCCCTGTTTATAAATTCCAGTTGCATAAGGTCTTTTTAATTTTTTGCGCAAGTTTTTGTCTGTTCCTACAGACATCATCAAGTATGGAAGTGGATTTTTGTTCTTGTTTTTTACTTCTCGGTAATAAGAGAACGAAAATACAGATGTAATCCGAAAAAATGCTATGAGAAATGTGTTATTCTTTTGGAACGTGCGGTCGCAACGCTGATTTTGAATTTAAATTTTAAGGTTGTGCGTTTTTGTACAAATATAGCAATAAGATAATTCTTTTTTACTGGTAGATTTTCTGTCAATATGGCATGAACTATATTGTTCAATAATTACAGTAATGTCACACTTATTATCCTAAAGTTGCACGTTGGATCAGTTATTTAATTTTCAATTAAAAGGTGCAATTATAATTTATAAATTCATGAATCATTCATACAAAAAACAAATATATATATGTATGTATATGATGTCACACATTATGAAATGGACAAAATCCGACAATTATTTTAAGACATTTTTATGTTTATACATTCTTTTTATAGATACAAATATTTCAGTAAATGCTCTGTTTTATAATAAACAGTATTAAACAACATTTACCGGCCTGAATGTCTGAGAAATTTTCACAGAATATATTCAGGCCGGTAAATGTTGTTTAATACTGTTTATTATAAACAGAGCATTTACTTGAATATTTGTATCTATAAAAAGAATGTATAAACATAAAATGTCTTAAAATATATATATATATACGGACGGACAGACAGAATTTGCTGTATATATATATATATATATATATATATATATATATATATATATATATACAGCAAATTCTGTATATATATATATATATATATATATATATATATACAGCAAATTCTGTCTGTCCGTCCGTATACATATTATACATTTCTGCAATCAGGATGATCCTGGTGTTGAAAATCTACCTTTCATTTGCTGCTTGAAAACCCAGCATTAGGATTTGTGTCCGGATGAGGAGGGAAGATTTAAGATATTCAAATTTTAAAATAACTGAAAAAAAATTATTGATTCTAAAAGTCTTCTTTTTTTTTTTTTTTTACTTATATTCAATTTAAAGTAATACAAAAAATTTGCAAATTTATAATTTTTTTTTTTTTCTTTTCAAATTCAGTTTAAAATATTTGTGAATTGAGGAAATCAATTTTTTTTTTTTTAAATGGCAAAGAATCGGAGTTAAAATGTGAGCTTTCGAAGTTCCGGAGTGTTTGTGATTTGAAGAACTCAATTGAAGTACCACAGTATTTGTGACTTGAAATTTCGCCCCAAATCGGTCTTTTGGCTAGAACTGGATTCATAGCCAGAGTTAAAGTAAATTTTCCCCATATTCCATGGAGTGAATTGAGAAATTCAAACGTATTATTGTTTCCTAAGCTGAACCAGAGAGCCCTTTTAGTTTTAGGTCGGAGGCCCAATTACCCCTCCACAGGGGCTAGCTTAAAAGTCTGCACGGAGTGCGGCTTTTAAACTATATATATATATATATATATATATATATATATATATATATATATATATATATAGAGAGAGAGAGAGAGAGAGAGATAGATAGATAGATGTATATATAAATAAAAAGAAAGAACAGTGAAGTATATAATCCGGTGTTCTTATAGATATTTTTATTTTTACAAAATAGTGCTCAATGTAAATTTACGGAGCATTAATATTATAAATTAATTGATTTAAAATAAGTTTTTTTTCGCTACACAGTTCTAACCATGTTTCAAAAATGGAAGCTAAAACTTCGAATTTAATTTTGTAATTAAATTAAAGACATTAGTTCCATTTCATCCTCGAGCGAATTTTTGAGTAACTTTTAAAATTACTGGGTTTTAAAGGCACAGCAATAATCATAATTCACTGTTTCCAAGGATCCATTCAATCAGACAAGGGGTGGTTGCGTGTCCATTAATTAGCTATTTTTGCCGTCATTGTCATAAATTTTACTTAAATAATATTTAAATATAATTTTTTTAGAAAATTGTGACCTAGTAATATTTATACTTGATGAGAAAATAATTCTAGAAACTGTAAGTGATTCTAATACATTTACTTGTTCTTAAAAGAAATATAGTATATTAAAAATTAAAAGTGAAAATATTTTTCAAATCATAGTTAAATAAATTTCTAACATAAACACCCCCCCAAATTTTTAAGTATACAAATAGAAAAAATGCCGTAAGAATTTTTGCCGTTAACAATAAATTAAAAAAAAAAATCCAGACGACATGCATTTAGCGGATGTCAGAATTCGTTGAAAAATACATCCCTACCCCTACCAAAACGTAACTAATAACTGATACATCAAAATACAGCGATAATGAACACGCAAATGACTCGAGGTGATTTTGACATAATTTGGGAGAGTCTTTTGAATGGGTGAAAGGGGATTTTTTTCCAGTTATCCATACACCAGACGGGATAGCATGATATCGTCCATTTTACCTGGTTCACCACATCAAATCTCCAGAGTAATCACAAAAAGTCGACTGAGCGGTCAATGGTGAAAACAAAATCTAATGTTCCTAATATTTAATTTAGTCAAATGTTTTTCGGATAGATGAATCCAAATTTGAACTTTCTGGTAGTAAGAGTCGCCTCGAGAAATACTGAAAAATAAAAATAAAAGCAAATACACTAGGGCTACATGATGAGACTGTGATTTTAACGTTTCTTTTTGAGAATGGAGGTTTACCCCAAATATTTTGCCAGAGGAGTGTGTATGTATGTGTGTGTGCGTGTGCGCGTGCGTTTGTGTGTCTGTGCGCGCGTATGCGAGTCTGCGTGTGTCAAATTCTGACACGAATAAAATACCTCTGCAAAAAGAAAATATGAGAAAAGGGAAACTTTTCTTTACCAAAGTGTTTTGTCTTCTGATGGGTTTTTACGTTAATAAAGACCGTCAGAGTGTGGATAGAGTTCATCAAAGAATCAAACAGCTTTTGGTAATGATATATTTTTTTTTCTTTTTTCTTTATTCATATATACGCTTCATTTAAAAAATTTCAAGCAACTCCCAGGATTATCATAGGCTCAACTTGACAGAAGAGTGAAAAGAAAAAAAAAAGTAAAAAACGCTCTTAGAGTCATTGAAAAATGAATGGAATCAATTATCAAACTTACACTTTGAGAAACTTTTGCAAATGTCAAAAATTTGGTGCCGCAGTAATCAAGGCTGAAGGAGGATATTTTCACGAGAGCAAATTTTAATCATGAAATGCTTTTTCTGCCATAATGAAATTTCTAATAAAAAACTCATGTTACACTTCTTTGTTGTAACCTATAAACAAATATTAAAAAATTTATTAAAAAATTAAAATCTTCAGACACACTGGGTTGCAGATTTATATTCTTTGGTTTATATATATATATATATATATATATATATATGTTGTGGTAGGATCCACCTAATTTGCATAGTGGTGTACCGACCTTACAAATATGGTTGGTACCAGGAAGAGAGGGAAGGAATCAAGAGATTCAACCAGAGACTCTGCCCGACTGCGACTAAGTCAACACATTCTCCAAGAACGGTCTTCCCAGGAATATACAAAAGACTATATGTAAATATTGTGTACACTTTCTTGTTTCAATACATTTTGTTCTAAGTACATTTTGTGTTGCATTATTATTCCATGCATTAGTCAAGTTTCAACAATATATTAAATATATAGATACGTACAAATACATCGACGTCATATATCTAGCATATATAGATACTTATAAATACACAAATTCATATATATATATTTATGCAGATATATTTGTGTGTGTATATATATATATGTATATATGTATGTATACTATATATATGTATATTACTATATATATGTATATTATATATATATATGTGTGTGTACATATATATATATATATATATATATATATATATATGGATAGGCGTATATTTATATATGCATATATATGTGTGTTTTGTATGTATAAAATTGATGTATGTTATATGTATATATATATTTATTATTAAACATATATTTCTTTTATATATAATATATATATATTTTCATAACATGTATATACTTATATAGATACATAAATACGCACGCACGAACACACACACACACACATATATATATACATATATATATATATATATATATATATATATATATATATATATATATATATATATATATATATATATATATATGGGCGGTAGAGTTCTAACGAAACCTCCTGGATACGAATCTTTTCCGGTTATAATCAATTCGGATTTTTCTCGCGCCAAAAATCTTTTTATCTGTATTTTTCAAGGGAAATATTTTCACTTGAACGGCGTGGACTCTTTGATCGTAGCTGCCTCGGTTTTTATTCATTTAAAAAAAAGTTTCTTTAGTATCAAGGAATCACACCTGGATTGCTGGTACCCCGTTGTCTAATGAAGAACACAGGTAAAGGAGACGAATAACAAACTGATGATGATGATGAAGAAAAAGAAGAAGCAGCAGCAGCAGAAGAAGAAGAAGAAAACGAAATCCTACCAAAGAATGACTTTTTGGTAGCGTTCGCGAACGAAAATAACATGAGAGACTTGTATCGCGAGAAAGGCCCACTGTAGTCAGTTCGACTCTCACGGAGTGCCTCGAAGTTGTGATCTCTGCCGGATGAAGATAAACAAATTTAATACCCAACCCGACCCCCAGCCATGCCTTTCCGCTCTTTTATAAGAGCTTCTGTGAAACATGTGCTAACAATTTTAGATTCATATTCTTATATGTGGTTGTAGGATGTATAGCTGTATCCGAAACCATAGTGAAGATGATGAGACAAAAATAGAAAATTTATTAACGACGTGTTTCGCCGGGTAGCGTATGCTCTCTTTGACTCTCAGGTTAGGATGACCAAAAGACAGACAAAGAAAATGCCTTGGTATCTCCAAAGATAAGTGGGGATAGAAATTCAAATTAAATTACTGTAGCTTATTTAACGAAAGGTTCATCAAAAACCTAGAAATAATAGAGAGATAATTCTTTTCCTCCCACCACAAAACTTAGAGTAATCATAGGCTTTTATTTAAGAGCTCTTAGAATCTGCAAAACCCAATTCCTGCCTGAAGGAGAGAAATATATCCAAAACACCTTTAAATTCCTCCAGTACCTGAATTATTTCCTGCGCAATGCTAAACACAAAGCCTACAAAATCTACAGAGAAAAATACATAATACAAAATTCCACAAATAATAAGAAAATCGAACACATAATCCTACCTTATGTGTGCCATCCGTTGTCCTCGAGAGACCATGGACCTGTGCCCAAAATGTTACTTAGCTACTGATAGCATCAGATTTAGTTACAGCTGTACAGACCCGCAGAGGAGTGACTGTCCCCATTTTAACTATTTCGATGTCGTTTTCTTCCATTCGAACATCCCGGGGGCAAGCCTCCGTTTCTTCTGCCCTAGCTCCAGACCTCGGTGTAAATCTCGTTTCCAGCGTGAGCGATCTTTGGCAACGTCTTCCCACCTCTTCTCGTCCATGCCCATCATATTTTTGCACTTGGAAAGACGTCCTCGATTCTTACCTTTCAAACTCTATAACAGCTACCATCGACAAAAAAAGCTTGTCCATCCATGACAACCATATTGTCATAGTGATATTCTGTCTTACAGAATTCATCACTATTATAAATTGTATTATTAATATTATTACTATAATCATCATTCACAACAACCGAGAGATAGGGTCTTTGCGCATTTGAGCTCGTGACAAGCATTCTACATATATCTACCTCTGTGAATGAATCTTCCAGCACACTCAGTGTCCATATTTGCTCGTCGATCTCCCTCTGTCTGCCTGCTTCTTCTATTCCTCAAAGTCGTACTTGTAGGTCAGCAATGGGAAGATCTTTGACTCATTTGATATCTGCATCCCTTCCCAACATTCTTTGACTTGAGCGTGGTTAAAAGGTCTTCCAATGGGCCGAGCTTCTTGACTGATGATTTCTCAAACTGCGTTATTTGTGATGCAGTCTACGTCGGAGATGCTTCTGCAGCAGTTGATTTCAAACCGCTTCGATTATTCGGCCGTTCTTTGCTTGCCCTCTTAAGTTCCATGATTCGCAGGCTTACAGAAAGATACTCGGTATCCAGTGCACACAACAATCCGATCTCTTATTTCAAAAAGATCTTCTTGTCTCTCCCTGAAATATACAGAAAAAGGCTCCAATATTTTGACCACCTGTCTCATAGGGTGTTCGGTTTTATTATACTGACAAACCAGGTTTAAACCGATTATTTTTAATATTACAAAAATACAAATTCTTTCACAGGAACTGCTCCGATGATCTGCTTTCGCTGATTCCCAGACTTCATGAATTTAAGTGTTCAAATACATTGGCATCTCGCTCTCACCCTTTCACTGCCAAAACTGTTAAATGTAGCCGTCTCTTCTACTCCAATAGCTTAATGTCTCGCACTTCTCGCCTGTGGAACTCCCTCCACATTTCTTGTTTTCCCTGATAGCTATAATTTCTAACTAGTCAAATGTAATATCAATCAACGTCTCCAGAGGCCTTGATCTATCCCCTAAACTTCTCTTCATCCTTTCCTCTATCACTCCTATTTGCTCTCGCTCCAACTCTGTAAGCCCTTGCGTGCTAGTGGCTTCCCGCCTTGCTTGGGGTGGAATTCTTTAAAAAAATCAACATAGGCCTCGAAAACTACTCATTATAGACGGTTACTGTTAAAAATGGTTTTCAGGATTCGGTTATGTGACACGAATAAAAATGGTGTTAGTAGGAAGAGAAAATGATGACGATAAGGGGGGCGGGGTGAGATAAAGATTGACAATTGACTTGAACAGTTTAAGATTGTAATATTCAGGAGACCACAAATGCTGGAATCTCTTCTGAAAAGTAGCAGCTCTTGCAGGAAAAAAAACTGAGTGGAAACTTTGGTATACATTTGGAAAACCGGGTAAATAGATATGTTTAGATTTCGCGGAATTACCATAGCATGTCTTGAGTTGTAAAAGCCTGGAACTAGAGTATGGAGATCACCTGAATATATTTTGAAATGTTGTCACCCAGTTTAAGGTGCAAGGGGTTACTGAGGATGAAAGGCAACAGAATGAAGGAAACCAAGAAAACTTTACTAAGGAGAAAAACCAATAAAAAGAACAGGATTCAAGAAGACGATTGATGCTGCATTTAAATTTTTGTAGCTTGTAGTTGAAAGGGAAGCAACAAAACAGGAAGGGAGATCTACAAGCGAGAAGTGCAAGAGAAGAAATCTTTAGAATAAGATGGACGTTTATATGTTGGTATTTTTTCGGCAGTAAGATAATAAAACCTAAGCACTTATCTAGTTTTCTTCTTATATGTTCCGTGAATCTTCAGGACGTAATCGATTATGGCTCGTCATTTCCTCCTATCCCTTGTAGCTCTCAATGAGCTGTGAATTTTTGATATTTCTTCCACACCCTGTTCTGCCATGCACATTAAGTATGTCACGCATTGAAAGCAACTAGTCTAGTACTATGCTTAAATTCATAAGTTTGAGGGACCAAATAGTAAAGCTCATTAGAACTTCATGGAAATTGACTGAAATTGAGATGCCAGATCGGGACGGATAATGTTGCAGATTCTTCTTGGGATCCTCTCCAAAATCTCAAGATAAAGATCAGAATCACCAGGACAGTGATAATAATATACAATGCACGGACGAATTACATTATCCATGACAGCTTTCTGGAATCTAAACAGAACATCACTGCTGAAGTTCACTAAGGGGAAGTAGATGAAATGCGCGTTTTTTTAAGCAAAATGCGGGCGACTAGTTCAATTGTGCTTCATGACAAAGCTCTGCCACATGTTGTTAGGATGTTACTGCAGAAGTTCAATTCCGCTTCATGACAATTCTCGGTCACAGGTTGTCAGGATGTCACTGTAGAAGTTTAGTTCTGCTTCATGACAATGCTCTGCTACATGTTGTTAGGATGTCTTTGCAGAAGTTCATTTCCGCTTCATGACAATGCTATACCACATGTTGTCAGGATGGTACTGCCGCTTCATGACAATATTTGGCCACATGCTGTCAGGATGGCACTGCAGAAGTTCAATTCGGCTTCATGAAAATGCTCTGCCACATGTTGTCAGGGTGTCACTGCAGAAGTTCAATGACTTGGGGTACGCGATTTTAACACACCCATTATTCCTTTTATGTCTCGTCCACTAATTACCATTTTTTCAAGAATCTTGACAATTATTTTAGACCAAAGGTCATTTGTAGACAAAGAAGATGCAAAAACTGCATTCAAAGTTTTTCAGTAAATGAATCTGTAAGTCGATGGTAGAAATCTATAGATGTCCAGCTTTCCTATTTTGATTGATTTAAATACTGTTAAAATACAGCGTAGTGCGAAAGTTTTGTCACCCCCTTCTGAAAAGTAATGAGAACAATAGAAGAACAAGTAATACAAAGCACATTGACTGGATTCAGTTTATTCCCTTTCATTGACGCTATCACACATCGATAAGGTCAGCCATCTGAAATAAAAAAAAAAATATCATTTATCGGTGACAACACCCTTTACATAAATTTGAAAATAAAAGTAAATTCTAAAATCGGACAATAAAATTCTCTGAACTGTTGCTTGGATCGAACGACGCCAGAAGAAAACCGAATTAATTTTTAGCAAAGATTAGGGACGTTAGCCTGAATTTAAATAATGTAAAATCTCGTGATGAACAATGATAAAGGGCTTTCAAACCAGATAACAGTCTATGATCAAGAACTTAGTCGGGAGCTAATGGGATCTAAAAGGGAAATCATTTCATGAAAATAACAACAAATACAAGCTATCGCGGGACCTAAGTACCTTCTGAAAAGACAAGAACGCCTGCCTGAAATCAAAGATCAGATTGTTATTGTTGTTCAGATGACCGTCGTCTTCGAATATAGAATCCAGAGGCCAGCAGTGAATATTTCGGAGACAGTAGGAAAGCGTAGTTCAGGTTAGCAGTGGATATCGCAGCAAAGTAGCAGACCGTAGTACTTCCTTCTGTTCATCTTCGCCTGACAAATCGGCACTGGTCATTCGGGTAGGGGAAACAAAAATGGCCGCCTTTATACCCGACAAATTGAATGTTCTACGTCTTCTGATTAGTTAACCTTCTATTGGTGGACTATAAAGTGAGTCAAGGCATTTGGACTAACTCACTAGTTATATATATATATATACATAAAAAAACTGTAACAGTTGTCGTCTCAATTTTTCTGTGCGCCGGCAAATGTTGGATATTAACAGCAGAATTCCAAAGAAAACTCCAAGAAATGAGATGCTGTTGAATCATCTTAGGCATCTCCTTCATTGAGCACATCACAAATGATGCAGTTCGAGACACTATCAGGCAAGAAGCAAACCCATTCGAAGATTTGATACACATCGTCAAGAAGAGTTAATTGAAATGGTGTGGGTACGTCATAATAGCCAACTTTCTTTGTATTGACTTCCAACAAGTTAAGAAAAGGTATATTAATGGGATGACAGCATCGCTGAGTTATCTTGAAGTTCATTCACAGAAACTCAGACATTGACACACAACGATAACATATTGCAGGAAATGGTCATATTCCTCATCATTCTCATCATCATTATTCCCATGACAGAAAATGTTTTTAATGATTTCACAATATTTTTTATGAAACAGAAAGAATATAGGAACAAAGACAAACGTTAAAGGAATAATTGAAGAATGTAAGAATACAAGAGTGAAGTAAGGAATGAAGGAAGGAAGCGGGAAAGAGAAAAGGAGAGCAAAATAAAGAATCAAAAACAAAAGAAAACGAAAACAGAAAGAACACAAGAAAGGTTATTGTTTTACTAGCATACCTATCTCTATCGGTTATTTAATACCGAAATCTTAATATTTTGTGCGGAATTTTAGTCTATTTTTAGATATGTTAGTAGTGATACAAGTTTTACTAATTAACCCATAGTTTGTGGAGAAGTGTGGATTCAGACCTTTCCTAAAGTTATTTGCAAGTAAAAGAATATAACGAATCCAACTGGATTTCGAACTCGGTTCTCCGATTAAGAATTCCGAGCCATTATCCATTACGCCATTTATACATCCAAGCATAAAACACCTAGTATTTCCAAACGGTCACCTGTAATGTGCATACCAAGTTCGACGTTGCTTAACTTCGGTGATCGTACGGGAACCGTTGTTTCAACGAGATGCAGCCGAAAGCCCAAGAAAGTAAAGGAAAAAAGAAAGCATAAGGGAAAACAAGATTGACAAGAGAAAGAGGGAGAGAGAGAGAGATAGAAAAAAGAAAGCATAAGGGAAAACAAGATTGACAAGAGAAAGAGGGAGAGAGAGAGAGATAGAAAAAAGAAAGCATAAGGGAAAACAAGATTGACAAGAGAAAGAGGGAGAGAGAGAGAGATAGAAAAAAGAAAGAATAAGGGAAAACAAGACTGACAAGAGAAAGAGGGAGAGAGAGAGATATAGAAAAAAGAAAGAATAAGGGAAAACAAGACTGACAAGAGAAAGAGGGGGAGAGAGAGAGATAGAAAAAAGAAAGAATAAGGGAAAACAAGACTGACAAGAGAAAGAGGGAGAGAGAGAGAGATAGAAAAAAGAAAGAATAAGGGAAAACAAGACTGACAAGAGAAAGAGGGAGAGAGAGAGATAGAAAAAAGAAAGAATAAGGGAAAACAAGACTGACAAGAGAAAGAGGGGGAGAGAGAGAGATAGAAAAAAGAAAGAATAAGGGAAAACAAGACTGACAAGAGAAAGAGGGAGAGAGAGAGAGATAGAAAAAAGAAAGAATAAGGGAAAACAAGACTGACAAGAGAAAGAGGGAGAGAGAGAGAGATAGAAAAAAGAAAGAATAAGGGAAAACAAGACTGACAAGAGAAAGAGGGAGAGAGAGAGAGATAGAAAAAAGAAAGAATAAGGGAAAACAAGACTGACAAGAGAAAGAGGGGGAGAGAGAGAGATAGAAAAAAGAAAGAATAAGGGAAAACAAGACTGACAAGAGAAAGAGGGAGAGAGAGAGAGATAGAAAAAAGAAAGAATAAGGGAAAACAAGACTGACAAGAGAAAGAGGGAGAGAGAGAGAGATAGAAAAAAGAAAGCATAAGGGAAAACAAGATTGACAAGAGAAAGAGGGAGAGAGAGAGAGATAGAAAAAAGAAAGCATAAGGGAAAACAAGATTGACAAGAGAAAGAGGGAGAGAGAGAGAGATAGAAAAAAGAAAGCATAAGGGAAAACAAGATTGACAAGAGAAAGAGGGGGAGAGAGAGAGATAGAAAAAAGAAAGAATAAGGGAAAACAAGACTGACAAGAGAAAGAGGGAGAGAGAGAGAGATAGAAAAAAGAAAGAATAAGGGAAAACAAGACTGACAAGAGAAAGAGGGAGAGAGAGAGAGATAGAAAAAAGAAAGAATAAGGGAAAACAAGACTGACAAGAGAAAGAGGGAGAGAGAGAGAGATAGAAAAAAGAAAGAATAAGGGAAAACAAGATTGACAAGAGAAAGAGGGAGAGAGAGAGAGATAGAAAAAAGAAAGAATAAGGGAAAACAAGACTGACAAGAGAAAGAGGGAGAGAGAGAGAGATAGAAAAAAAGAAAGAATAAGGGAAAACAAGACTGACAAGAGAAAGAGGGGGAGAGAGAGAGATAGAAAAAAGAAAGCATAAGGGAAAACAAGATTGACAAGAGAAAGAGGGAGAGAGAGAGATAGAAAAAAGAAAGAATAAGGGAAAACAAGACTGACAAGAGAAAGAGGGGGAGAGAGAGAGATAGAAAAAAGAAAGAATAAGGGAAAACAAGATTGACAAGAGAAAGAGGGAGAGAGAGAGAGATAGAAAAAAAGAAAGAATAAGGGAAAACAAGACTGACAAGAGAAAGAGGGGGAGAGAGAGAGATAGAAAAAAGAAAGCATAAGGGAAAACAAGATTGACAAGAGAAAGAGGGAGAGAGAGAGAGATAGAAAAAAGAAAGAATAAGGGAAAACAAGATTGACAAGAGAAAGAGGGAGAGAGAGAGAGATAGAAAAAAAGAAAGAATAAGGGAAAACAAGACTGACAAGAGAAAGAGGGAGAGAGAGAGAGATAGAAAAAAGAAAGAATAAGGGAAAACAAGATTGACAAGAGAAAGAGGGAGAGAGAGAGAGATAGAAAAAAGAAAGAATAAGGGAAAACAAGACTGACAAGAGAAAGAGGGAGAGATAGAGAGAAAAGAAAGAAAGAATAAGGGAAAACAAAATTGACAAGAGAAAGAGGGAGAGAGAAAAGAAAGAATAAGGGAAAACAAAATTGATAAGAGAAAGAGGGAGAGAGAGAGAGAGAAAAGAAAGAAAGAACAGTGGAAAACAAAATTGACAAGAGAAAGAGGGAGAGAGAAAAGAAAGAATAAGGGAAAACAAAATTGATAAGAGAAAGAGGGAGAGAGAAAAGAAAGAATAAGGGAAAACAAAATTGACAAGAGAAAGAGGGAGAGAGAGAGAGAGAGATAGAAAAAAGAAAGAATAAGTGAAAACAAGACTGACAAGAGAAAGAGGGAGAGAGAGAGAGAAAAGAAAGAAAGAATAAGGGAAAACAAAATTGACAAGAGAAAGAGGGAGAGAGAGAGAGATAGAAAAAAGAAAGCATAAGGGAAAACAAGATTGACAAGAGAAAGAGGGAGAGAGAGAGAGATAGAAAAAAGAAAGCATAAGGGAAAACAAGATTGACAAGAGAAAGAGGGGGAGAGAGAGAGATAGAAAAAAGAAAGAATAAGGGAAAACAAGACTGACAAGAGAAAGAGGGAGAGAGAGAGAGATAGAAAAAAGAAAGAATAAGGGAAAACAAGACTGACAAGAGAAAGAGGGAGAGAGAGAGAGATAGAAAAAAGAAAGAATAAGGGAAAACAAGACTGACAAGAGAAAGAGGGAGAGAGAGAGAGATAGAAAAAAGAAAGAATAAGGGAAAACAAGATTGACAAGAGAAAGAGGGAGAGAGAGAGAGATAGAAAAAAGAAAGAATAAGGGAAAACAAGACTGACAAGAGAAAGAGGGAGAGAGAGAGAGATAGAAAAAAAGAAAGAATAAGGGAAAACAAGACTGACAAGAGAAAGAGGGGGAGAGAGAGAGATAGAAAAAAGAAAGCATAAGGGAAAACAAGATTGACAAGAGAAAGAGGGAGAGAGAGAGATAGAAAAAAGAAAGAATAAGGGAAAACAAGACTGACAAGAGAAAGAGGGGGAGAGAGAGAGATAGAAAAAAGAAAGAATAAGGGAAAACAAGATTGACAAGAGAAAGAGGGAGAGAGAGAGAGATAGAAAAAAAGAAAGAATAAGGGAAAACAAGACTGACAAGAGAAAGAGGGGGAGAGAGAGAGATAGAAAAAAGAAAGCATAAGGGAAAACAAGATTGACAAGAGAAAGAGGGAGAGAGAGAGAGATAGAAAAAAGAAAGAATAAGGGAAAACAAGATTGACAAGAGAAAGAGGGAGAGAGAGAGAGATAGAAAAAAAGAAAGAATAAGGGAAAACAAGACTGACAAGAGAAAGAGGGAGAGAGAGAGAGATAGAAAAAAGAAAGAATAAGGGAAAACAAGATTGACAAGAGAAAGAGGGAGAGAGAGAGAGATAGAAAAAAGAAAGAATAAGGGAAAACAAGACTGACAAGAGAAAGAGGGAGAGATAGAGAGAAAAGAAAGAAAGAATAAGGGAAAACAAAATTGACAAGAGAAAGAGGGAGAGAGAAAAGAAAGAATAAGGGAAAACAAAATTGATAAGAGAAAGAGGGAGAGAGAGAGAGAGAAAAGAAAGAAAGAACAGTGGAAAACAAAATTGACAAGAGAAAGAGGGAGAGAGAAAAGAAAGAATAAGGGAAAACAAAATTGATAAGAGAAAGAGGGAGAGAGAAAAGAAAGAATAAGGGAAAACAAAATTGACAAGAGAAAGAGGGAGAGAGAGAGAGAGAGATAGAAAAAAGAAAGAATAAGTGAAAACAAGACTGACAAGAGAAAGAGGGAGAGAGAGAGAGAAAAGAAAGAAAGAATAAGGGAAAACAAAATTGACAAGAGAAAGAGGGAGAGAGAGAGAGATAGAAAAAAGAAAGCATAAGGGAAAACAAGATTGACAAGAGAAAGAGGGAGAGAGAGAGAGATAGAAAAAAGAAAGAATAAGGGAAAACAAGATTGACAAGAGAAAGAGGGAGAGAGAGAGAGATAGAAAAAAGAAAGAATAAGGGAAAACAAGACTGACAAGAGAAAGAGGGAGAGAGAGAGATAGAAAAAAGAAAGAATAAGGGAAAACAAGACTGACAAGAGAAAGAGGGAGAGAGAGAGAGATAGAAAAAAAGAAAGAATAAGGGAAAACAAGACTGACAAGAGAAAGAGGGAGAGAGAGAGAGATAGAAAAAAAGAAAGAATAAGGGAAAACAAGATTGACAAGAGAAAGAGGGAGAGAGAGAGAGATAGAAAAAAGAAAGAATAAGGGAAAACAAGATTGACAAGAGAAAGAGGGAGAGAGAGAGAGATAGAAAAAAGAAAGAATAAGGGAAAACAAGATTGACAAGAGAAAGAGGGAGAGAGAGAGAGATAGAAAAAAGAAAGAATAAGGGAAAACAAGATTGACAAGAGAAAGAGGGAGAGAGAGAGAGATAGAAAAAAAGAAAGAATAAGGGAAAACAAGATTGACAAGAGAAAGAGGGAGAGAGAGAGAGATAGAAAAAAGAAAGAATAAGTGAAAACAAGATTGACAAGAGAAAGAGGGAGAGAGAGAGATAGAAAAAAGAAAGAATAAGGGAAAACAAGATTGACAAGAGAAAGAGGGAGAGAGAGAGAGATAGAAAAAAGAAAGAATAAGGGAAAACAAGATTGACAAGAGAAAGAGGGAGAGAGAGAGAGATAGAAAAAAGAAAGAATAAGGGAAAACAAGATTGACAAGAGAAAGAGGGAGAGAGAGAGAGATAGAAAAAAAGAAAGAATAAGGGAAAACAAGACTGACAAGAGAAAGAGGGAGAGAGAGAGAGATAGAAAAAAGAAAGAATAAGGGAAAACAAGATTGACAAGAGAAAGAGGGAGAGAGAGAGAGATAGAAAAAAGAAAGAATAAGGGAAAACAAGACTGACAAGAGAAAGAGGGAGAGATAGAGAGAAAAGAAAGAAAGAATAAGGGAAAACAAAATTGACAAGAGAAAGAGGGAGAGAGAGAGAGAAAAGAAAGAAAGAACAGTGGAAAACAAAATTGACAAGAGAAAGAGGGAGAGAGAAAAGAAAGAATAAGGGAAAACAAAATTGATAAGAGAAAGAGGGAGAGAGAGAGAGAGAAAAGAAAGAAAGAACAGTGGAAAACAAAATTGACAAGAGAAAGAGGGAGAGAGAAAAGAAAGAATAAGGGAAAACAAAATTGATAAGAGAAAGAGGGAGAGAGAAAAGAAAGAATAAGGGAAAACAAAATTGACAAGAGAAAGAGGGAGAGAGAGAGAGAGAGATAGAAAAAAGAAAGAATAAGTGAAAACAAGACTGACAAGAGAAAGAGGGAGAGATAGAGAGAAAAGAAAGAAAGAATAAGGGAAAACAAAATTGACAAGAGAAAGAGTGAGAGAGAGAGAGAAAAGAAAGAAAGAATAAGGAAAAACAAGATTGACAAGAGAAAGAGGGAGAGAGAGAAAATAGAAAGAATAAGGGAAAACAAAATTGATAAGAGAAAGAGGGAGAGAGAGAAAATAGAAAGAATAAGGGAAAACAAAATTGATAAGAGAAAGAGGGAGAGAGAAAAGAAAGAATAAGGGAAAACAAAATTGATAAGAGAAAGAAGTAGAGAGAGAGAGAGAAAAAAGAAAGAAAGAATAAGGGAAAACAAAATTGATAAGAGAAAGAGGGAGAGAGAGAGAAAAAAAGAAAGAATAAGGGAAAACAAAATTGACGAGAGAAAGAGGGAGAGAGAGAGAGAGAAAAAAAGAAAGAATAAGGGAAAACAAAATTGACAAGAGAAAGAGGGATAGAGAGAGAAAAGAAAGAATAAGGGAAAATAAAATTGACATGAGAAAGAAGTAGAGAGAGAGAGAGAAAAAAGAAAGAAAGAATAAGGGAAAACAAAATTGATAAGAGAAAGAGGGAGAGAGAGAGAAAAAAAGAAAGAATAAGGGAAAACAAAATTGACGATAGAAAGAGGGAGAGAGAGAGGGAGAGAAAAGAAGGAATAAGGGAAAACAAAATTGACAAGAGAAAGAGGGAGAGAGAGAGAGAAAAAAAG
>OZ010601.1:24660068-24665068 GCA_963932145.1 Acanthosepion lycidas
CGTTCTAGTAATCTCGACCGAGTCGTAGTTAACAGACTCGATGTAGGTCCCTTATTGTGTCGAAGTTTTCGTGCGATAGTTTACTTACATGATAGGATCGTACGAGTTTGTGTAAACTTAGATAAAGCTAACTTTAGGATGGCTGACTACTAGAAATTGAGCGCACCATTATTTGCTGAGTAAGATTTCCAGGACCAGCCGCTACTAATATTACAGCGAGAATTGTAGGGAAATGTGGTTGTGAATATATGGTGGGCCAAATTAAAATACAAAACAAAGTCGTTTGTTGCTGACTATAGACTTCGCCTCAATCTACTTAGATTTGAAGCGCAATGGCCTGTGAGGAGAAAGTTGATCGGGAGATTAAATCCCCTGATAATGGAGGCATAGCCTTAGATATGTCAGAGTTGGTCTCTTTGCTTATCAAGAAGGATTAAGCTCTGGTAGTTAGGGCTAGGTTAAAATGAATGTCTTCATACAGCCTGACGTGTTTTTACCGATTTCGCCTCAGAGTATCGTTCGGGTAGCATGGTCTTTAAAACTATAATCTTCCATGATTCTCTCGCGTACATTCATATCTGCTCAATGCGTATACAAATGTAAACAAATGCCGTCACACATTATGGAATGGACAAAGTCCGACAATTATTTTTTAAGACATTTTTACGTCAGGCTATATGACGGTTCCGCATAGGATACAGGTGCAATTCCTTTCGGAGGACGAATATTTTCTATGAAAATTTCTCTGATATTCAGGCTGGTGAATGTTGTTAATACTGTTTATTATAAACAAAGCATTTACTTAAATATTTGTATCTATAAAAAAGAATGTATAAACATAAAAATGTCTTAAAGAAAAAATATATATATGCAAGTAGGGGTGTTTAAATAATTTAGACGTATTATGTCTATTTATTTTAGTTTTAATCCTTTCAAGTCCACAATATAATACTGCAATGAAAAATTATTTTATAGAAATATCACATAAGTTTCCTACTTTGCATCGAGGTAAAAAATATTTTGTATTTACAGTGTTAACGCTTGACACATCCATTGATTTGCAACCACTGAAAATGGTCTGAGATGAGATTGAAAGTACTTAGGGGAAAAAAAATTGTAATTTTTCCTAATCAATTTTCTACAGCCAACAAGAAATTAATTCGTCGACTTGAAAGGATTAAGACAAAATAAGTAAACATTATACTTTTAAACTATTTAACCAAACATACTAATATGGTGACTATACATATATATATATATATATATATATATATATATATATATATATTAGGAGGGTGCAAAAATAATGTCGTTTTCTCACATAGTAACATATGTGAGAAAACGACATTATTTTTGCACCAACCTAATATATATATATATATATATATATATATATATATATATATATATATATATATATATGGTCATGGAAAAACTTCTTTCTATTCTTATTAAAGGAAACTGAGATAATTAATATATTCATTTATTCCGAGTACTTTCGACATTAGAACAATGTCATCATCAGGGGGTTGTTAAAAAAATCATTGTGTTCATCTTAAAGTTAATTTTTTAAACTGTGAAGTTAAAAACGCTAAGGTTATGTACTATACGATTTAATGTTCATGATGTAAACGTCAGGGGAAGTAACTAAGTTATGAAATGTTCAAATGTTTAAAAAAATGTATATGCAAAACGTTGTTGGACAATACAAAACTGACGTTTACATCGTGAAATTTAAATTTAGACGTTTAACCCAGTTATATATATATATATATATATATATATATAGATAGATATTGTGTGTATTTATGCAGCACTTTTTCATTCATATATGTTTCATTTTAAAATATGTTAAAAACATAAAATAGTTGGAACCTAACTTAAACAAAATAAACTATTAAATCTCCACAAATATCCTTAAATGTCTATAATTGGTAACAGAAGCCATTGGTTTATATCAACGGCTTCCCATACATAATACTTCTCGAATTCAATCTCGCGGGGTCATGTGTGACCTCATGAGCTGCGGTGCGATTTTCGCTTCCAGCGTCTTATATGCACGTGTTTATCGTTGCTTGGAAATCATCCATGTAAACAGAAACAGACTATCATCAGATTCTTGTCCGTGTATTGCTTAATATATTGTACAGTAATTGTCATCTTTGATAATGGCTCAAGTAAGCCGAAAGCTTAGATTGGATTAAAAAATATGTATCAATATTGTGATTTTCTTTCTTCGTTTAATGATAACGTTATTAAGCTTATCAGACGTTATGAAAAGAATTTACAAAAAATAAATAGACAACACTTTTCTATATTATTTAATGAAACATGTATGAATATATATATATATATATATATATATATATATATATATATATATATATATATATATATATATATTGATAGATAGATAGATGTTTGTGTGTGTATTTATGTGTGCTAGAGTCAATGATTTAGTAGGATGAAATGTAAGTATTAAGTAAATAATTCGGCAATGAATGAAGTGCATTGTCAAGGACTATTATCATATAACAAAATATATGATTATTATATAAAAACAGCTATTTTCAATATTACGCTACGGACTTATTGATAAATCTACGCATTCGACTAAAACAAACAGAAATCAAAGTCAAGTAAAAAAATAAAACAAAACCTCGAAATGGAAGAAAGAAGAAAAAAGAAAAAAGAAAAAGAAAGAAGAAAAAATGAAATATGGAAAAAAACAATGTGGAGAAGAAATTCTAAACATTGAAGAGAAACCCGCGAAAAAAAGAGAACAAAGAAATAAGTTAAATGAGAGAAAGAAAGATAGAGAGAGAGAGAGAAAGAGAGAGAGAGAGATCTCAGCTGGCTGAGAAGTAGAAAGCGGGCGGCAAGGCCGAGCGTCTTCGGTGATGGACGTTGTTTGAAAATGCCACGGACGTCGGCCAGTTTATAGATGGTCAGAAACGAAATTACATTCAACGAACGAATCGAATCATTTGCTTGATGGACGACGCCGTTAAAATCGGTAGTCAGACAGAAAAAAAAAATCACGAGAAGACTTTAACGTTTTACTAATACACACAGATAGCCGATATATACATACAAACATACATAATTGAAGATGCCAGTTGCAAACCAGTGGTTTGCAAGCTCGTCTCATTCTCTAGCTTTTGACCAAGCCCCCGTTTAATGTAGCCTTGTGCCCGACAAAGCTAAGACAAATAACTAACCGTAGCGTTTGATAAATTACGCAAAGATATGTTTGAACTGCGAGTTAAGCTTGATTAATTTGAGAAATATATTAGAATAATCTATAACATAAAGGGGCATCAGACAAGTGTGTGTCTTCTCACCGGACTCATGTAGTGAGGTGATTATGAGAGAATTAGAAATCCTGTCTGGATTCATAAATTGGCGGCTACAATCTTAACATAAGATATGGAAATGACAGTCTTCAGATCAGTCAGTTATGTGCCATGGGGATACACGCTTAGGCGATCACTTATCTTTCGATACATGACTGACGAGGCAGATTTTTCCCGCAGTAGATTGCTATTTCTTTCTGCGGTAGAACAAGGCTATTTACCCATAGCTCGGTGGCGGGGGTGGGGATAACAAGAGGATTGATACCTTTCCCAAGGATATTAGCACGTTAGTGAAAGTTATGGATTCGACTGGAATTCGAACTTTGCTCTCCGATTCCTCAAACCAAGCCACTATCCATTACTCAAACATGCCCCCTTGAAGCAGATACATAAATTAAATCACTGAAACTCCTATAGATGGTCCTAAAGGAAAGCGTGAAGAAAAGACTAAACTTCCATTTTAAGAATAAATACGATCCAATTCATCAGACCTACAAACTAATGAATTGGATCGTATTTACAATTCGAATGGAATAAATTATAACCATGGAATATTAGTGTTTAAGCCTTTTTATTATATCCTTACTCTGTCCTGAACATTGAGTTCTACCTGGATTCTATCTTCTTGGAATTTTTTATATATATTTGTATATGTATGTATATGTATGTATTTATATATTTTATATATACATATATGTGTGTGCGTATGTATTACCCACTAATATTATCTATCTATCTATCTATCTATCTATCTATCTATCTATATATATATATATATATATATATATATATATATATATATATATATATATATATATATGCTTTAAACATCAGTGTGTCAGTCCGCTGCCTTGGTTTAAACCTTACAGTATCCTCAGGCGATTTTTATCAAATGAATTCTTTATGCTTTATCTTTAAAAAAAAATGCTATTTTATTGTTTTCGAAAATACATAAACAAACACACGCCGTTGTGTGTAATAGAAATGTAATAAAAATGAAAAAGAAGAAGATATTTGTAATATGTAAGCAAGGAGTCAATACTTCGGCTTTTTGCTTGAGAAGGTTTCTTTGGATCCGGAAAACTGTCCTGTTGGCAGAAGTTGCAAATATTGTTATGGTTATTATAAGTCTTTGTCATTTTTTAAATTACGCAGCTTACAATCGGATCCCAGTTGTTTTTTTTTCTTTTAAATTCCACACATGGTTAGCTAGTAGGCACCTAAACCTTACTAGCTTAAATGACTTATGACTGTACCATGAATGTTTGAATGTACCTGTACGTTTTATTTTGGTCATTAATATTGGTTACATCTGCTTCATAGATCTCTTCTTCTTCATCTTGTAATGGCATTCACCCGAGGTGGATTGAGTCGGCTCCGATATTGGAGTTTCATGGGAAGTTGGAATTCACAAGCGGTCCCCAACCTGCATATATAGCAAATGAGATTTCATTGTAGTGGTGAAGGTTTCGTGCAGGACCATCCACACTTTTTGAAGGGCCGATTACAGAGACATGGTGCACAAACGATCCTCCTCAGGTTTTGAATTCAGAGTTTTCCTTCTCCTAGACATCCAAGACTATAGAATACAGTCTGTCCTGCTATTTACCCATAGCTGGAGGGAGAAGAAGAGGAAGGGTATTA
>OZ010601.1:24670068-24687568 GCA_963932145.1 Acanthosepion lycidas
GGGCTCAGATGAGAAAAACCCTCTGGCGCGCCACAGAGAACCAAAATTCCTTGCGGTGGATGACGGGATTGTTTCAATATATTTGTTCCACCACAGGTCAGTGGAAAGCCTGAGACCAAGCAGGCCCAGAGAGGCGCTCTCGTTGGGTTAACTGACAGAGAGAGAATTCGCGGGAGAAGAAGAGATATAGATTGCGATAGATTGCTTGCGTGAAGGGGAGACAAAGAAAGAAAACGACAGAGAGATAAAAGGCAAGAAAGATAGAGAGCAAGAACAGAGTGTAAGATATAAACATATATATAGAGAGAGAAAAAATTGCGTGAGTGAGAGAGAGAGAGGAAGAGGAGGAGATGGAAAAAGAGAGAGAGAGAGTGAAAGAGTGAGAGACAGGGAGAGAGAGAAAATGCGTGGGCAAGAGAGTGGCAGAAAGCGAGAGACTAAGATAAGGAGAGGAAGAAAGAAAAGACAGAGAGAGTGAAAGTGAGAAAGACACAAGGAGATTGCGCGTGAGAGAGAAAGAAAAGTGACAAACTGAGAGAGAAAGAGAGAGGGAGAGAGAGGCAATTTGCTAGTGAGAGTGAGAAAGAGAGTGAGACACTGAGAAAGCAAGCGAGAGAGAAACAGAAACAGAAAAAGAGATTAAGCCGTTCCCATGAATTCGGATTAAAATGTGTTATCTACTTAAGGAGACATTTCTTAAGAAAAGTCTTAACCTATCCTCATTTAAGCGAAGATAAACATTTCCTTTAAACTCCCCCCCAAAAAAGGCTCAAGCGCCACTCAACGTAGACGGTCGGTTACAGTCGATATGGACGAAGTTTGTACAACTTGTTTGGATCCCAGATATGGGTAAATAATTACCCCCCCCCCCCTAAAAAAAGGTGTCAAAATACTATGAAAGTATAAAGATAGGTTTTAATACCAGCAAGTCTTTTTTTGTAAAAATTATTACTAGCGATACATTTTTTGAAAATAAAATATTACCAACAATACATTTTTGGTAAAAAAAATATTAACGACAATTAAAATCGTGTCGGGATTGAATAACCCATTGAGGTTGATATACCGTAAAACAAAGCAAACCAAACCAATCTAAACCAAAGTATACATATTCTATTCATATGAATCTATCCTAAAAATGTTGTTGGCTTTAAATAACCCATTCAGGTTGATATACCTTAAAAATAACCATACCGAACGAATCTAAACCGAAGAATGCATATTCTATTCATATGAATCTGTTCTAAAACTGTTACTGGCTTTAAATAACCCATTGAGGTTGATATACCGTAAAACAAACCAAACCAAACCAACTCATTAAAGGAATAACAATCCGTCGGAACTGCTAAACACTGTTCCAAGGCATCTTACTCTAATGATATTTATTAAGCGTAAAATAATGCAATCATCATCATAATAATCATCATTCATGATTCTATTATGGCTCTCCCAAATTACTGTAGTCCTGGGTATGATGATAAAATACATCCGGCAGCAAGGATTTTGTTCTAGCTACTGGAAGTTTTGAGGAGCGGGGAACGACCTCTTAACAAATGTTGTTCCATGGTTCGTCCTGATTCGGGATGGTAGTACCTTTTAGGGTCTCAGCTATAGGCAAATAGTAAACTCCCAAACAGAAATCAATACACTAGTCAAGTATGGAGGCACGGTGGAGTAGCGGATAGCGGCTCGGATTGAGGAACAGTGAGCCGAGATCGAATTCCAGCCGAATCCAATACGTTCATTTACGCGCTAATACCCTTGCGAATGGTATGAATCTTCTTCTTCTCTATCCAGCTATGGGTAAATAGTTCTATAGCTTGGATGCCAGAAAGAAATATCAGGTTACTGCTTTAAAAAAAATCTCCTTTGTCAGTCATGTATCCAAAGCGTGTATCACGAATGGTACATAACTGAAAGTATGTAAATACATTTTTATAGTATAAATACCAGCAAATCATTTTTAATAAAAAAATACGAACAATTCATTTTTGTAATGAAATTACCAGCAATACCTTTAAAACAAAATATTACCAGCTATACATTTTATAAAATAAAATGACCAACAATAGATTTTTTATATTAAAATGACTATCAATACCACAATAAACAAATTAAAATACTTTTTATAGTAAAATTACCGGCAATACATTTTCATAAAAAATATCCACAATATATTTTTGTAGTGAAATTACAAACAATGCATCATTTTTTTTTAATTACCAACAAACTATATAATTCAAAAAACACAAGTTTAACCGGAAAGTATAAAATTATATACAAAATATCTGTAGTTGAGGGCATAAAAATGCATACAAAATATTTAAATTCCGGTATCAAATAACCCATAGATGTGTCGATATGCCGCGAAACAAAAACATCTAAACCAAACAAATTCCTGTCACTTGTGGTATTATGCCACATTGTCCTTACTCTCCCGTTCTTTGTCCTTACTCTCCCACACATTTGTCTTAATATAAATATTTTTTATGAAAAATTGTAGCCCAATTATCATTCTTAGTCTCCCATTCATTATCCTTACTCTCCCATTCATTGTCCTTACTCTCCCATTCATTCTTGAAAATTAAGGGGTTCGATTTTTCCGGTTACTTTTTCCTTCAATACACCGTGTCAGTATTAAACTTCCCAAGCCGTCTTTCTTCATAATCTATCCCAGTAAATGTTGTCTCTTTCTGATTTTATGTTCGTCTAGTTCTCAATTATATTAGGTTGGTGCAAAAAATAATGTCGTTTTCTCACATAGTAACACATGTGAGAAAACGACATTATTTTTGCACCAACCTAATATAAAACAAAAAAGCCCCCCCCCCCATAATAGATTTCACTAATGTAGTTACGTGTTGTTAGAGATCAGGCATGTCAACAAATCTTTAAGACCTTTAATCAATTACAATCAGAAAACCCTGAGAGCTATGTCTGGTGTAATCATCACCCTCTTCTTCTTCTTCTTCTTCTTCTTCTTCTTATTATTATTATTATTATTATTATTATTATTATTATTATTATTATTATTATTGTTATTATTACTGAGTGATATAGCGACAAGCCAACAAAATGATTCTGGAATACATTATACGAAGCGCAACCGTTATATTAAATTACAAGAGTGTAGTTCTTTGGGAGGAACATACTTCTGCAAGTATCGAAGACTGAAGATACAGACTTACAGACAAAGAATTGTACCAAATCGCAGGGGGCACGATGGAGTAATGAATAGCAGCTCGGATTACGTAATTAATACCCTTGTGGATAGGTATTAATCCTCTTCTTCTCCCCTCCAGCTATAGGTAAATAGCAGGACAGACTGTGTTCTATAGCCTTGGATGACAACTAGTCTACCGCAGAAAGAAACGGCAATCGACTGCGGTAAAAAATTCCGCATCATCAGTATTTCGATACATGATCGCCTAAGCGTGTATCGCACATGCCACATAACGGACTGTCATCAGTCAAGGGAGGTAAGCAATGTTGTCATTTTCTGTTATCTTTTATTTATAAATAATATTCCTAAACAGCGGCTTGGATTGAGGAAACGGATATCCGAGTTCGAATTCCAATCGAATCCATTACATTCACTTATGTGCTACCACCATTGGGAAATGTATGCATCCTCTTCTTTCTCCCAGGTATGGGTAAATAGCAGGACAGACCGCGTTTTTAACCTTGGATGGTAACTAGTCTACCGCAGAAAGAAATGGCAAACTAATGCGGGAAAAAATTTGCCTCGTCAGTCATGATCACCTAAACGTGTTTGACTGACCGAATAAAAGAATACGTATCTCTTGAAGACTTCCAAGAGCGGCAACAAGTAAAAAATAGAAAACAAATGTAACTCGACGAACTAATAAGGATATCATCTAGACGGTGACGTTATACACTATTTCAATCTAAAGGCAAGATACGATGCCTTCATCAGTACTTAAAACAACGATAACAGTGGATTCTCCTGAAATATTTATAAATATTCAACCGACAACAGAAACTGAATGCTTGACCAATGATTTTTGGATGTTTATAAAAATTACCATTATAGAAGAGGCGAACTATACTTTGATCCCGGACCGATGACCAATAATGAAGTAAAGTGTAACTCGAGTAGCATAGGTTTTTTTAATTAATGAATGCCAAATGTTTCCTTACAGTCGTCTTGGAGTGAGAGAATGATTTGCGAGACGCTTCTAGTTGAGAATTTAATCGTCATTGGGTTATCCAGGCCAAACTGGGTATTAAGAATAAGCCACAAATATTTGCCATATATATATATATATATATATATATATATATATATATATATATATATATATATATATAAGTAAACCTAAAGAGCCAGACAAACTTACCTAGATTTCATCTACGCAGATCGTCAGGGTAATATATATATATATATATATATATATATATATATATATATATATATATATATATATATATATATATAAAACAGCGAATATATGTGTGTCTGTGACTCTGTCTGTGCGATACCTTTTCACTCGAAATCCATGCAGTCGATGTTGATTAACTTGGCAAAACATTGTACAATGTAAGAGATAGGTTCTTAGCGTAAAAAATCGATATTTTTAAAAAAATTAATAATCGATAAAGCAAATCAAATATCGATAAATTTAACTTTTTTCATTCAATTTCGTTCAAACTCGGTATGTAGATCACACCCATCATGACGAGCTCAATGTTACCTCATTTTTATTTCTACGTCACTATGTTTAGCGTAAAATCTCGAACAATGAAAAACTGATTTCAACACAAATTTTAAACTATAAAATCTCCCTCAATCTTCAAGCAATCTAATATAAACGTTACTCAATTGTAGCCAACAATAAGGTGATTGTTTAGCAGTCATTTAACTTGATAATTGAGTTCACACATATAGTGAAAACCCGCATAAATAGCGAAAAATGGCGATTTTTGTTTGTTTCTTTCTTATTTTTTGTTGATCTTTCAAAGAATTTTCATCAAATTTAACAATATATTATGAATGTATCCTCTTTTATATCCCTGGTAGCACACATACAAATTGAATTTTAAAACTTCCAAAATAATTGTGGTCTGAAGTGGGTCTTTTACCCCTTCATGTCCACGGCTAACTTCGATTGAATAAATACAGACTACTTCTGTTATATCAGTAACTGCATTAATTCTTTTTTTTTTAAATGAAAGTACTTAAAGTCAATTGAAGTAGATAGACTCTGTTACATGTAAACTTGATGCTCTTTTTGCTCCATTTTAATTGAACGCTTTTTTCTGATCGACCAGCTGGGTATGGCTGCAACTAACAGAATAGAAAAAATTTGTAACAATATATTGTAATAAAAGTTGTGACGGAAGGAATATTCGTTCTTACCGTAGATCTTATTACATAGGCTCGTTACTTTTCTGTTCTTAGATGAAAATAACGGCATTTAGCTGTAAGTAGATTAATTTAACAAAGTCGATGTTCATGGAATTTTAACAGCTTCTATATTTTAAAATTCTATGTCTGTTCAGGGTGTAAGCGATCATAGTACTCCACTGATTCCTTTTTTATTGTCTTTGAATTACCTTGGTATCTTCATAAACATAGAGGTTAAGATTATTCTTGTTGTCTTTTCAACGGTTTGGATTTCGAAAGATATTTCTCCGTGAGACTATCTTTAGGCTTGATGCTGTTTTTGTTCCATTCTAATTAAACGCTTTTTCTGGTCGACCAGCTGGGTATGACTTCTAGTGTAGAATAATGAACAGAACAGGGCTATTATAGGAAATGTGGCAAATTAATTCGTAGAATATAACAATTATACTCGCATTTGCAAACTCAACATGTCAACATGAGAAATTAGCAATTATGACATTCCCGATCCCCACTAATATCTTTTAAACCAAAAATTCAGAAATTTCAATCCTTTGTCCTCATATAAATTAATTTTTATTAAGTGAATATGAAGCCAGTTAAAAAAAATATAAAATAAAAAAAGCCTATACCCTTTAGACACGTCACGCCCATCCTCCATAACAAGTAAGTTACATATTTGATTTTTCTTTTTTACTGTATACATTCACAATACACTTGCACTACTGTCCATGCTTTCCTTCACCTCCTTTTTCACTTCCCTTCCCATTACACACAATGTCCTGTCTTTCAAGGATCATACGCCTGTTGGTTTTTAAAAGATAGTTATGTAGCGTTCTTTGTGGCTTTTGTTTAAATAGCGTTAAATTGGTCATTTTGAAATTAACGCCCGACGAGTATTTTATTTGACCCCCCCCTTTTATAAATATTTATATATATATATATATATATATATATATATATATATATATATATATATATGCTATTCCAGTGGGTGAAAATCTGACAGTATGGTGAAAGAAAGGAAACTAAAGCAGTTGTTTCAATTAATTTGCTAAAAGGTACATATATATATATATATATATATATATATATATATATATATATATATGTGTGTGTGTGTGTGTGTCTGTGTGCCCTTGTTGTTACATATATATTATATAATTTATATATATATATATATATATATATATATATATATATATATATATATATATATATATATATACAGTGTAACTCGGATATAAGAGAGTTGTCGGGACCGGAGAAGAAGTATCTTATATTCGGGTTTCTCTTATATCCGGGTTTGTTCTATTTTGATTAGGTAAGTGGATCTAATTTGAGACCAGAGAAAATCTATCTTATATCTTATCTTATATATATATATATATATACAGTGTAACCCGGATATAAGAGAAACCCGGATATAAGAGAGATTCTATCTGGTCCCAAATTAAAGCAATGCTTAACTAAACAAAATAGACCAAACCATGATATAAGAGAAACCCTGATATAAGAATATAAGAGACTTATTCTCCGGTGCCGACAACTCTCTTATATCCGGGTTACACTGTACATACATATATATATATATATATATATATATATATATATATATATATATCCTTGTACAAATTACTTGACAACCGTTTTAATTTCCTTTCTTTCATCATACGGTCAAATTTCCACCCACTGGATTGACAGGGTGCAATCGATTTCTATTTTTCCCTCAGATTAGTTCATTTGAAGTGGTGTGCAGTAATAGGAATTTATTTTTGGGGTGTATGCTAAAATTTGTTTGGCCTTGAAAAATATGGCGTCACCCTTGAAAGCATCAGATTTTCATCAGGCCCAGACCATATTGTCTCGGCTGTCGTTTATTTGTCCTACGACCATTGTGTTCGATGGACGTTACTCCAAGGAAGCGTGCGAAAATTGTAAAGCTGCGAGCAAATCAAAATGCTATCGACTGGCTCTCCTGATTTAAATCCAATCGAGAATGCGTGGTCAGTCTGTAAGGAGCGATTTTGTGGAATGGACATATGAAGTACTAACATGTACACAGGGTCATGTTTCATTGGAAAAAAATACGAAAATAAGTAAATAACAGAATTATTTGTTTTGTTTCAATTAATTTGCTCAAGGGTGTATATATGGGAAAATGATATATACAGGTTTTATATATTGAAAAATTTAGGAAAATCTAGATCAGAATGGAAAAAGATTTCATCTGACATGTTTCGTCTTTTATGACTTCAAAGGAATAAAGGGATGTTTTTGGTTACGATTATTTTGTTTTACATCATATCAACCTCAATGGGCTATTTAATACCGACAAGTTTTTTAGAATAGATTTGTGTGAATAGAATATGTATTCTTTGTAAGGAACCAGTTTATAAATCAGGTATCAATGACGTATTTTTGCAAAGAGGCTTTTTTTATCGAGAGTCAAATGTGTAATTTTCTTTTTCAAAAATATATTGCTGTTATTTTCACTATAATAATCTATTTTTATACTTTCATAGCGTTTTGACTCCAGGTTCGGGTTTAACTATTTTCACATAGCTTGGACCCTAACAGGTGCTACCACGTCTGGGTCAGGGTGGACCAGAGAACAATAGCAATTAAGACGCTCCTCAAAACCCCTCATTCAGAGGCCTTGCTGCCTGATGCAGTTTATCGTTATATCCAGGATGTGTGATGTTTTTTTTATGTTATTTCACACGCGCATTAATGAGAGGAGATGCTCGAATTTTAAATTTTAGTTTAATTTTTTTAAAGGTTCGATGCATGTATGCCGAATAGAGAAACATTTAATATTACCAATGCCATTACCATGGAGCTTTATCCTGATAACTTTTTTTAAATTGTTTAAGAAAGTTTCGACGAATAGAAAAAGAGAAAGAAAATAAAAAAAATAAAAAAAACATATTTAAGGCGAATGATATTAGATCCAACCTTGAATTTAAGGGAATCTTTACGGGCGTCTCTCTCCAGATCGAATGTCTTTGGAACCTAATACCATTCTCTATTTACCATTAATCTCTATTGCTCTTGGTAAAAAGAAACTTTCACATTTCTTTCAATCGTCAAGGTTTTTCGAATGTCTTCTTTTTGGCCATTATTGCTTTACGCTAATATTCTGATGGAAGCCGAGTTAGAAGGACCGCTCGATCCCCAAAAGCCTGAAGACAGATCTTTGAAACAAAGTAGAGTAATCTCCAAAGACGAAAGTTTGGGATTTTCAATGGATTTACGTTTTCCTTTTCCTCTAATTTTTAGGTTAAGTATTAAGTCATCGCCTCGTATCATATTTGAATCTCTCTATAGAAACGAACAAAAGAAGAAAAAGATGAAAAACGTCAAGCATTTATTAAATTCAAAACAGACAAGCGTACACGCATGCACGCCTGGACATACACTCATGGTTCCTCTTTTGTTTTATCTACCGTTTCGCTCCAGAATATAGGCGATCATGTTTCTCCACAGCTTCCTCTACTATGTAGCTATATGCATTATTTTGACTTTTTTACCCGCCCTTATATCCATACACACATTATATAGTTTGCGCAATACTTCACTCCACCTTTTTTTCTCTAAGTATATCCTGTGAGTGCCAAATTTTCCAAACCTTCTTTCCACATTGTGTGTCCCAGAAATTACAGTTGGTCTTTCTGTTTGCAACAATGGATTTCTTTGTATTTGTTATCTTAAACTCACGAACAATTCGTAATTGACCCCTGTGACTAGCTTGTTAACCATAACAACTCAAGGAGGAGCCAGTAAGAGGTTATTTAGAAAACCTAACATATTCTGTCACAAATAGCTGAAACTTGAAAGACAAACTCTCGACTTAAGCGAATCACATAAAAGCGATCGCTAATTACTCCTAATTACTCCCCAATCGAAACAAAATCCAGCTTTTAACGATTTTCAAAATCTTAATTTCTTTAATCTTAATCTGTCTTTCTCTCTCTTTTTCTCTCTCTATTCGCATGCTTATGAAGTATTATGTACACTATTTACATCATTCGGACTATAGTACTCATCTTTGTCGCCATATTTATTACAACGTTTCGGCCTTTCAGTATCTGTCTATATTTCTGAGATGAAATATTATGTACACTATTTACATTATTCGGACTATTGTCCTCATCTTTGTCGCCATATCTATCACAACGTTTCGGCCTTTCAGTATCTGTCTATATCTCTGAGATGAGGTATTATGTACACTATTTACATTATTCGGACTATAGTACTCATCTTTGTCGCCACATTTATTACAACGTTTCGGCCTTTCAGTATCTGTCTATATTTCTGAGATGAAATATTATGTACACTATTTACATTATTCGGACTATTGTCCTCATCTTTGTCGCCATATTTATTACAACGTTTCTTCATGTAGTTGGAATGTTGAACTGAACCCTTTATTTCACTCACTGGGGTAGACTGCTCTAGTTTCACGTGCCATGTTTAATGGATGTAAGTTATCAGTTACCTCCTGTTAATTCCCCTCTCCAAACGTTTTATATATATATATATATATATATATATATATATATATATATATATATATATATATATATATAGTTAACTACCACTCTCAACCCCCTCTATTAAATTACAAAAATTACACTACCCACCAATTTCTAATCCCATTTTTTTTTCTCATTTCGTTGTTGGAAGATTTACCTGATGATCCTGAATCCTTAAAAAAGGATATAGGTGAAATAAATTATCGTAATGGTACATTAAAGTGATTTGTTTTTCATTACATTATATATATATATATATATATATATATATATATATAATATTAGTGGTAAATATACATATATATGCAAAATCCACAGGTGCATATACACACATGTATATTTTTTGAATAAAAAATTCCGAGAGGATAGAATCCAGGTAGAACTCAATGTCCAGGACAGAGTAAAGATATAATAACAAGGCTTAAACACTAATATTCCATGGTCATAATTTATTCCATTGGAATCGTAAATACGATCGAATTCATCAGACCTACAAATTCAAAAAGAAGCTTTTTGAATTTGTAGGTCTGATGAATTGGATCGTATTTACGATTCCAATGGAATAAATTATGACCATGGAATATTAGTGTTTAATCCTTGTTATTATATATATATATATATATATATATATATATATATATATATATATATATATATATGTATATAGTAGTCGGCATACTATCCATATATATATATTCATAGTATATTTGTATATATATATATATATATATATATATATATATATTTAAATATAGTCTTATGGTGTGCTATATTTATTGAATAAAGTGCTCAATATCAGAGATAGAGCGTGTGTAAATATAAAAGTGAACATAGAAGTCAACACTTAGACGCGACAGTCTGTTTCATGCTATATGCAATCGTCAGGCCACATGTGGCCTAACGATTGCATATAACATGGAACAGACTGTTGCCTCTAAGTGTTGACTTCTATGTTCACTTATATATATATATATATATATAGTATATATATTTATATATATATATATATATAGGTATAGTATATATATATATGTGTGTGTGTAGATAGGTAGATACATACATATATACATGCATACATAGATACATATATTGACAAAAATTTTTTTCAAAAAATATTCTTTAAAATTTTCATACTACCAGCATCTGCCGTTTCGTCCGCATGTGTAGACGTAGCAAAAAAGCCTAAACTGATGAGATCTTAACAGATGCGAAATCTCACAAAACTATTTGCCAAATTGTCATACTATTTTTCTATATACTGTTTGTTGATACATAATATTATACCAAATTATTCATCGCTATATCATACATCAATCTTTGTATGTGTGTGTGTGTGTGTGTGTGTGTGTGTGTGTGTATGTGTGCGTGTGTGTCTGGACATATTTTTGAATTGATCTAGTCTTTGCTGTCAAATCGTGAAATGAAGCTTATCCTAAACGGCTCACTGGTCTAGATCCTTTCCTACTAACGTGTCTGTCCTCCAGGGCGCCATCCAGAACAAAAATTTAGGAACTGACATTTAATACGGGAAAAATATTGAGAGTGAACCAGTTTCGTTCCTCACTTATGAAAACACGATCGCGGATAATAAAACAAATGTATTACACGACTAAAAAAAATAAAAGATTAATGCACTACGTTTGTAATAAACACAACAAACATGATGTTCGAACAATTTATCTACAATTCTAATCCCGATATATGACATTTTATTCGAAAATTGGAATAATGTAGCAAAAAGTTAAATCATTTGAGATAATCGGTTAAATTTAGTTACGATTAAAAGTTTTTTCCTAAATAATTATGAAGATAAATGTAGTAGAGGCCGATGTAAGTATTTCGAAACAGAAATTCTAGTAATAATAATAATAATAATAATAATAATAATAATAATAATAATAGTAATAATAATAATAATAAAAGCGTCCGATAGATTCATCGAAGGCATTTTTTGTAGCCTATGGCTTGAAGAAATACGAAAAAAATTGTACTTACAAATACAGCTCAAACATTACGAAGGGCTTTATCTATGTAAAATGTGTCTGATATTAGGGGTTCTTTTTTTTCTTTTTTTTTTTTTATTTTTCTACAAAAAATGATCAGTGGAAGTTGTCATGAAGCCATTTATGATCATAAGTCCCTGGTGGGATCTGGAATGAAATGCGTATAGAATAGAAAACCAAGGTAATAATAATAATAATAATAATAATAATAATAATAAGCCCAAAATGCAGATTCTGTGATAAATATCCAGAAACGATTGATCATCTCGTATCCCGTTGCACGATATTGGCACCCACTGAATATAAAACCCGGCATGACAGAGTGGGCCAATATCTGCACTGGAAAATCTGCAACTGGAAGTCCATGCCTCAAGGAGATACAAAAAATTGTTCTGACAAGTACAGCCCACACTTTACGAAGGGCTTTATCTATGTAATTTTTTTTTTTTTTTTTTGTCAGTGGAAAGTGTCATGATGCCATTTCTAACCTTAGGTCCCTGGGCGGGACCCGGAAAGAAATGAGTAAACGCCAGAAATCAAAGGAAATATAATAATAATAATAATAATAATAATAATAATAATAATAATAAGCACAGTATACTGACTGAAGCGGCAAAATACATAAAAAACAAAGTAAAAACAAATGTGGCTAGATACAGATGACCAATACTCTGCCCATACCAAAAAAGCTGATGTAGACAAGCCCCGTACCCATCAGTGGCTACGTAGGGCAGGGTTAAAAGCTGAAACGGAAGGTTTTATCCTTGCTACACAGGATCAGTGCTTGTGAACCAGAAATTATCAAGCACACATATTAAAATATAGTGTTAGCCCCAAATGCAGGTTCTGGGATATTTACCCAGAAACAATCGATCATCTTGTATCAGGTTGCACTTTATTTAAAACCCGGCATGACAGAGTGGGCCAATATCTGCACTGGAAAATCTGCAACTTCTACGGGAAGGAAACTGAAAGGAAGTGATATGAATATCACCCAGACCCGCTTACGGAGATAGGACTTGTTATAATTTTATGGGACTACACAATACACACAGACAGAAAAATCAAAGCTAACCACCCAGACATTGTTATTAGAAATAGCACACAAAAAGTGCCTCCTTATTGATATGGCCTTACCTGCAGACTGCAATATATCTTTGAAGATGTTCAAAAAACTATCAAAATAATAGGACCTTGAAATCGAAATCTCAAAAATGTGGTACATGGGAACATCAACAGTCCCTGTTGTAGTTGGAGCCCTTGTGGCGGTTGGAAAATATTCCAGTAGACTAATTGAAGGGATTCCTGGAAGCCCATGCCTTAAAGAAATACAAAAAATTGTTCTCGCGAGTACAGCCCACACCTTACGAAGAGCTTTGTCTATGTAAAATATGTTTTTTTTTTCCCCAGTGGAAAATATCAGGATGCCATTTCTAACCTGAGGTTCCTGGGCGGGACCCAGAAAGAAATAAGTACACATCAGAAATCAAAAGGAAATATAATAATAATAATAATAATAATAGTAATAATAATAATAATAATAATAATAATAATAATAATAATAATAATAAAAGGAAGAAGAAGAAGAAGGGTATTATTAATAATAAGAACAGCAAAAATCAACGATAATCGCCCAGACATCGTGCTCAGAGACAACAAAATCAAAATGTGCCTTCTTATTGACACCGCAATCCCTGAAGACTATAATGTATCGCTGAAGATCTTCAAAAAACTATCAATATACCAGGACCTTGAAAGCGAACTCTCAAAAATGTGGATGATGACGTCATTAACAAGTTCATTTGTAGTTGGAGCCTTCGGATTGATTGAAGAATATTCCAACAGTGTCATTGAAGTGTAGTCCAAGCCTTAAATAAACACAAAAAATTGTACTCACAATAACAGCCGACACTTTACGAATGGCTTTATCTATGTAAAATATGTGTGGTATAGGTGTCTAGTTTCTTGTTTTTTTGGGGGTTTTTTTGTGGGGTTTGTTAACCAAAAAGGATCAGTGAAATATATCATGATGCTATTTCTGACCTTAGGTCTCTGATTGGGACCCGGAAGGAAATGGGTAAGCAAGAGAAATCAAAGTAAATAATAATAATAGTA
Organism: Acanthosepion lycidas; assembly: GCA_963932145.1. Classification (NCBI taxonomy): domain Eukaryota; kingdom Metazoa; phylum Mollusca; class Cephalopoda; order Sepiida; family Sepiidae; genus Acanthosepion; species Acanthosepion lycidas. The sequence goes on from OZ010601.1 coordinate 24,684,090, forward strand.
ATATTAATAATAATAATAAAAGATATGCAAGAAGCACAAAATCGAAACCACTGAGAGATTTTAGTAGCACCAATCAGACACAGCTACCCAAAATAATGATGTAACTATCCTCTGGGACATGCCAATTCAGACTGACAGAGAAATAAATGCTAACGGGCTTGGTATTATCATAAAAGACAAGAAATTCAGGAAGTGTATGCTTATTGATATAACATTAGCATCAGAGAGAAACACCTCCATGAAAAGTATCGAGAAATTGCGCAAATAGAAGGACCTGAAGATCGAGATTAACAGGATGTGGGGAATGATGACTGACACTGTGCCGATAGTAATAAGATCTCTGGGCCTCGTGAGAAAAGGAATGGCCAATTTTAGTAACAGTGTCTCGGCAAACATCAACGTACAAGTTGCCCAGAAGATCGCCCTATTAGGGACATCACATATATCAAAAAAGTGCTATCAGTTAAATAACAAATCTCCTATAGGACCTAAGGACCATAGTTTGGACCCGGCTCTGCAACAATACAAAGCCGAAAACATACACAAATAATAATAATAATGATAATAATAATAACAACATATTAGCTCACTTTATCATGCTGAGATTTATATTGACGGTGTTAGCAACCACTGAATATAAAACCTCGACATGATACTGGGAGCCAATATCTGCAGATGAAAACATGCAACTTTTACGGGAAGGAAACTCCAAGAAATTGGTATGAATATCACCCAGACAGAATTAAAGCGACAGGACCTGTAACAATTTTATGGGATTTTACAATACACACAGATCAATCAAAGCTTATTGTCCAGATATCGTGATTAAAGACCATACGAACAGAATATGCTCTCTTATTGACATGTCAGTCTTTGTACGCATCTAATGGTTCATTGAAGATCTTCAAGAATTTTTCAAATACAACGATCTTGAAGTGGAAATCTAAAAAAAAATGTAGCACATGAGGACATCAGTAATTCCAGTTGTAGTTGGCAGAGGTTCTGATAGATTCATTGAAGGGATCCCTGGTAGCCCATGCCTTAAAGAAATATAAAATATTATACTCACAAGTACAGCTCACACATTACAAAGGAGCTTCATCTGTGTAAAATGGGTGTTATCATATCTTTTTTTGTTAGTAATGGAATCAGTTGAAAATGTCATGAATACATTTCTGACTTCAGGTCTTTAGTTGGCACCCGGAAGGAAATACGTATCTAAGATGTTATGGTGCCTACCTAGTCCGACAGAATGAACTCTTCCGAAGGCTATACATACTACGCCTCTCAAGAGAGACGAACGGATTTGGTATTGGGGCGGTATTGAATCAAGTCGAGCTGATAGCAATCACGCCAAACCAGTCGAACAGTCTTACTAACCCTTTTCACTTCTTGTATTATTTCTTGTGTAATATATTCTTTGTTATTTCTACTGTTGTGTTTAGTGTTGTTCTTCCATGGTCCTAACCTTGAACCATAACATAAGATAAATCGAAGGAAATAATAAAAAACATGCTTTCAAAATATATTCTAAATACATATATATATATGTGTGTGTGTGTGAAAAATATAGAAAATAGGAAAGAACTCGTTAGGTAAATAATCCAAAGTTCTTTAGTATTTTTGTTATTATATATATATATATATATATATATATATGTAACTTTTTATGTAACTTTCTATTTGAAAATATGATTCCTCCGCTACATAAGAGTTCTCATGTTTTTTTAAAAAAAGCTGAAGACTTCAATATAATTATTAGAATTAAATTGAATTAAAATACCAAGCTCTGTTTCATCTTCAAGCGAAATTTTAGGAAGAAACTAATTTTGAAATTTACGCGTCTTGAAAAGCATATTCATTATTAAAATTAAATTACTATGGAAACGGCTAGAGCAATTGTTTAAATTAGGGGCGTTAGGGTTTAGAATTTGTATCAATATCTCAGTTACTTTCGGAAAGAGATCGAGCACTTAAAAAAAAAACAAAAAAAAACATTAAAGAACTTCGGATTATTTACCTAACGAGTTCTTCAATATTTTCTAGATATTTTCACACACAAACACGCACTAAAAGAGAATTTGCTGCCTAAATACACAAACACGCGCACACACACACACCACGCACACACACACACACACACATATATATATATATATATATATATATATTTATATATATATAATTTTGTCATATAGACAAAACCATTTTACTCACTACAAAGGTTCAACTTCGTTTCAGTGCATTTCAAATGCACTTCGACGAGTGAGAATCGAAAATGGTTATGAACATTACTGCATGTATGCAAGCTGTGTGTAAAACGTCACTTCCTTTTTTTCCATTTGTTTCAGAAGAAAATATATATATATATATATATATATATATATATATATATATATATATATATATATAGAGAGAGAGAGAGAGAGAGAGAGAGAGATAGGTGACGGAGTGAAACAATAGTGCTTGTTGATAGCAGTTTTGTGAAGAATGGATGGGGTGTTGAATGTTGACTGGTCTCTGAAGATTTTTCTCTTGCAGATAAACACCGGTCAAAAGTTTAGGCACATCATCTCACAAGCGCCCTAAGAGTGAGAAGAGAGGAGGAAAGCTGGAAATAGGGGATAGTAATACGTTGGAGTAGGTAAAATTCTAGCGATAGTTCTAGTAGTAATTGGGAATGTTATGTTTGGTTTACTATAACAAAAAATCTAGAGCTGAATTACATATATTTATGTTGGTGTTATCACTACTAATTCTGTAATCAATGAAAGTGTTTTGTGGATTAATAAATTTAGAAGCGGTGATTTCCTCTAAAATATATGGGATACTAATATAACCTTTTATAATCAAATTTTGATCTATTCCTGGACAGTATAGCGTGTAGAATAAATATGGGTGTAAAACAAATCTGGATTGTTCGTAACAATTTTCAGTTCTCACCCGTCGAAGTGAAGTTGAAATGCACTGAAACTGAGTTGCATCTTTGTAGAGAGTAAAATGGTTTTGTCTATATGATAAAATTATAATAAATAAATAATTATCGCTCAACTATCGGTAGCAAGCCCTCTTTTGGATCAATGCTGTGAACGTTAGAATTCATATATTACTTTCGTTCTCACCGCATCGCATATATATATATATATATATATATATATATATATATATATATATATATATATGTGTGTGTGTGTGTGTGTGTGTGTGTGTGTGTGTGTGTGTGTGTGCGTAGGTAGCAATCCTTCTTTCATGCACATTTCAATGAAAACAAGAGAAGGTGCTTTTATTTGGTTTTTTATACAATTTCTCATGTGATCTAATATTTTTTTCTTTTCAGATTATAAATTATATAAAAAATGTCCCAATGTTCTTTTTATCCGAGCGCTTTCAGCTATCCATTTAACCATTTTCAAGGTTTATATTTTAACTGTTAAAGTAAGAAATAGTTTGTTGTATGTATGTTTTTAAAATGGTTTTAT
>OZ010601.1:24692568-24695068 GCA_963932145.1 Acanthosepion lycidas
AGCTTAATAGCAGTAACTTGTCTGTCGTCTTTCACGAAAGTTATATATACATACATATATATATATATATATATATATATATATATATACGAAGCATATATATGTATGTATAAAAAAAATTAAAGCTATATATATATATATATATATATAGAGAGAGAGAGAGAGAGAGAGATATAGAGATATATATATGTTTCGTATATATATATATATATATATATATATATACTTTGTATATATATATATATATATATATACACGAAACATTTATATATATATATATATATATATATATATATATATATATACGGAACACACATATGTATATTTATATATATATATTTACCTATTTATATATATATTTATGTATGTATATTATATTATATATATGATTATGTCTTTATATTATATATATACATATATATATATATATATATATATATATATATATATATACGAAACATTTATATATATATGTACGAAATACACATATATATATATTTATATATATATATATATATATATAAATGCTTATATATATATATATATATATATATATATATATATATACAAACGAAACATTTACACACACATACACACACATATATATATACGAAATATTTATATATATATATATATATATATATACATATGCGGGTGTGGGTGTGTTGTTGCAATTAATATAAACCTATTGAAAGTGGAGATTTACACGCAGAGAGGATGCAGAATAAAAAGGGTTGCCGCACATGTCGAGGTGCTGTAATCTACCGTGAATTGAGGTCTCAGTCGTGCACGCGCTAAAACATTTCCGGGCGCGTTTTCCGCTAGAGATTGTCCGGTGTCCCCCTGGACTCTCCCCCATGTAGATTCAAGCTCGCTGACATGATGACAGCGGTCGACATCCGAGAGTTGGTCGGTATATCCGATTGGCTAAACGAAGACGGGAAGCTGCTCTCCACTGTTCGAAAGAGAGATGACCGAAGCGGACAGCATCAGAAGATGGTCCCAGCGGCGGTGAGAGCGAGAGTCGGTTAGAGTTGATCAAGAAATGGCCGGCCTTCTGTGTACTTTATCGGGAAGCACTTCTACATCATATGACAAGAAGAAGTCAAAAAGTTTATGTTTTACCCACCAACAAAATGAAAAAGAAAACAAAAAATACTAAAAGAATACTAATGATGATTATGGGCTATATATATATATATATATATATATATATATATATATATATATATATATATATATATATATATATATATATATATAGTGGTATATACATCTCGAGTGTACATATATATATATATATATATGTTGTGGCGGGAAGAAAAGGAAAGATGAAAAATAGAAATGACGAGAAAGCAGTAAATTGATAGATCAGATGAGAAACACAAAATATACGAAAACAATGAGATAGATAAGTATATAGATTTATTTAATTAAATATATAGACGGAAAATATATGGGAAAAGATCGACATAGATAGATAGATAGATAGATAATGAAAAGACTGGAATAGATAGATAGATAGATAGATAGATAGATAGATAGATAGATAGATAATGAAAAGACTGGAATAGATAGATAGATAGATAGATAGATAGATAGATAATGAAAAGACTGGAATAGATAGATAGATAGATAGATAGATAGATAATGAAAAGACTGGAATAGATAGATAGATAGATAGATAGATAGATAATGAAAAGACTGGAATAGATAGATAGATAGATAGATAGATAGATAATGAAAAGACTGGAATAGATAGATAGATAGATAGATAGATAGATAGATAGATAATGAAAAGACTGAAATAGATAGATAGATACATAGATAGATAGATAGATAGATAGATAATGAAAAGACTGGAATAGATAGATAGATACATAGATAATGAAAAGACTGGAATAGATAGATAGATAGATAGATAATGAAAAGACTGGAATAGATAGATAGATAGATAGATAGATAATGAAAACACTGGAATAGATAGATAGATAATGAAAACACTGGAATAGATAGATAGATAGATAGATAGATAGATAGATAATTAAAAACTGGGGTAGATAGATAGATAGATAGATAGATAGATTTAATAATATATATATAGACTGTAAATATATGCCAAAAGATCGGGATGAATAGATAGAAACTTTAGATAGATCGATAAGGAAGATACTGAGATAGTTAGATAGATACATAATGATGAGACTGAAATACAGAGATAGATAGATAGATAGATAGATAGATAGATAGATTGATTGATTGATTTAATAATATATATAGACAGTAAATATATGCGAAAAGATCGAGATAGATAGATAGATAGATAGATAGTCAAAGAATAAAAACATTTTTATAAAACACATCACTAACAAAACAAACTGGAAAATGGCAGGCCGCAAAAACCTAAGATCTTTCTCCATAGGTCTGTGTGTCTGTGAGTGGTCAAAATGCCTGTTAGTATGATGGGTTTGTGTATTGGGTAGGGTGCTTCTGGGATTGG
>OZ010601.1:24697568-24747568 GCA_963932145.1 Acanthosepion lycidas
AAGACGCTGTGTTGATTCATTTTTTTATTTTATTATCCGCGTACTTTTGGCATAGCCTAATGTCATTGTCAGGGTATTATTATTTACGTAAGTGTTGTGATGTTCATAATTGCGAAAGACAAAAATTGTTATGATCATGTGGAAATTAACTTTCGTATTTGTAGAATCAGTAACGCTGTATCATGCTGACAAGACCCGTTTAAGGAGAGGTAACTGTTGTTCAAATGACGGTCGTCTTCCAGTATAGAATCCAGAGGTTAGCAGTGAATATTTCGGAAACAGTAGGAAAGCGTAGTTCAGTTTAGCAGTGGATATCGCAGCAAAGTAGCAGAGCGTAGTACTTCCTTCTGTTCATCTTCGCCTGACAAGTTGGCACTGGTCATTCCGGTAGGGTAGACAAAAATGGCCGCCTTTATACACGACAGATTGAATGTTCTACGTCTTTTGATTGGTTAACCTTCTATTGGTGGACTATAAACTGAGTCAAGGCATTTGGGCTAACTCACTAGTTATATATATATATATATATATACACAAAAAACTGTAACAGTAACTATGTATTGGAAAGATTTTCCGACATGAGTAGTCGAAACCCAGAACGCTTCCCCCGAGATAAGATTAAGGTATCTCATCTCGGGAGAAGCCACCACCAATCACTAACACAAACCAATTGTCATTAACAAGACGCCTACTAGAGGAGGACTTACTTGGCAAATAACTTTAGAAGAATGCTCCAAGACAAGGACTTAGCGACTGATGATAGTCGTGTGAAGAACGGTTTGAAATTCATTATTCCAATGTTGAGGTAATTTTTGTTTTTGCTGTAAGAAATACATATGCTCTGTTAAAACCCAAAAATCGAGCTCTCTGTGGATCAGTTTTAATAATTAATATTACAACGGACCGATTACCTGTACTATTCATATATATATATATATATATATATATATATATATATATATATGTGTGTGGGGGTGTGTGTAAAATATATATATATATATATATATATACATATGTATACAATATTTTTTTCATATAAACAAAAATAGTTTACTCACTACAAAGATGTGATCTTGTTTCGGTGAATTTAGTCGAGGTGCAACTAAATGCACCGAAACGAAGGTGCATCTTTGTAGTGAGTAAACAGTTTTCGTCTATATGAAAAAATTGTAATAAATAATTACTGATCTAGTCTCGGTATTGATCCCACTTTTGAATTAATGCTGTGAACGTTAGAATTTATATATTACTTTCGTTCTCATTACATTCAGATACATAAATACATACATATATATATACATTATTTTTTAAAAAGTATTTATATACAATAGCAAAAATGCTATTGATTTTTTAAAAATTTTTAATTTAAAAAAAATTCCTGAGCTTAGCTGAAAATTCCGACAAATTCCGAGGTACACGAAATGACGCAATTTAATATGAATTTTTAAAACACATATTAATATGATTTTTACCATATTTTATATGTATATATCCATTAATTTTAATTTAATCTATACACATTATATATATATATATATATATATATATATATATATATATATATATGTACAGAATATATACAGTTCCTCAGTGTGGAGACACTTCTGATTACCTCAAACCGGGATCGAACCCGACTAATTTGCAATCAGTCGGAGATTTTACCCCGAAGGAGCAGGACTTGGCTGATAGTGAATTTAGACATATTAATTTTAAACAAACACACCAGTGACCGGAGAACTCGATTCGTCTTAACGAAGAATCTTGCATAAGCAGCAGTAATAGTCACTGTTTACATTTATTTATTCCCACTTCCATAATATATCTATCTATCCCTATCTCTCTGTCTGTATGTCTCTCTCTCTCTCTCTCTATATATATATATATATATATATATATATATATACATACACACACATACATATAGATAGATAGATAGATAGTCTTACAAGCAAATTACTGTCACAAGCTGTTTATCGTCAAAATGTATTACCTTAGGCACACATGCAGGCAAAGATTTTTATAGCTGCACATCAGCGTACATACGAGTTATATAGTAATAGGTATATGGCTATAGATACGCTTGTATACTTTTTGACACCTTTGAAGTCTACAAGCGCAATTTCCGCCGATATTGGTTTTCAAATACGAGACAAAATTAATTTACAGAATTACATAAAATAAAATAAACATACATACACGCAAACAGTAGCTTTTTTTCTTCTTTTTTTTTTAAATCAGCAAATGGCGTCACTTCTGGTTAATTAAACCACATCCGAACAGGCGTCAAAAAATATCCACAGATCAGTGAAGAATATTTGCCCACTTGAAGATTTCTGTTGGGGGCGACTGGCTCCATCCCAAGCCCGATACATTAATATTATTGATGGCGTCTCCGTTTATTTAAATTTCACGATTTTTCATTACTTTTCTCTCAATTTCTACGAGAAGATGCAATCATCTTTCTCTGTTAAGATTTTGCATTCTGTCCCAAAGAACTGTACAAACTCTCCTGGCGCTGCTACAATTATCCCCCCCCGCACTACGCAAAAGAACATGATCTTGTGTCAAACTTAAATTGTCCAAAAACTTCTATTCGTCTTAACATTCCAAGAGGATACCTCTTAACATTCCAAGAGGATAAATTTCACGATTTTTCATTACTTTTCTCTCAATTTCTACGAGAAGATGCAATCATCTTTCTCTGTTAAGATTTTGCATTCTGTCCCAAAGAACTGTACAAACTCTCCTGGTCCTACTACAATTATCCCCCCGCACTACGCAAAAGAATATGATCTTGTGTCAAACTTAAATTGTCAAAAAACTTCTATTCGTCTTAACATTCCAAGAGGATACCTCTTAACATTCCAAGAGGATAAATTTCACGATTTTTCATTACTTTTCTCTCAATTTCTACGAGAAGATGCAATCATCTTTCTCTGTTAAGATTTTGCATTCTGTCCCAAAGAACTGTACAAACTCTCCTGGTCCTACTACAATTATCCCCCCGCACTACGCAAAAGAATATGATCTTGTGTCAAACTTAAATTGTCCAAAAACTTCTATTCGTCTTAACATTCCAAGAGGATACCTCTTAACATTCCAAGAGGATAAATTTCACGATTTTTCATTACTTTTCTCTCAATTTCTACGAGAAGATGCAATCATCTTTCTCTGTTAAGATTTTGCATTCTGTCCCAAAGAACTGTACAAACTCTCCTGGTCCTACTACAATTATCCCCCCGCACTACGCAAAAGAATATGATCTTGTGTCAAACTTAAATTGTCCAAAAACTTCTATTCGTCTTAACATTCCAAGAGGATACCTCTTAACATTCCAAGAGGATAAATTTCACGATTTTTCATTACTTTTCTCTCAATTTCTACGAGAAGATGCAATCATCTTTCTCTGTTAAGATTTTGCATTCTGTCCCAAAGAACTGTACAAACTCTCCTGGCGCTGCTACAATTATCCCCCCCGCACTACGCAAAAGAACATGATCTTGTGTCAAACTTAAATTGTCCAAAAACTTCTATTCGTCTTAACATTCCAAGAGGATACCTCTTAACATTCCAAGAGGATAAATTTCACGATTTTTCATTACTTTTCTCTCAATTTCTACGAGAAGATGCAATCATCTTTCTCTGTTAAGATTTTGCATTCTGTCCCAAAGAACTGTACAAACTCTCCTGGTCCTACTATAATTATCCCCCCGCACTACGCAAAAGAATATGATCTTGTGTCAAACTTAAATTGTCCAAAAACTTCTATTCGTCTTAACATTCCAAGAGGATACCTCTTAACATTCCAAGAGGATAAATTTCACGATTTTTCATTACTTTTCTCTCAATTTCTACGAGAAGATGCAATCATCTTTCTCTGTTAAGATTTTGCATTCTGTCCCAAAGAACTGTACAAACTCTCCTGGTCCTACTACAATTATCCCCCCGCACTACGCAAAAGAATATGATCTTGTGTCAAACTTAAATTGTCCAAAAACTTCTATTCGTCTTAACATTCCAAGAGGATACCTCTTAACATTGCAAGAGGATAAATTTCACGATTTTTCATTACTTTTCTCTCAATTTCTACGAGAAGATGCAATCATCTTTCTCTGTTAAGATTTTGCATTCTGTCCCAAAGAACTGTACAAACCCTCCTGGCGCTGCTACAATTATCCCCCCCGTACTACTCAAAAGAACATGATCTTGTGTCAAACTTAAATTGTCCAAAAACTTCTATTCGTCTTAACATTCCAAGAGGATACCTTAGGCGATGTTTATGCTTGCTTTCACGCAGGATCGTAATCGTTTGAAAACCGAACAAAAACTTGATATCCTTTATTCGACCGACAACACACAAGTGTCTATCACTAGAGGACCTCAGCGATGTTAATGCCTAATACTTCTGTTCCATTTCTTTCTTCATTTTTATAGCCAAACATAATTATTTCTACTGATGTATATTTTTGTGTGTATTTGTAAAGGGCGTGTAAAATTTCAGATATATCTAAAAAATATATCTGTAAATGGACAATATCAATAAAGATAAAAGAAAAACTTAACTTCGCCGAAGAGTTTTGTCATACATAGAAGTAAAATCAACTCCAACTTTGATCTAAAGAATGCCACACTTATTAAAAGAGAAAGTAACTTATTTAGGCGGAATATTCTAGAGAGTGCTACTATTGAGTCTTACCAAAATATAAATCTGAGTCTCGGATTTTTTAAAAATATTTCCGTTACCGAAAGAATTACTCCCCTCCCCATGCCAAAATATGTGATTATAAAAATGTTAAAAAATTAAAAGAAAATAGTTAAATACATTACCTTGAATTATTTAAAATAGATAATACATAATTTAATCCCAAAGTGAAATAATGTAAATATTAATTACATCATAAAAAATATCATCGTGGTATATAAGAATAAAGTGTCGCTGCCGACACTTGAACTTGAACATAGATCGCCAGGTGATCCCATTATCAAATTCAGTAGATCACGTGACCATAGAGGAAGTGTATGGACATCGCCATTTATATCCTATCCTCTATTACTTTTTGGATCGCTATTTCTGTTCTATCCTCTATTTCTATACGGACTGTTATCTCTACTCTATTCACTATACTATTTCTCTATACGGATCACAATATGGATTACTATTATTATTACTATTATTTTCGAACAAGTACTTTTAGTGTGAGTGTTATTTGAAAGCGTCTAACAGTATTGTTCAACGGCGTATTAGTTGTATCTGCGATTACAAAGTCTCTGATGCAACGAGTATTACAAAAGTGACAACGAATTTTTTATTGACATCACAAAACATCATTAATAACATTTACTTGTTTTATTAGACACTACATTACATCAGTTAGGATTCTTGATTTACTTTGTCTTTCAGTTAGCTTGATGTATGTTTAGGAGGGTTCTTCAATGTAGAATATTTTGACAAAACTAACGATATTTTTTACTTTAGTTTATAAATAAGTGTCGTAGAATAACAACCCCTTGATAAAAACTATATTTCCTCTTTTTCCTGTTTTTTTTTTTATTTACAGAATTTGAAGCTAATGTCTGTAATTTTCATCAGAATAAAATTAATTTAAATGCGTTGACATTTATTGAACATTTCGTTTAATGAATTCCAATACTCTAGCGAAACATTTCTCAACCTTTTTACCCTTCCGTAACCCTTAAAATAAATTACATGTCTCAAGGAACCCCTGCGCAAAAACAAAATTATATACCATATCTTTCTCGTTTTATTTTCATCGTAGTTCACGTGGTAAATATCATAGTATATATTTTTGTATAACTGGTTTAAAGAAAAATGAATACTTATTTGTCAAATTTTTCGGTAATGCTAAATAAAATCCATACTGTTCTTTTATAATACTTCCTATCGTTTGCTGATGTCGCTAAAGCGTCTCTCGTTGCGTCCTATTTCGAGTTTCCATTGTGTCGCTCGTAACTTCTTTTCACATTGTCTATGTATTTTTCTTTTAGCTTAGGATCGCTGAGGAGTTTGTTGCATTGCAGTTTGGGTTCTGCGTTAGGCTTCTTCAATTTCCGCAGTTTCACTCTTAGCAAAACAAACAACATAGTGAAAAAATAGGGCAGGTCGGTTTTGGAAGCATGATATTGCACTAAATTTGAACGTTAGTGTTTGAAATGATAAATAATCAATATATTTTTTTTTTCAATATCGTTACCGTCTTTTGAAGAAATGAATTTAAAGATTAAGTCTAGGTTCAAAATTGTAGCGTTGAAATCTAATTCTGATGATCAGTGAAAGGCTTATAGCACAACCTTATAAAATTTATAATTTACTGAAGCTTTACAAATTGTATAGATGCAACATACACGGCACAAACACATTATTACTACATTAATGTGCTTTTAAATAAGATCTTCAGTTATTGAAAACGGGAAATTATACTGAATAATGTAGTTATATTATGGTGTAATGTTCTACTGTACATTAGTTTTCCAATAAAGGTATTTTGACTTGTATTTTGTGCCCAGAAATATCATAGTTTTAGACTTTTAAAATATTAAATATAATCTAACAAATGACCTAACAAATTTTATTCATTGAGTCGCCATTATTATTTTATTTTTATTTTTTGCAATCCCTTACATTTTTTTACACATATTTTACTTATCGAATACAATAAAAAAATCTGCATATTTGTCTCGTGCTGATTCATAATAAAAAAAAATTGTTTTGAATATATATTCCATTCAATGTGTCTAATACAAAACATAAGAACTTTATTTGGATTTATTCGTGAAATAGTAAAATTTCGAAGTCACTTTTTAAGTAAAAATCTGCGGAAATTAGATATTCCCTTACATTTTTCAAATGATATTTAAAAGTAAATGCTCAAAAACTTGTAAAATCTGTGCATCTAATATTTACTACCAGTATTTATCCCATAAAGCTCCAGCTTTTACATTGTGTGCAAACTCGATTTTCTCGAAAGATAAAAAATCAACCAGCTCTATTGAACATATGCCATGGAAATAGCGATATAATATTTTTACACACTTTTTGCTTATTGAATACACTTAAAAAAAACTGCATGTTTTACTTGTGGTTATTCACAATTAAAAGTTTGGCTTGAATATATTTTCCATTCAATCTATCTAATACAAAAAAGATATTAACTTTATTCGGATTTATTCTTGAAATAGAAAAATTTTAGTCTCAGTTTGTAAGCAAAAACCTGCGGGAATTCGCTATTTCTGTACATTTTTTCAGACGGATTTCAAACTGAATGCTCAAAAATTGGTAAAAGCCATGAATCTAATCCTTGGTGTCAGCACTTATCACATCAGACCCCAGCTTTCAAACTTTTATTTTCTAATAAAAGTAAAAATTCAACCTTCCCTGCTGGTTAATAAATGACACCTAATCATTATAATTTGAAATGTCAAAAACAAATGCCACCGAAATATATATATATATATATATTATATATATATATATATATATATATATATATGCAAAACTGAAAACAGTGAGGGCATATGCGGCAGTCGCAAAATGATTACTATCTTACACGGACTTTATTTCTTTAAATCTTAATAATATTCGACATGTATCATGTTTCGAAGAAGCTACCACTTAAGAATTGTTTCAATATAACGCCTGTCTTCTTTAAGCTGTCCTGGGTGTGACGATAAACTACATCAGCGTCCTGGGAAAGACGATAAACGACGTCCAACAGCAAGGTCTCTGATCAGTAGGTTTTGAGAAGCGTGGAACCACCTCTTAATTGCTAGTGTTCCCAGGTCCACTCTGACCCGGGGTGGTAGCACCTGGTAGCGTCCCGGCTATGGGCACATAGTTAACCCCGAAAATGGGACCAAAACACCATGAAAGTGTAAAAATAGGTTTTAATAACAGAAATACTTTAAAAAATTATTACCAGCAATACATTTTCGAAAAAATTTTACCAACAATATGTTTTTTAAAAAATAAATATTATTAGCAATATATTCTTGAAAATATATTACCAGCAATACATTTTTGAAGGAACATATTACCAGAAATAGATATTTGACAAAACAAAATATTACCAGCAATAAACATTTTGTCGGCACTAAATAACCCATTGAGGTGTTGATATGCCGTAAAACAAGTAAAATCTTCTTTAAGTTATATTTAAATATTTTTTTTTAAAGTATAAAAATATATAATTGATAAAGTTATCACGGAATCCTTGGGAGCCTTTTACTGAACCTTATTGTTCCGGGGAACCCCGATTGAGAAATCCTGCTCTATTTATTCGAATGTGCGTCTTGTTTATTGAAGTATATTTCAGTTTATGTATTTAGTAATTAGTTAAGAATTAAAACAAGTTACTGTATATATATTCAAGTTTAAAAATCCATCAACATCTAATGCTATTAAATTTGTAAAAATTCTCTATAAAATTAACCCATGCAAGAATGTGTAATATGTTATACTTTGTACAAACGTTGCTTTTCTACGATTTCTTAATGATATAGTAATTGTGGTACAAGGCCGAAAAAGTTGGTGAACCTGTTCAAAGTTGGTCATTATTAGCTATGTTATACCTCGCTAATTGGATTCACGACCCATTCATTCGTTACAATATACTCATTTATCCGTCATCATTCGCACTTTCATATAGGAAAATACCTCACACGCAATGGGCGCCTACTGGTAAAAAAAAACACACCCTGAGTTAAAAATCCCAATCTGTACAGCTTCCCGAGAAAGACGACAAACAACGTCCAACAGCAAGGCCACTGATCAGTAAGATTTGAGGAGCGTGGAACCTCTTCTTAATTGCTGTTTTTCTCAGGTCCACTCTGACCCGGGGTAATAGTACCCGCGCGAGTCACAGCTATGGGCAAATAGTTAACACCCAAACTTAGGTCAAAATACTATGAAAATGTAAAAATAGATTTTAATACCAGAAATGCTTTGTAAAAAATTATTACCAGTAATAATTTTTGAAGGAAAAAATTATTACCAGCAATACTTAAAGAAAATATTACCAACTATGCATTTTGAAAAAATAAATATTACCAGCAATAAAAATTGCCGACATTAAATAATTTAATAATTTCGAGGTTGACATGCTGTAAAACAAAACAAACGAAACGAAACCAATATGTACAATTGTATATATATATATATATATATATATATGAAAAATCTCTCAGAGTTAACCTGTAGAAAACGACAATATTTATAAAGGTAAAAGACAATCCAATATGGACTTTTTCATGGCAAAAACGTAATTTATTGAAACAAACAACTATTAGGTTGGTGCAAAAATAATGACGTAATAATATCGTTTTTTGACGTTAAAAATACATCAAAAAACGACATTATTGCGTCATTATTTTTGCACCAACCTAATATTAACAACAAAACAAAATGTCCTTAGCAACTGGAAGAATTTACAAAACGCTATTGTATTTTATTGTCAACTAGAAATTCCGTCAAGTACTGTCACGTGTGGAAATATTTTTTTTTTTATTGTTGTGTTGATGGATTCAACAATTTTCTTTTGAATTCTTGATAGAGTTGTTTACGTTTGCTTGTGAGAGTAATAATTCTGTAAGATGATATAGGGGAAAAAAAACTTTCTGTAGATTAATATGTGGATAATATTCAATGGCGGCACTCTCGAGGTTTTTCCTTCTGAGTGAATTATTTTCTTTTTTATGAGTGAAGAATTTTTAAAATTAAATTTTGATTGAATTTATTTCTAAGTATGACTAGTGCATTAGTTAAATTGTTTTTGTGAGGTCTCTTTTGTGATCATAGATGTTCATTCAACGTTGGACACAGACATCTCTGTCGACGTGATGCTTGCGACCAACCCACAAAATAGAGGAGAGCAAGCGCTAGATCGCCTTCTTATGTTCCTTACAGTGCGGAAGTACGACCAACTAGTAAAGGATGAGAGGAAAGACACGCCTCATCCCTCACCTTCAAAGACAACCGCCTTCGGTGCAAAATCTCGACCGACGAGCCGACCTTTGCCTGTACTTCAGACCAATTTTTCTTCAGCTGGAGTCCGGGCTCGATCCACACTCCGAGAAAGCGGACGAGGCAGTTCGTCCAACCAAAGGGTCCCGGAAGGTCGACGATTTTGCAGGCACCTAACCACAAGCTGGAAGACTTGTCGCGGTTAATCCTCTCCCTCGTGACCTTTTCGTACCGTTCAAGGGCCTACAACACCACGTCAATGCGGGACGACACGGAAGTGGGCTCGTCATCGGCGTACGCGGAATCCCTGGTTCGAGCTCTACCAGGGACAATGATTCTACATTAGGCCAGACTGCACGCCCTGTCCTTCAGCCGGCGAAGTAGAGGCTCCGATGTCAAGAGCAATAGCAGATAGCCCTGACGAACCGACCGAGACACCTCAAAATCTCGCGGCAGATTTCAGATCACCAGCACCACAGCGCTGGGGGATTGATACAGCAGGCTAATCTACCGATAGAGGTCGGGTTCGAATCCAGCTGTGATGCAGGACAGCAGCCAGGTAGTGATGGTCGACTCTATCAAATGCCTTGTACTGATCCAAATTTATCACCGCGGCTGTCTCGTTGTCTTTTACACCCTCTAGAATCAGACGCGGGTTGATCTGAATTGTTCGACCCTTTTATAGAACAAATTTGCTCGAGTCCCAACAGAATCTCGGCAACTGACTGCAAACGCAGGATATAGGCCACAATCTTAAACTCTGTATTTGGCAGAGTTATGGGCCTGTAGTTATCTAAATCCCGTCCAACAACCTTGTCCCTTTTAACAGCCTGATCACACTGCTGGAAATCCGGACGAGGACGGACCCCTGGCGGAACCAGTTACTGAACACGTCAGTCAAAATCGGAACAATGATGTGCGATAGCGTCAAGTACAATTAATATTGTAAACCATCAAGTCCAGGAGATTTGCCTTTGCCGACCTTCTTCAATGCCGCGTAAGCTTCGCTCTCCGTGATCTCAACCTCGCAGCCAGCTACTTGAGTCATCGAAAGCCGAGGAAAGTCAGCTAAATAGCTGCGAAACTTTTCGTCACAGAGACCAGGCTCCTTGAAAAACCGACTTTTGAAACGCCGCTGAAATGCCTCGCACACGTCATGGGCCAACCGCAGAGTACGCCCTTCCGAGGTATCGACTCTCAGAATATAACGATGAGAATCTCTACTGATCTTTTCCTTGTGCAATCCTTTGCCCATATTCACGGCTTCGTCAGACATCTTGTTTAACTTAAGCCTAACTACCTGACCCTGGTAGTGCTCACTAGCTGCGCACCGCAGGGCCTCCCTAGCTAGGTTTATTTCTAGGGGAACGTTCCCAGGTCACCGCCAGGGAAAGACTATCTTTAAGAGCCTTCACCTTGTTAGTTTTATGTAGTGTGAGCCGCTGGTTAAATTCGGTTGTGAAGAACGTAATCCTATCCTTAAGCATCTCCAACCATCCATTACAGATAACCGCCCCCATCTGCTGCATGACACTAATTAGATTTTGTCCAATAAGGACAGACTGAACTTCTAGTAGTTAGCCATTCTAGGCCATAGTCTAACGCCGACTAGACACAGACGAGTCTATGGTCCAAATAACCTAGCCAGAAAAAGAAGAAAAAGAAACAGTTCCAAAATGCCGAGAAAATCTGTAAAATGGACAGACGGCAAACATTCCACTCAGAAGAGGACCCTCTTGGGTTTACATTTAATATTGCCTCCGTCGGATCTACGCATGGACCAGATGGGAATACCGGAATTTAAAAAAAAATCTCTTAAGATTTTGTACAGAGAGAGAGAGAGAGAGTCCCAGTAATACTCAAACACTCTGTATAACGGTTTTAAAACTAACCTATCCTATGTACCTTAGCGGTTTTGGCCGAGATGAAGGGATGACGTCGGAGATGGGCACGGGAAGCCTAGGACAATCCATCGGCGTCCTCACCCCAGCAGATTTCTGCCCAGTATATGGATAGGGTATTTTCTATTTTTCTCTTTTTCAACATAGCGAGTTTGAACGCGAATGACCAGAAATATCGGGGTAAGGCGGCCTACTTGCTTTGTGGCCTCTTGTAGTTAGGTGTGGATGTCGCCGTGATCCAAGAGACGCACTTTGTTTGCAACTTTGATGCTTGTGTGTTGTCTAACGGCTTTGTTATCTTTTCAGCATACGGACACCGACTGGCTGGTGAAGCGTACTCTGAATACGAGTGTGGACCTTTTCCACGTCGATGCCGAGGGCCTGGTGATCGTGGCCAATATTGCCCTGAAAAGGGGTTCGTTCCGGATGGTTGTGATTTATGCACCCAACGATCAGCGCGTCTCGTTTTTCTGGTGGATTCCTTGCGCCTGGTCTTAGGGGAGTACTGGAATGCCGTCCTGAACCCTAAATTAAACAGGGGGCGGGGAGATAGTGGAAGTTCGGGTGATCGTAGCTTGGTTGATCTGATTGGCGAAATTGGTCTCATCGATAGATAACTGGTTGATCGCCCAGAGAGGAAGATATGAACGTGGGCCGTCTATTCAGTTATCTAGGTACGTGGATAGAATGTTAGTGAGAAGCGCCGATATAGACCTGTTAGATTATCCCACTTTCTACTGACTAGTCAAAATGAATGAAACGCTGTCAGGCTAACTAATCAACTAAGAGAAAACTCCAAGATGAAAAAAAATCACCATCCTATAAAGCACATTTCAGTTTCATGCCTTCACACTGGAGGCTTTTTATTCGTTTTGACACATTCATTACCAGGACAGCGATGTTTGTAAAAGGATTTACAAGTTTTGTAGATTTATATATTTTTATACTTGAAAAAATTGTTTAAATATGACCTGAAGAAGACCGACATTTTGTCGAAATATTGTTTAACATTGCCAAACACTTTGTTTTTTTTTTCTCTTTATTATATTTTCTTAAATCGCTCTCTTCTTCTTACTCATTATTGTTATTATTATTATTCTATAAAATTTGACATTAAATAAGGCAATAAGTGTTAACATATAAAAACCAATCAAGCTAAAATAACTACTACTACTACTAATAATAATAATAATAGTAATTGCCCCCTTATCGATATGACAGTCTCTGCAGACTGCAATGTATCTTTGAAAGTTTTCAAAAAGCTGTCAAAATACAAGGACCTTGAAATCAAAATTTTAAAAATGTTGCATATGGGAACATCAAAAGTCCCTTTAGTAGTTGGCGCCCTCGGATTGGTTCGAAAAGATTCCAATAGACACAATGAAGGAATTCTTGGCACCCCATGCCTTAAAGAAATACAAAAAAACTGTTCTCACGATTACATCCCACACCATACGAAGGTATTTATCTATGTAAAATATATGTGTTTTGTATCTTTTTTTTTTAAATTTCTAAGTGGAAAATGTCATGATGTCCTTTGTGACCTTAGGTCTCTGGTCGGCACCCGGAAAGAAATACGTACGTACCAGAAATCAAAAGAAATGAAATAATGATAATAATAATAATAATCTTCAAAGAACTGTCATAATAAAAGGACCTTAAAGTGGAAATCTAAAAACATATGCCACATGAGGTCATCAGTAATTTCAGTTGTAGTTGGAGCCCTCGGATTGATTGGAAAAAGATCCGATAGACTCATTGAAGAGATTACTGGGAGGCCATGACTGAAACAAATACAAAAAAGTTGTAACCGCAAGTACAGCTCATATATTACGAAAAGCTTTATCCATGTAAAATGCCTATGATCATATGTTTTCGTTTTATTTATGCATAAAATGACCAGAGAAAAATATCAGGAAGTCATTTCTGATATTAGGTCTTTGGTTGGGACGCGGAAGAAAATGTGTACAGATATCAACGGTAATCATAATAATAATAATAATAAAATAATTATTATTATTATTATTATTATTATTGTTATTATTATTATTTTTATTATGAGTAGTAGTAGTAGTAGTAGTAGTAGTAGTAGTAGTAGTAGTAGTAGAAATACCCGCGAAAATTTTAAAATTTTCTTGTTTTAATTTTTGAATGAATTTTAATTCTTAAGTTAATGATTGAAATATGCTCATGGCAAGATCCACTACTATACAATTGTTTTGTTTAATATTTGAGCTTATCAACTTTAAGAAAATATTGCAATAACAATTATAAGTGTGAATACAAGTCATTATTTAAAGACGTAACAGGGTACAAATGAAATGATTTAACTCGCCGAAGTTATTTATTTCACCGAAACAGATGTTTTCACCGCTTGTATGTTTGTTTGTTTGTTTGTTTGTTTGTTTCTTTTTCATTGGAGCCAAACAACATCTTTGATATATCTTTTCCGTTGCTCGTCGCGGAAAAAAAGAATAGTCAATTATTTACGAGATACTAGCAGGACTTAGCGTACGTTCAACTAATTAAGGAGTAATAATAATAATAATAATAATAATAATAATAATAATAATAATAATAATAATAATAATAATAATGGCAAGATAAACAGCTTCACGGTCAATGCTCTACGTGTACCAGGCTAGATGATGTAGACAAACCCGTACCCATCAGTGCCTACGTAGAAACTACACAGGATCAATGCTTGCTAACTAGAAATTACAAAGCACACATACTGAAAAATTGTGTTAGTTCAAAATGCAGATTCTGTGATAAATATCCAGAAAGAACTGACCATCAGTTTGCGCCATATTGGCACCCAATGAATTATAAACACGGCACGACAGAGTGAGCTAAAATCTGCACTGGAAAACCTGAAACGCTTACGGAAAAGAAACTTCAAGAAATTGGTTACGGAGATTGGACATGTAACAATTTTATGGGACTTTACAATAAACACAGAACGATCAAAGCTAATCGCCATAGTGATTTAGAGACCGTAAAGAAAATATGTCTTCTTATTGACATGGCAGTCTCCGTAAACTATAATTTATCTTTGAAGATCTTCAAAAAAAAAAAAAAAAAAAAAAAAAAGCTATTAAAATATACAAACCTTGAAATGGAAATCCCAAAAATGTGGCTGATGACGACATTAACAATTCAAATTGCTACAATTTGAATTGTTAATGTCGTCATCAGAGCCATCAGAATAATTGCAAATGATTCCATTAGACTCACTGAAGGAATTCTTGGAAGACCATGTCTTAAAGAAATACAAAAATTGTACTCACAACTACAGCCTAGACTTTACGTAGGCCTTTATCTATGTAAAATATATGTGATTTTTTTTTTCGAAACAGCTCAATAGAAAATAGCATGTGGCCGTTTCTGAACTTAGGTCTCTGGTTGGGACCCGGAAAGAAATGAGTATGCACCAGAAAACAAAGGATATAATAATAATAATAATAATAATAATAATAATAATAATAAACGAGAAGAAGTAATACGAGAAAGTGCTGAAAAGTTCGTGACCCGATGAACTGACAAACATTTGACCAAATATTTTTGGAAGGAAGGGGCGGGAGAGAGCTTCGTGGTTTGGATGAGGATTTTCAGCACCCCCTTTCGTAATAGCAAAGGTGAAGCGGTGAATACGGGAGGAAAGAGAGAAGTGAAGGAAAGAGAGAAAAGGAGAAGGGGAGAAAAGGAGAAGGGAAGGAAAGAGAGTGAACAAAAAAAGGAAAAGAAAGGAAAAGGAAACATGTTCTTCAATGGCGGCAACGGCGGTGTCGGTGGTGAGGGATTTATGTTATGATTTCCGCTGTTCTCTGACATTCAGATAGCTTTTGATTTATCGATTTTTCTTCGCACAGGAAATCGATTGATGTGTCGAAACAGAGAATTATCGAAGGTAGCAAAAGTTTGACTGCAAGATTAGAGTTAAGTCGCGAAGAGTCTTTCAATGCCAGCCTTTCGTTGCCTCCGTTTCACAAAAAGGAGAAAGAAGGTCGGCATCAAAAAACGGAAAGACGTAGTCCGAGATTTGCCACGGGACGCGGTTATCTTTTGGTCAGAACGTTGGAGTATAGCAGGTTATGTAAATGTCTCTATGTGCAAGTGTGCATATAAGATTCAAGATTTGTTCATATATCTTAATATAATTAGAATAATGGTGATGACGATGATAATGATAATAAAAATAGTAATAATAATAATAATCATTATTATTATTATTATTATTATTATTATTAATTAGATTAGTCCATATATATTAATATAATAATAATAATAATTATTATTATTATTATTATTATTATTATTATTATTATTATTATTATTATTAAATTGGTTCATATATCTTAATAATAATAATAATTATTATTATTATTATTATTATTATTATCATCATCATCATTATTATTATTATTAAGTTGGTTCATATATCTTAATAGAGTAATGATAATAATTATTATTACTATTATTATTAAATTGGTTCATATATCTTAATATAATAATAATAATAATAATTATTATTATTATTATTATTATTATTATCATTAAATTGTTTCATATATCTTAATATAATAATAATAATAATAATAATTATTATTATTATTATTATTATTATTATTATCATCATCATCATCATCATCATCATCATCATTATTATTATTATTATTATTAAGTTGGTTCATATATCTTAATAGAGTAATAATAATAATTATTATTACTATTATCATTAAATTGGTTCATATATCTTAATATAATGATAATAATAATAATAATAATTATTATTATTATTATCATTATTAAATTGTTTCATATATCGTAATAGAATAATAATAATAATTGATATTATTATTATCACAATTATATTGGTTCATATATCTTAATATAATAATAATAAGAAATAATAATAATAATTATTATTATTATTATTAACATTAGATTGTTTCTTTTATCCTAATATAATAATAATAATAATAATAAGAAGAAGAAGAAGAAGAAATTAAGAAATACAAAAAAATGTTCTCACTAGTACAGCTCACACCTTACGAAGGGCTTTGTCTTTGTATTTTTTTCCTTTTTTTAAAGTGAAAAATGCCATGATGCCATTTCTAACCTTAGGTTCCTGGGTGGGACCCGGAAAGAAATGAGTACACATCAGAAATCAAAGGAAATAAAATAAAGATATTAAGAATAATGCAAATTCTATGATAAATATCCAGAAACAATTGAGCATCTTATGTCAGGTTGCGTGGTATTGGGTATGCAACTGAATATAAAACACGAAATGAATGAGAGGGCCAAAGATGAGGACAATAGTCCGACTAATGTAAATAAAAATCTCAATATACCTGAAACTCTACCAACAAAAAGGAAGTGAATACCATCCACGTAAAACAGAAAGCAAAACAACTTGGCCAAATAAAATTACGAAATAAAGGGAAGGGCACAGTGTTGCATGGCTAACATCTAAAAAGAAAGAAAGAAGCAGATGTGGACCAACAGAAAACACATTAGTAGGTTGAGGAGCACCGCTTTGAAAGCTGAGACTGAAGGCCTAATTATTTCAGCTCAGGGCAAAAGCCTCACAACCAGATCCTATCACTATAATATAATTAAGGATGGAAGTAACCATGAGAATGCAGGATCTGTGGAAAATATGATAAAACTATCGACGATATTACCTCAGGATGTCTAGAACTAGCAAAAAAATGAATTTGCCCACAGACATATCTGCACTGGAAGATATGCAAGAAGCACAAAAGCGAAACCACTGAGACATGCTATGAACACTAACCAGACATAGTTACCCAAAATAACGATATAACTATCTTCTGGGGCATGCCAATTCAAATTGATAGGGAAATAAATACTAGCAGACCTGATACCATCATAATAGGCAAGAAATTCATGAACTTTATTCTTATTGACATCGAGAGAAACAAATACATGAAAATTATCGAGAAATTGTCCAAATGCAAGAACCTGACGATGGAGATCAACAGAATGTGGACAATGAAGACTGAGACTGAAACCAATAGTGATCGGAGCTCTGGGCCTCGTGAGAAAAGGATTGGACAATTTTACTAACAGTGTCTCAGGTAAAATCAACATAGAATTTGCCCAGAAGATCGCCTTACTAAGAACCTTACAAATACTAAGAAAATCAATTAATGATAATTATCCTATAGGGCCTGAGGAACATAATTTGGACCCAGATCTACAGAATACAAAGCAGGAAACATAACATACAGAAATGATAATATTAATAATGATAATAATAATAATTTTTATTATTATTATACTAAGATTTATTAACCCTATTTGGATCGAATAATAATAATAATAATAATAATAATAATAATAATAATAATAATAATAATAATAATAATAATAATAATTGTAAGAAGAAGTAGAAGAAGAAGAAGAAAAAGAAGAAGTTTTATTTTTTAAATCGGTATCATCCCATTCAAGGCAATAATGCAACTAAGACACAAGGGGTTACTGGGTGTGACAGAATTAGGATCAGAAACTTCAATAATGAGCGGGAAGATGAAAGAATATTCAGGTGGACAGTAGATAGCGATTGACATTGCATTTAAATTTTTGCAGATTAAAGTTGGCTGGAGATCATGGAGCCGGAAAGGAGTTCCACAAGCGATAAGTGCAGGAAAAGAAACCTTTAGCATAGACTTTACGGTTACATCTAGCCAGCTCAACTATAATTGATAAGATCTTGACGCCGGTCTAGTACTGCACTTAAATACAAAAAATTTAGGTACCATAGCGGAAAGCGCATCCGAATAATTGCCATGAAATTATTTATAGAAAAGACACAGAGAGGCTACCTTACGGCGGTGGGAAAGTGTCTGAAACTGAGATGCCAGATCAGGACCAATAATATTGATGCTCGTTCAGCGGATTTTTGCATGATGCTCAAGATAAATAACAGGGGCAGGGTTATTTTAAGTATGGAAGAATTGTAGATTTATAAATATGTAAGATAGATTCTGGAGCGAAAAAAATGTCTCGGATGGTATAGTAAACCAACTTTCTTTGTAGCTCTTCCAGTATTCTTCTTACTATTATTTTACTATTAACATATATGAATCAATGTAGAATCATATAATGATAATAATAATAATAATAATAATAATAATTTTATATTATTATTATTATTATTATTATTATTATATGCACCAATATTGGATAGTATAGGCAAACTTACATAATAATAATGCAGCGGCAGAGAACTTAAAAAAGAAAGTGTTGAGGCGTCCTCCCCTTTTTACACAAATGGACTCACCCAACATATACATATACTACTGCTACGTGAAGACCCGATAGCTGAAGAGGAGGAGTGAACAGTTGTAGGTAACCGGAAGAGTGAGAGTTAGGTAACAGACAGACAGAACTAACGTAGCGAGCAAGAGTCAGAGTAAGCGAGCACGTAGACTCAGTAAGAAGTCATACAGCGATACTTAAATACCAAAGACTGTATAGATATTTTACTACTAACTCTTATTCCTGGAACTACTAACCTGATTTACCAGTTTGTATTATTATGTTAATACATCATTTTCCTATATTCATTCTTGGCGTTTGTTATTTATTGGTACCGGATTTCATTCCGCAATCCACAAAAGAAAGCAAATGCAATGTACAAAATGCAAAACGTCCTGGGTAATACGATAAACTACATCCGCTTCCTGGGTAAGACAATAAACGACATCAGCGTCCTAGGTATGACGATAAACTGCATCCACGTCCTGGGTAAGACGATAGACTATATCCGCGTCATGGGTAATACGATAGACTACATCCACGTCCTGGGTAAGACAATAAACAACATCCCCGTCCAAGGTAAGACAAAAAACTACATCCGCGTCCTGGGTTAGACGATAGACTACATCCGCGTCCTGGGTATGACGATAAACTACATCCGCGTCCTGGGTAAGACGATAAACTACATCCGGGTTCTGGGAAAGACGTTAAACTACATCCGCGTCCTGTGTAAGACGATAAACTACATCCGGGTTCTGGGAAAGACGTTAAACTACATCCGCGTTATGGTTAAGACGATAAACTACGTCCGCGTCCTGGGAAGACGATAAACTATTAGGTTGGTGCAAAAATAATTTCGTTTTCTAACATATGTTACTATGTGAGAAAACGAAATTATTTTTGCACCAACCTACATCCAAAAGCAAGGCCTCTCATCAGGTTTTGAAATGCGTTGAGCTACCTCTTAATTGCTGGTGTTCCCATGTCCACCCTGACCCGGGGTGGTAGCGCCTGCTAGGGTCCAACCTATGTGCAAATAGTTGACCCTCCCAAACTGGGGTCAAAATACCATGAGAATGTAAAAATAGGTTTTAATACCAGAAATACTTTGTAAAAATAAATAAATTTGGAGGAAAAAAATATTACCAACAATACATTTTTGGGAAAAAAATATTACCAGCAATAAAAATTGTCGGCATTAAATAACCCACTGAGGTTGATATGTCATAAAACAAAACCAAACCAAACTAAATGCAGTAAAGATGACGATATAAACATTTTCATGGTCAATAACTTGCCAATACCGAACAAGCTGATATAAACAAACCTCGTACGCATCAGTGGTCACGTAGTGCACGGTTGAAAGCTGAAAACCGAAGGTCTTATTCGTACTAAACAGGACTAATTCTTACTGACTAGAAATTACCACGTATACATACTTAAAAATTTTGTTGGCCCAAAATGTAGATTCTTTGATAAATATCCAGAAATAATTGGCCATCTTGCATCAGTGTTAGCCTCAACTGAATATAAAAAACGGCATGCTAGAATGGGCCAATATCTACACTGGGAAATATGCAACTGGAAAATTTACGGGAAGAAAACTGCAAGAAACTGTTATGAACATCATCCAGACCCGGTTACACAGATAGGACCTGTAACAATTTTTATGGAAATTTACAATACATACAGACAGAACAATGAAAGCTCATCGACCAGACATCGCGATAAAAAAACACAAGAACAGAATGTGCTGTTTTATTGATATGGTTGACCCCATGTTGTAGATGAAGGCCTCGGATTGATTGTGAAAGCGTCCGATAGACTCACTGAGAGGAATAATGGAAGTCCATGCCTTAAAGAAATACAACAAAATTGTACTCAAAATACTCATCAAAAAATGAGTGAGTTTTTTTTTTTTGTTTTTGTTTTTTACATTTTGTTGATTTTTTTTTCTGACACTTAATTCTTACCCAAAATGCAGCACCCACTGAATATAAAATTCGGCTTTATAGATGGGGAAATATTTGAACTGGAAAATATGCAACGTTTACAGGAAGAAAAATGCAAGAAACTTGTATGAACATCATCCAGGCCCGGTTACATAGATCGGATCTGTAACAATTTTTATAGGATTTTACAATACATAGAGAACAATCAAAGCTAATCGAACAGATATCGTGATCAAAGGCCGCAAAAACAGAATGTGTTTTCTTATTGACAAGGTAGTTACTGCAAATTGTAATCTATCTTTGAAGATCTTCAAAGAAGAAAAAAACTATCATAATACGAGGATCTTGAAGTGAAAAGCTAAAACATCTGGCACATAAAGACATCAATAATTTCAGTTGTGGTTGAAGAGCTTGGATATGGAATATATGGAAGCCCCATGCTTTAAAGAAATACAAAAAAAAATGGACTCACAAGTACAGCCCACACATTGCGAAGTGCTTTATGCGTGCCAAATATGTGTGACCTTATGTTTGTTTTTTTACAAAAATGAACAGCGGAAGATGACATAAAGCCATTTTCTCTTTTAGGAAGGTAATGTGTATACAATAGAAATCAAAGGAAATAATAATAATAATAATAATAATAATAATAATAATAAACTGTAATGAACACCATCCTGTTCCGATTACAGAGACAGGATCTCTAGAAATTTTATGGGACATTAGACACAGACAGAACAATCAAAGCTAATCGCCCCGACATGATGATTAAAGAGCGCAAAAACAGAATGTGATTTCTTATTGAAATGGCAATTCCTGTAAATTGTAATCTGCTTCTGAAGATCTTTAAAAAATACTATCAAAATACAAGGATCTTGAAGTGGAAATCTAAAAAATATGTCACATGAGTACATCAGTAATACCAGTAGTAGGTGGAGCCCTTGGTTACATTGGATAAGGTTCTGATAGACTCATTAAATGGATTCCTGGTAACTCATGCCTTAAAGAAATGATAGAAAATGTACAGCCCACACCTAACGAAGGGCTTTATCTATATAAAATGTGTTTGATCTTAAATTTTATTTTTACAAAAAATGATCAGCAGAAGATGTCATGAAGAAATTTCTGACCTTAGGAAGGTAATATATATATACAACAGAAATCAAAGGAAATACTACTACTACTACTACTACTGCAGCTACTACTACTTCTACTACTACTCTTGCTACTACTAATAATAATAATTCCACTGCATTCATCATCAGTTTTATTTGGAATCCTTGGTTATACTGGACAGCGTTCCGATAGTCTAATTGAATGAATTCCATGCCTTAAAGAAATTATTTTTAAAAAAAAGGTACTTACAAGTACAGCTCACACGTTAGGAAGTGTTTTATCTATGTTAGATGCGTGTGATCTTAGATATTTTTTTTTACAAAAAATGATCAGCAGATGTGATGAAGCCATTTCTGACCTTAGGAAGGTAATATATATACAACAGAAATCAAAGGAAATACTACTACTACTACTGCTGCTGCTAATAATAATAATAATAATAATAATAATAATAACAACAACAACAACGTCATTGCAGTCATCATCCTAAGGGTAATGTTGATCGTCTACATGTGCCCAGATCCATACTGCAAAAGGTTTCTCTAATGACATGGTTATGGATTTCTGATGAGTTAAATGTGCAAATGTAACATTCAAAAAGAGATTTTGTCACAAAGCTAATCGCCAAGTCATCGTAATCAATGACCGCAAAAACAGAATGTGATTTCTTATTGACATGACTGTTCCTGCAAATTGTAATCTAACTTTGAAGATATTAAAAATAAAATAAAAAAACTATCAAAATACAAGGATTTTTAAAGTGGAAATCTCCAAAAAATCTGAAACATGAAGACATCAATAGTTCCATTTGTGGTTGGAGACCTCGAATTGATTGTAAAAGTTTCCGATAAAACTCACTAAAGGAATCGTACCCTGAAAAAATACGAAAAACTGTACTCACAAGAAAAGCTCACAGATTGCGAAAAAGTTTATTTATGTAAAATGTGTGTGATCTCAGTATGTTTTTTAGTTCTTTACAAAAATGATCAGTGGAAAAAGCCATATAGCCATTTCTAACCTTAGGTCTCTGGTTGGGGCCCGGAATGAAATATGTATACAGCAGAAATCAAAGGAAATAATATTCAACGCTTACTAGGGCAGGCCAGCCAGCATATTACTGTAGATAATTGAGCACCTTATCCCATAAATTTCGCACACTTTAAAACACACACACACACACACACACACACACACTCTCTCTCTCTCTCTCTCTCTGTATATATATATATATATATATATATATATATTTGTGTGTGTGTGTGTGTGTGTGTGTGTGTGTGTGTGTGTGTGTGTGTGTGTAAAAGTTCAGGTATTCGTCCTTGCATTGAATACTGCTGCCATATGTGGTCTGGTGCCCCCGCTGTCCATCACGAGGTCCTAGAGAAAATACAGAGACGGATATTCAATGTCCTGGTCTGGCATTTCGTCTACAGTCACTTTCTCACAGACGTGATGTGTCCTTTCTTTCCTGCAAATATTTTCATGCCAACAGCTCTGACGAGATACCTTCTACCCAAACTGCATGAATTTAAGCGTGCAACTAGGTTGGCATTTCGGTCCCACCCTTTCACTGTTGAAACAGTTAAATGTAACCGCTTCTTCTACTTTAACAGCTTCTTTTCTCGCACTTCCCGACACTGGAACTCCCTTCCTCCCTGATAGCTATAATCTTCAAATATTCATTGTAATGTCAATCGACATCTTCCGATGACTTGATCTTGATCCATGTCCTTCTCTCTATCCTTTCCTCAAACGCCCCTCTTTACTTTTGGCCTCAATCTCTGTAACACCATGCGGGCTAATGCCACTCTCGCCTTGCTTGGTGTGCAATGCTCAAAAAAAAAAAATGAACTATATTAATGCATATTTTGATTCTGTTTTTATATCTCGTTTTTTTGACTTCCCGCGGTGGAGGCAACTGTTAGCGACACAGCTATGGCCGAATAGTTAACCAAAACCAAAACCAAGACCAAAACACTACGAGAGCAAAACTATGTTCAAAAAAGAAACAACAATATATTTTTAACGCAAAAGGATCAATACATTTTATTATTAGTTGAAGACATACAATTGCGTTCAAAATATATTTAGTTGAAGCCATAAAATTGTCTCCAGATTATTCAGATTTCGGCATTAAATAACCCATAGAGGTGTTGATATGCCGCTAGCAACAAACCTACGTTTTTATCATCGTTTTCTTTCTTTTCTTCATCGTTTTCTTCCTCTTCTTCATCATCGTCTGTCTCTACTTCATCTTCGCCTTCCGTGTCTTTTCTTCTTTTTCTTCTTCTTTTTCTTCTTCTTTTTCTTCTTCTTTTTCTTCTTCTTTTTCTTCTTCTTTTTCCTCAAAGTTTTCATCAGTTTTCTTCACGTTGTTCTTACACCTGCCATTTTTATTCTTTCTTCTTACTTCTGCCATTCGTCTTCCTCCTTTTCTTTATCGTTACCTTCCTCTTCTTCATCATCGTCTGTCTCTACTTCATCTTCGCCTTCCGTGTCTTTTCTTCTTTTTCTTCTTTTTTTTCTTCTTTTTTTTCTTCTTCTTTTTCTTCTTCTTTTTCTTCTTCTTTTTCTTCTTCTTTTTCCTCAAAGTTTTCATCAGTTTTCTTCACGTTGTTCTTACACCTGCCATTTTTTTTCTTTCTTCTTACTTCTGCCATTCGTCTTCCTCCTTTTCTTTATCGTTATCTTCCTCTTCTTCATCTTCGACTTCCGTTTTCTTCATTAATAACTCATAGAGATTGATATTATCGCTAAAGCAGATCAAAAAACAACTTGTTCTTCTATATGCCACATCAATTCAGGACGTTGTCGAACATGGCTAACCACAGCTTCCTGCCCTTTGTACCTTTCAATAAATGATGTCTTTTCGCACTCTTTTCCAAAATCTAGTCCACCGTCAACTTACTCATGATCGCTGTACAGGCTAAATATTTTTTCCACTATCCCTGGTTTCATTCAATCTATCCGGTCAATATCAAATTTTTCAAGGCCTCTTTCCTTATGGTTCCTAAATTTTTCAATTGTTAAGTATATGGAATCCTCAGCATCCTTCTGGAGAAATTTCAACTGTCTCTTACTGATGTTAAATATAAAATAGTTTTTGTTTCAATTTTCTCTAAAATTTCGTCGTTGCTCACATATTCGGTCCATGGTATCCTCATCATTCTTCTGTAGAAATTTCAACTGTCTCTTCCTGATGTTAAGTATAAGCCTTCTTCTTGTTTCCATTTTCTCTAAAACTTCGTCTTTGCTCACATATTCGGTCCATTATATCCTCAGCATCCTTCTGTAGAAATTTCAACTGTCTCTTCCTGATGTTAAGTATAAGTTTCGTTTTTTTTCCATTTTCTCTGAAACTTCGTCGTTGCTCACATATTCGGTCAATTGTATCCTCAGCATCCTTCTGTAGAAATTTCAACTGTGTCTTCCTGATGTTAAGTATAAGTTTCTTTTTTTGTTTCCATTTTCTCTAAAACTTCGTCGTTGCTAACATATTCGGTCTATGGTATCTTCAGCATCCTTCTGTAGTAATTTCAACTGTGTCTTTCTGATGTTAAGTATAATTTTCTTTTTTTTTTCCATTTTCTCTAAACCTCGTCGTTGTTCACATAATCGCTCTATTCTGTTTTCATCGTCTTCTATAAAATACTTACCTTTAAACGTAAGTTTAATCTCGTTTAAAATAAATTTTCGTTTGTCTTTCTTCATATCTGTATGTACGTACGTCTCTATGTGTTCCTCCGTGTGTCTGATTTTAATCGTTTGTCGATCGATTTTATCGCCGTGAAACTTGTATCTACACGTATGCTCCTAACGTTTTTAATAAAACCCAAGAAGAAATAACATATATTTACTGGATAAGGAGTTGTCGAAAAAGTCACTGAGCAATGTATGAAAAAATTTCATGTTAGCATGCATTAGTCTGAATTTTATTTCGTTTGAATGATTAATTCATATTGTGTTTATTTCCATACCAATATATATATTCTCTTGCATATATATATATATATATATATATATATATATATATATATATATATATATATATATATATATATATATATATATATATATATATATATATATATATATATAAGCAAGAAAATATATATTGGTAAGCAAATAAACAATGTTGCTTTTCTGCGTATTACAAAGTAAATGTGCGGACTTTTATATTCAAAAGTCACGCAATATACAAGTAATATATATGTGCAAGAGAATATATATATATATATAAATATTTGTGTGTGTGTGTGTAAGAGAATACACAGACACACGCGCACTCACACAAGCGCGCGCAAACACAAATGCGCGCACACACTCGCACACACACACATATATATATATATATATATATGAATAGATATAGTCTTAAGATGTGCTATATTTAAGTGCTCAATATCAGAGATAAAGCGTGTGTAAATATAAAAGTGAACATTGAAGTCAACACTTAGAGGCGACAGGCTGTTTCATGCTATATGCAATCCTCAAGTCAAATACCCCATTTTTTATGTTTATACGTTCTTTTTATAGATACAAATATTTAAGTAAATGCTCTGTTTATAATAAACTGCATTAAGCAACATTTACTGGCCTGAATATCCGAGAAATTTTCATAGAAAATATTCGTCCTCCGACAGGATTCGAACCTGTATCCTATACGGAACCGTCATATAGCCTGATGTGCCGATGTGCTGTTTGTTATAAACAGAGCATTTGCTTAAATATTTGTATTTATAAAAAGAACGCATAAACAAAGTCATAAATGACTGTCAGACTTTGTCTATATATATATATATATATATATATATATATATATATATATATATATATATATATATATATATATATATATATATATATATATATATATATATATATATATATATATAAAAGGTAAGTTTTTAAGGATATTGTTTGTTTCAATCCTGGTAGGAAAAACAGCAAAATCATTCCCTCCCTCAAATTTATAGACATATGAAAAGGATACATTGTAGGGCTTGTTTAAAACTTGGCGGACGGTGAATCTTTTGCAGTTAATCCTAACAGGATTGGAACCAACTTTTATATATATGAGTCCCAAATATAGGACGAAACGGCCGTCCAGTCCTTTCTGAGGTTTCTATCTGACTCGATGAATCAATTAATATAATTATCAAATCCTCCTAATTACTATATATATATATATATATATATATATATATATATATATATATATATGTACACATACACAATGAAAAAAAACTGAAATGAATCATAAAATGTTTTTTGCTTTATCGTATTCAATGAAATATTTATAAAAGAAGGACTGCTACACAAATACCTTGGTAATTAAATACCTCCGTAAACTAATGGTGAAAAACGCGCTTATGTTGCACAAGACGTTTTATTTTTTTTTCCTTTCACAGAATCTCCTTCCCTGTTAATGCCCTTAATTCAGTGGTGAACATTTCACAGCAGAAATTTCAGTTCGACATACTGCTAAGTACAATGGGTCAGGCTACGGAGTTATTGATCCACTCTCGACCATTGTATATTTTTGACAAGGGTATTGTGTTCATGCATTTAATTTCAGTATAAGATTTTTTTTATAAGCGTTTCTTCTTTTTCTTCTTCTTCATCTTCTTGCGTATACATATATATATATATATATATATATATATATATATATATATACATGTGTGTATGTGTGTATATATTAATTCATTCGATTTTTGTAACGCTATTGCAAAGCTATAATATTTTTGATAAGTTGATGTTGACATCAACAAGAATTAGCTGTACAAATCTCAGCTTTTAGCAGAGAAAATAGCCGTCAATGATGCAGGCATATTCACAAAAAAAAAGTTAGGTATGTTCAGGAAAACAATTTCATACCAATAAAGACCCGAGTAAACCATAAGAAAGAGAAAAAGAAAATTAAGAAAAAAAAAAAATATATATATATATATATATATATATATATATATATTTAAATAAAACTAGCTACATTTGACCTGGTAATTTCACACATGCTCTCAGCTCTTAGCGAAGTCATAAAAACACTTTGGTGCAATTTAAAAAGATACTTTCTGCTTGTCGAATTTGTGAAAAGATTTTCGCCTCTCCACCAGTCTTATTTTTCTTGGCGTTACCATTTTATGGAATGATTATATTGGCATTTGATAAGACGGTATTTAGTCACAGAGGAGAAGAAAGAAGAAGAAGAAGAAAGATGGAAAATGACTGCAAGAAAAATTTGAATAAAGAAGGATTGTCTGCAAGAGGAAACGGAAGTCATGATCGTAATGCAGAAGAAATCGAAAAAATGAAAGAAGTCGTGAAAGAAATAACGTAAAGAAAATAAAAGACGGAAAATAGATAAAAAGTGACGGAAAGAAAATAAATATAAGAGAATAAGAACAAAAAAAAAATGAAGAGAAAGACAGAAAGAAATATTGAATAAAAACAAGCTGAAAGAAATTTGATAAACAAGAAAGAAAGTAAAAAGAAAGAAAGAAAAATAATGAAAACTGGCAGAGAAATTAAAGTCGGAAATATTCAAAGGAATGAAACAGAAAAGTCAAGAAAAATTAAAAAGAAGAAAGAAAGAAAGAAAGAAAGAAAGAAAGAAAGAAAGAATGGTACGGGAACGTAGATGGCAAAGATAGCAGCAAATAGAAGCAAGTGCAAAAGAAAGAAAGAAAGAAAGAAAGAAAGAAAGAAAGTGGAAGGTATATGGTAAAGATAGCGCCAAATAGAAGCAAGAAAGAAAGAAAGAAAGAAAGAAAGAAAGAAAGAAAGAAAGAAAAAGAAAGTGGAAGGTGTATGGTAAAGATAGCACCAAATAGAAGAAAGAAAGAAAGAAAGTGAAAGGTATATAGTAAAGATAGCACCAAATAGAAGGAAGAAGGAAAGAAAGAAAAAAGGAACAAAGAAAGAAGAGTTAAAATAGAAAGTAAAGAGATGAAGAAGAAACGAAATAAAAAAGAAAAAGCAGGAAAACTCAAAGATAAAACAGAACAAAACATTTAAATATGTAAACTGCCACAATGAACTGGGTGTAGAAATTAAGAAGATGCCTAATTTTAAGAGCAATTTTGAAGTCTACAATATCACCTCCACACAATTAAGCGAGTATCATAGAGTATTATAAAAGTCTTGAAAAAGGCTGAAGATATACAGATAACAGTTTTGATAGCAGACACAGAAAGGAGATTGCAAGAATTCCTACAGAAAGAGTGAAGGAAAATGAAAAGAAAGGACAAAACCAGAATTCCAAGAAAACAGAATGTATAGTTGCCAGCCATAGGAACAACCTCGAGATGCAATTTACATATTACAGATACCAAAATCAAACAAGTACAACAATTAAAATATCTGGGAAGTATTTCAACATAGGACGAAAAGTGAGACACTGACATGCCGAAGCGAGTTGGGATATCGAAAGTGTCTTTAAAAAGCTGAGAAAATGATAATAAAAAAAAGGAAAATGTTAACAGAAACGAATCAAGGAAGACAGAAATGTTACGTAACATTAGTATACCTACATGGCAGCGGATGCTGGACAATCTCACAGACGAAGAAGAAATCCCAAACAATATAAATGTGGTGTCACAGAAAGATGCTGAGATCCATTGAAAGAATATGTAAGCAGTGAGATTTTAGAGAAAATGTAAGCAAAAGGGTAATTTATACTTAATATCAGGAAGAGACAGTTAAAATTTCTACAGAAGGATGCTGAGGATACTATGGACAGAATATGTGAGCAACGACGAAGTTTTAGAGAAAATGGAAACAAAAAGGAAACTTATACTTAACATCAGGAAGAGACAGTTAAAATTTCTACAGAATGATGCTGAGGATACTATGGACAGAATATGTGAGCAACGACGAAGTTTTAGAAAAAATGGAAACAAAAAGGAAACTTATACTTAACATCAGGAAGAGACAGATGAAATTTCTACAGAAGGATGCTGAGGATACCATGGACAGAATATGTGAGCAACGACGAAGTTTTAGAGAAAATGGAAACAAAAAGGAAACTTATACTTAACATCAGGAAGAGACAGTTGAAATTTCTACAGAAGGATGCTGAGGATACCATGGACCGAATATGTGAGAAACGACGAAGTTTTAGAGAAAATGGAAACAAAAAGGAAACTTATACTTAACATCAGGAAGAGACTGTTGAAATTTCTACAGAAGGATGCTGAGGATACCATGGACCAAATATGTGAGCAACGACGAAGTTTTAGAGAAAATGGAAACAAAAAGGAAACTTATACTTAATATAAGGAAGAGACAGTTGAAATTTCTACAGAAGGATGCTGAGGATACCATGGACCAAATATGTGAGCAACGACGAAGTTTTAGAGAAAATGGAAACAAAAAGGAAACTTATACTTAATATAAGGAAGAGACAGTTGAAATTTCTACAGAAGGATGCTGAGGATACCATAAACCGAATATGTGAGCAACGGCGATGTTTTAGAGAAAATGGAAACAAAAAGGAAACTTATACTTAATATAAGGAAGAGACAGTTGAAATTTCTACAGAAGGATGCTGAGGATACCATGGACCGAATATGTGAGAAACGACGAAGTTTTAGAGAAAATGGAAACAAAAAGGAAACTTATACTTAACATCTTGAAAAACGATTGAAATTCATAGAGCACATAATGAGGAAAGAAAACTTGGAAATTTTGATACTCACAGGACAACGTGAACGCAAGTGGCGATGATGACAACAACATGCAACCTGCCTAGCGTGCTTGAGTATGCAGGAGAGATAACAAATAATAAAATTTATTAAGCGCTTCAAAGGGCAGGAAATAGTGCAGAGCCATGATCCCCAACGACTTAAAGTGACACGCAACACAGAAAAGAAGGAAGAGGAATGCCATAGGGACGTCGATCCTGGCCCTACACATCTTTCTGTAGCTCTTAATAAATTTTCTCCCATTTTTATTTCTCCCAGACCCTGTTCTGCTAACCACTTGCTCAAGGCCATTAACTATGTCATGCATTCCTTTTACCTATCCATCTTTCCGTCGATCCGTCCTGTGAGTATCAGATTTTCCAAGCCCTCCTTCCTCAATTTCAGCTGCCTCTTCCTAGTGGGTATAAATTTCCTCTTTGTTTCTAAAACCTCGTTGTTGCTCCCATGTTCGGTCCATGATATCCTCAGTATCCTTCTGTAGAGCAATATTTCTGATGCTTCAAGTCTCTCCTTCATCTTCGAGGTAACTGCCCAGCATTTACTGCCATATATGAGGACAGATACGTAAAAGCAAATAAAAATAATATAAAGAATAGTACATCGACAGTTTTGTTGAACATGTATCAAAGTAGTATTTCTGCCTAAATACAAAACGAAATATATATAAAAATCAAAATTGAAAAGAAAGTTTTAGCTCTTGCCGACGCGTTTTCGTCTTCCAAACTAATAATTTTTCCAGTTTCCATTTTTATACCAATTTGTCTTCATAATTATTCTGGGAAATTTAACAGCTAAATATATATTTCATAACTATAAACAGTATTATAATGTGCACTATCGTGTTGCTGGAAATCCTATTCAAGAATATGTATTCACTAAAAGGGGCAAACTATTATTATTCTCGACAGCCTATATTTGCTCACTTGTGTATCTGAAACGGAAACAAAGCGTTTTCATTTATAATATATAATTTTATAATTCTAATAATTTTTTGCGTTAGATTTCAACACTCTAAATTGATTGTAAGCTGTTTTTTACAGACATTAAATTTTCCTTTGACTTTTGCGCAAAAGTGTGAAATATCATTTTTTTCGATTTTTCACATTCTAGGTTTTTTTTTCCAGCCAATCTGGACTCAAAACTGCCACTGAACAATTACATAAAAAAATTTAAAAATAAAATTACAAAAAAAAAAATCATCGAAATTGGATGAAAACTGTGGAAATGCATAAACAACATCCGATCAGTCACACACACATAGATATACACACAAATTTTGGTAATTATATATATATATATATATATATATATATATATATATATATATATATATATATATGGTATAAAATGACAATTTGTAAAAATCTTTTTGAAGGCAAAAATGAAATCGAAACGTGTCGGCAAAATCTAAGATTTTTTTCCAATTGTCATTTTATACCATATATATATATATATATATATATATATATATATATATATATATATATATATATATATATATATAGTTAAATTCCCAGATGAATTTTGTGGACAAGACAGATTGACATCCAATTGTCATTTGATGCTATATATATATATATATATATATATATATATATACCAACCCTGTACTTGGAAATACATATATATATTTGTTTGTTTATTTATTTACTTGGATGAATTTAGGTCAATTTATTTTACTTGTATATTTTCTCTTTTCGGTTTTCGATTTTTAAGTAACATAGTATTTATTTATGTTTTATTTCTTTTTTTTATTGTTATTTTGTTTATTAGTATATTTATTTGTTTTTATTTTATTTTTTCCGTTTTTGATTTTTTAGGTTACGCAGTAAAAATTTATTTTCATGTCTGCATTTTGAGATGAGCTCGGATCTTTTGTTTAATAATTTATTTTGGTCGGGGAAAGTAATGATAGCTATTTTTTCCTCCAAGCAAAGTTTGCAAGTTTTTGATTGGTTGTTGTAGGCGTGATGATTTTTTCCTTATCTTCCAAGATATTTTTGGTGTGATGTGCGTTTTGTTTTTAATTTCCCAGATATACTTAGAAAGCGTTGTACTGTGTTGATTTATATATATATATATATATATATATATATATATATATATATATATTCATTTATTTATTTATTTAAAGAAAAAAGACCATTTTAAGGATTCATTATAATATTTTAATTCACCAGAGACCTTTTAAGGTACCCTGGATCCTGGATCTTCAGACATCACTTTCAAAAGATAAAACGAAAAATTACTTAACTATATATATACATATACATATACATATACATATATATATATATATATATATATATATATATATATATGACGTCACACATTATGAAATGGACAAAGTCCGACAATTATTTTAAGACATTTTTATGTTTATACATTCTTTTGATAGATACAAATATTTAAGTAAACGCTCTGTTTATTATAAACAGTATTAACGACATTTACCGGCCTGAATGACCCAGACATTTTCACAGAAAATATTCGTCATCCGAATTTCTCGGACATTCAAAATGTTGTTTAATACTGTTTATTATAAAACAGAGCATTTACTTAAATATTTGTATCTATAAAAAGAATGTATAAACATAAAAATGTCATAAAATTTACTTTTACAACAAGGAACAAGTAAATTTTCAAAAACTGATAAAATGAGCAAACATCAGAATTTGTCGAGAAATTGAATATAAAAATGTCTTTATATATATATTAAGTTTATACATTCTTTTTATAGATACAAATATTTAAGTAAATGCTCTGTTTATTATAAACAACATTTACCGTCCTGACTGTCCGAGAAATTTAAAGTCCTACATTGGGTTACACGGAATAAACCCTAGTATCCTATCGCTTCAGAAGTCTGTGTTGACTGAATCTGCAAATGTTCTGTGAAAGGTGCGCACGTACGCCTTGATGAAGAAGAACCATTATGTAAGATTTCCAGTTTAAAACGAAAAAAACATGCAGAAAACATACTACTACTACTACTAATAATAATAATAATAAGAAGAAGAAGAAGAGAAGAAGAAGAAAAGAAGAAGAAAAAAACAATAAGAATAAGCCTTATATTATCATAAAAGAGAAGAAATTTAGTAAGTATATTCTTATTGACATAACAGTGTCAAATGAGAGAAACACCTCCATCCAAATTATCGAGAATTGCCCAAATACAAAAGACCTGGGGATCGAGATTTATATGATGTGGGGAATGAAGACAGACACTGTATCAATAGTAATCGGAGCCCTGGGACTCGTGAGAAAAGGAATGGACATTTTTAATAACACTGTCCCAGGTAGCATAAGCCTATAAGTTGCCGAGAAGATCACCCTACAAGCAACAACCCATATACTAATAAAAGTGCTATTAATTAAATGACGATTCTCCTACAGGGCCTAAGGGCCATAGTTTGGACCCGTATCTACAGGATAAAAATCAAGAAAATACACAAATAATAATAAGAAGAATATGCAAGGTCCTGGAGATTTAGATTAACAGGATGTGGGGTAATGAAGATTGAGACTGTACCAGTAGTAATGGGAGCACTGGGCCTTATGAGAAAAGGAATGGAGAATTTTACTAACAGTGTCCCAGGTAATATCAATGGATACAAGTTGCCCAGAAGGTCGCCCTACAGGGAACATCCCATATAGTAATAAAATGCTATCAGTTATATGACAAGTCTCATATATGGACTATTACCATAGTTTGTACCCGGTTCTACAGGATAAAAGCATGAAACATAACATACCCGTATAATAATAATAATAATAATAATAATAATAATAATAATAATAATAATAATCTATGATGATGTATGAAGCTCATTGGATTTTATGGCATTGTTTTGGGTCACCATTTATAATGATTTGATTTTGCTCTTTAGTTTTACGTTCGTAATATTAGTATTATTAGTAATAATACTAATAAGAAAAAATCACCAACTCTGCAAATAAATTATTTTTTATTTTTCTTCTGTTTGAGTTTTATTCACCTTTGCTTAAATTGATAATACAAAATTCCTAAGTGATAAAATGAAGATATAAGCGAAAGGTTATCGAAACGTAGAGATTACCTTAAGAAAGAGAAAGGAAAAGAAAATGGCGATTTTCAATATTGCTAACAAATTGTTTAACGGCCGTGAACATTCCCATTAAAAATATTATTGTATTTTCTTTTTTTTTATCATATGAGATTATTTTAACAAAACTTAAAGGCAAAATAGGGGAGGGTTGTATTATGGTCCGTACACGTTTTCAAAAATTTCTCAACAAAATTTCTCAACAAAAATTAATGTCAGAAAAAAGGTGTGGCTCGTATTATGGTCTCGTACACGTTTCCAGAAATTTTTGAATAAAAATATTTGAACAAATATTAAAGGCAGAAAAAAAATGTGACGGTCGTATTATGGTCCGTACACGTTTTCAAAAGTTTCTGGACAAAATTTCTCAACAAAAATTAATGGCAGAAAAAAGGTGTGGCTGGTATTATGGTCTCGTACACGTTTCCAGAAATTTTTGAATAAAAATATTTGAACAAATATTAAAGGCAGAAAAAAATGTGAGGGTCGTACTATGGTCCGTACACGTTTTCAAAAATTTCTGAACAAAATTTCTGAACAAAAATTAAAAGAAAAAAAAAAGATAAGGCTCGTTTCGTGCACATTTTCTGAAAAATGTGAAGAAAATTTCTGAAAAAAAAAATTAATGGCAGAAAAAAGGTTTTGTTCTGTCCCTTGTTGCTCGTAATGTTATGTCTTTTTATTAATTCTCCCAAACTCTGTTCCCCCACTTATATTTTCAACCCCATCAAGTATGTAACACGTTGCTTTCCCACCGTAAGTACAATGCTATCAGTTTCTTTCCTCGCACTTCTCAGTTGTGAGACTAACGACCGGCTTCATTTGTTTTATAATGTTTCGACAGCATGACTAAATACTTCGAGTTATATTTAAAAATTGCATAAAAGTATAAAAAGTTAAAAAATATTGTACAATATTGGAACAGTCATGTTAATTATTTTGTTTAATAATAATAATAATAATATTAATTATCATTTTGCTTAATGATAATTATTATTGTTTGGTTTATTAATAATAATTTAATAATAATAATAATTATTATTATTATAAATTATTTCTAATTTATTCAATAATAATTATTATTATTTTATTGAATAATAATTATTATTTTATTGAATAATAATAATTATTTTGTTTAATAATAATAATTTTGTTTAATAATAATTATAATTATTATTATCATTTTGTTTAACGATAATAATTATTATTTTGTTTAATAATTAATATTATTTTGTTCAATAATAATAATATTTTTTTATAATTATTATTATCATTATTGTGCTTAATAATAGTAATTATTTTGTTTAATAAAAATTATTTTGTTTAGTACTAATAATAATTATTTTTGTTTAATAATAATAATAATAATATTTTGTGCTGTAGCATATGTACCGGTGATAATGGGTATGTCCCCATTCATATAAATACAGTAGTAAATACTGTATGTTGGTCTGCAGTTGGAGATTCGTCCCCAGCTGTGCTGTTCAAATTTTCTGCTTCCGGGCAGA
Organism: Acanthosepion lycidas; assembly: GCA_963932145.1. Classification (NCBI taxonomy): domain Eukaryota; kingdom Metazoa; phylum Mollusca; class Cephalopoda; order Sepiida; family Sepiidae; genus Acanthosepion; species Acanthosepion lycidas. The sequence goes on from OZ010601.1 coordinate 24,734,102, forward strand.
GAGGATCCCCAGACGAGGCTACGCCGTAGAACAGCGTCTCATCTCGAGAAACAGCAACCCGACCCCGTTTTATTCGGGATCTATGGGGAATTTTTGACAGACAGTACGGGCTCGGATACTTCACATTATATTCGTCCTTGTGCCACATCTGACCGCGTGGGGGTGTTTGGTAGATATGCTACAGTTGGAGATTCATCTCCAGCTGTGCTTGTCAAACTCTCTCCCTCTTGGCAGAGAGGGTCCCCAAACGAGGCTATGTCGATGGGCAGAGCCTCATCTAAGGAAACAGCTACGCGACTCCGTTTTATACGGGGCCTACGGGAAATTTTTGGTCGAGCCTACAGACTCGGATACCCCACATTAAATTCGGCATGGTGCCACAACTGACCACGAGCGGTATGTAGATATCCTGCAGTTGGATATTCATTGTGGAATTCACTTGACTCGCTTCTAGCAGTTGATTACTTATTCTACGCGCCGCTGGCGAATCTTATATGTGAAACTAATGACGTAATAATGTCGTTTTTTGACGTTAAAAAATACGTCAAAAAACATAATTACGTCATTATTTTTGCACCAACCTAATATTATCGTCCATTACCAACCTTCGTGTGATTATTCTATTCAGTAACTTTCCCTAGGTCATAACAATTTTTGTAATAATAATAATAATAATAATTATAATGATAATAATAATTATTATTACTTTGTTTAATAATAATTATAATAATAATAATAATAATAATAATCATTATTATTTTTTTAATAATGATAATAATAATAAATATGAAAGAAATAAGAAACGAACATTAATAATCCACCTACTTCAAAAGCGAAAGCAATGCACCAAATGCAGAAACATTTTTATGTTCGTTTTCGCTTCGGTACTTAGGCGGCCATGACTCTCCACGTCTTCCTGTACCTTATAGTTCTTAATAAATTTTGTCTTTTTGTTATTTCTCGCAAACCCTGTTACGCCATCCATTTGCTCAATCTCATCAAGCAAGTTACACGCTGCTTTCCTCTGTTCCGCTTTCCATATATCCGTTCTAAGAGTGTCAGATTTTCCAAACCCTCTTTCCTCATTACGTTCCCCAGAAATTTCTACTGTATCTTCCTGATTTTAAGTATAATTTTCCTCTTCGTGTCTATTCACTCCAAAACCTCGTCGTTGTTCACATGTTTGATCCATGCGATCCTTAGTATCCTTCAGTAGAACCATATTTCTGTTACTTGTTCATCTTTGAAGAGGTTGTCCCACATGCGCTTTCATACAGTAGAACAGATACCACGGAACTGTTCAGTACTCTTTTCTTTGTTACCAACGAAATTTTCCTGTCTCTTCATAATTTCTGCTTAACTTTTGGAAACCATCTTTGACCATCCCGATACATCTTCAGATCTCAGTGTCGCACTTTCAGTCCACTGTCAGAACACTCCCAGATATATAAATTTGAGTACCTGCTTGATGTTAGTATCCCCATTCTCACCATTTTGCTAATAACCATGATTTTTTTTCTTCTTGTAGTTTATGCTTCGTCTTTTCTTTTCGCAATCTTCTGTAGATTGTTTTGTAGTTTCCTGTCATCTTCATATCTTATATTGTTAAGATTGTGGCCTTCGCTATACAAGTTGAATAAGACCGGTGAGAAGACGCATCCTTTTCTTACACCTATTTCTTTATTTGTATATATGCTGAACTCATTTTCTGTCCGTATGCAGGCGGTTTGCTGCCAGTATAGATTCTTGATCATTCTAATGTCTTTCCCAAATATGTCAAGGTGGCTGAGCAGCTCTAACAGATCAGAAAACTTAAATATGATACATTTATTCAACATTGTTCGATTACTAATCTATAGCCTAAAATAGAACAATAAATTCGGTTTTGTTGAAATATTCATACAGCAGTAACACAGCAATCCAATTAGTATTCAATCCTGGGTAAGACGATAGACTACATCCGCGTCTTGGGTAATACGATAAACTACATCCGCGTCCTTGGTAAGACGATAGGCTACATCCGCGTCCTCGGTAAGACGATAGGCTACATCCGCGTCCTGGATAAGACGATAAACTACATCCGCGTCCTGCATAAGACGATAAACTACATCCGTGTCCTGGGTAAGACGATAAACTACATCCGCGTCCTGTGTATGACCATGAACTACATCCGGGTCCGGGATAAGACGATAAACTGCATCCAACAGGAAGCCCTCTGATCAAGGGGTTTTGAAGAGCATGGAACCACCTGTTAATTGCTAGTGTTCCCACGTTCACCCCGGTAGCAATAGGCAACAGAGTTCTAGCAATAGACAAATAGTTGACCCCAAACTGGGGTCAAAACACTAGGAAAGTGTAAAAATGGATTTTTATACCAGTAATACGTTTTTGTAAAATATTATTGCTAGCAATAGATTTTTGAAAAATAAAAATCATTACCAGCAATAGATTTTTGAAGAAAAAAATATTACCATCGATAACATCTTGTCGACATTAAATAAACCATTGATATGCCGTATGATATACCTTGAGGTGTTGATACGCCTGTGGTTTATACAGCAACTATGCTTAGCATGCCTTAGCTACAGTTTCTGGGAAGGAGCGTGTTATCTAGCGTGACCAACAGTTTGAACAAGAACATCACGCTCAAGCCCTCGGCCACGATGACTTGTGACTTGTGAGCACAGTTAACGACGGTTCCGTCCACCCAATTTCACTCACAAAGTATGTTTTTTCGTGATATGTTTCTCAGACACTTTGAAAAGGTGCCGCACCCTGGGATCGACCCCTCCAGTCCGATAACATCAAGGCGTCTCCTTCCTGACAAATCGGCCATGGTGAAATTCGAACCCGGGTCTCTTGGTCAGAATGCGGACGTTCTAACCGGTCGTGCCCACGTATCACCTACAGCACTTAAACTCACTGATTTTTCACACTCTTTTATTTGATGACGTCATAAGTCCCAGGCCGCGTGAAATCCATAATATAAGAAAAATGGTAAAAAGTTTATGAAACACTTTTAGCCATTATTCTTTGCTATACGACATTCTGATGTTGATGGACAAAAATGCATCTTTCTATTTAATAATTTATACTTTTATATTTAAATCTATGAAAAATTTCTCAGAGTTAACCTGTAGAAAAAGACAATATTTATAAATATAATTGAAAATAGGAAAACTGTAAATAGACTTTTCCCTATTTCACCTTTCTTAACAGAATTACTACTCTCCCAAACAAACGTACACAACAATATCGTAAAATCAAAAGAAAATGGTTAGCAATAATAACAATATCTCCACACGTGACAATAATGGATGGAATTTTCAGTTAACAGTATGAAAATAGCGTTCTCTAAATTCTTCCAGTTGCTTATTATTTACTTTGTTTAAATATTAGTTACTTTGTTTAAATAAATTCATTTCGTTTTTGCCTTGAAAAAGTCCACATTGGACGAAATGTGTCGGCAACTATTACAGTTTTCCTATTTTCTTTTACATAGATAGATAGATAGATAGATAGATAATGAACTGACTCAGATAGATATATAGAGACATCATAGATTAAGTTCTTGCATGGAAGCGTTCGGTTTATTTACTTCTCAAACTCTAATCGTTTTATGACGTCACGAGTTCCAGACCCAGTGAAAATCACAAATATAGGATAAATAGCAGAAGAATAATCCAGCAAAATTTCAAACAATTTAAGTCTATATTCAGAGCCCTACGGCATTTTGAATTTATGGGCAAAAATGCCCTCTGCTAATTCCAAAATAGCCGGCCTGAGATTAGCTTAATATGAAATGATATACATATATTCTTACTTTAGCCTTCCAATCAGTCAGTTATGTGCAACGCGTGATACACGCTTAGGTGATCATGTATCTTTCGATATACGACTGACGTGACAGATTTCTTTTTTTTTACCGGAGTAGTTTGCCATTTCTTTCTGCGGTAGACCAGTTACCATCAAAGGCTATAGAACCAGCTGGGAGGAAGATTCATACCTTTCCAAGGGTAATAGCACGTAAGTAAATATAATGGATTCGACTGGAATTCGAACTCGGATCTCCGCTAATCATTACTCCAGCGTGCCTACAAAACAAACACTTTTGTATCCAAATCATTGGGCATTTAGCATGAATTATTCATATTGTAAATAAAGCTATTTTATTAAAGAGTTTCATTTATTTACTTTTCAAAGTATCACGTTTGATGACGTCACGTGTTCTGAACTCAGTGAAAATTTACAAACCAAAAAATTGCTCTAAAGTTAGAATTTCTCTTGACCTATTTAGTCTCGCTGTAAAGGATTGTGAGGGGCAAAGGAACGTTCAACTGAACAATTCTTAGCTAGCATTGGAAGAGCGAGATAGCTGAACTAGCACTGAAGTCAAATAGTGTAAAGAGAAGACTCCATGTTATATGTGCAATGCAACATTTATGTACGAATATGAGGCTGTCTTACTAGATATTAAAAGCTAAGTTACCCATGTTGCCAAGTAAGTTATCACCTGGAATTAGTAAGGATAAATATATCCTCTTACTTGAATATGAATGTGTTTCACTAATGATAACTTTGTAGAGCGGCTATCTCTCTAGCAGTGACAAATAAGGAACGGAACATTTATCTAGTTTGCCTATCATGTAGCCCTTTTTATGTACATCCTCTTACTTTTGTTTCACTAATGATAACCTTGTGGAGCGGGTATCTCTCTAGCAGTGACAAATAAGGAACAGAGCATCGATCTAGTTTGTCTGTCACGTGGCCCTTTTTATGCACATATATATAATTTTTATATTTCTATATTGTTATCCCTATCCCAGAGATGGGGGAGTGACATTTTTGCCCATGCACAGATTTTAATTGATACGGCTTCCTTTGTGATTGAGGCATTTATTTGAATCTCCAGATATGTTACTCAAAAAAGACTTTCGTGACGGAGAGATTTTCAGTTATTCTAAAGACAATAGTGAATAGAGTGAATAGAGTGAATACACCTTTTGCTTCATATTTGCTGATGTCGCTATTTTTTATTTATTTTTCTTTTGCTGACGTGAGGATTTTAGTAATTTTTATAACATTACTTTCGCCTTGCAATAGAGGTAATTTATAACTTCAGTACTTAAATATTACAAAGGATATTCAACATGAATCCTCTCTATTGTAAATGAAGCAATTTCATTGAAGTCTTTTCTTTTTTTTTTTTCTTTTTTTTTTCAAACTCTCACGTTTAATGATGTCACTAAGTCTAGAACAGAGTACCAATCCTGGTTCAACGATCTACTGCTGGAGAATATATACTCAGTAGTGTACCTGATGCTTTATATACTGTGGGCATGAGTTTATTCGTATACGTGTATATGAAGTCGCAATTTTATGTATGCATAAGGATATCTATTTATGTAATTATATCTCTTCGCCCGGAAAGTGTTCAAAAGTTTCGAATGCCTCCAGAACTAGCGGTGTGGCGGTGGTGTAAGTCGACACCCAGACAGCGGACACTTTGCAGCTCATACGTGGAGAGACACTCTCCGATAGGGTTGCTCAATCGGTTTTTAGAATACCACCAGAACCAGCTGTGTGGCGCTAGTGTAAGTCTGCGCCCAGACAACAGAGACTTTAAAGAGCATACGTGGACAGACACTCTCCATAAGGTTACTCAGTCGGTTTTTGAATACCACCAGAAACAGCTGTGTGGCACTGGCGTAAGTCGGCATCCATACAGCTGAGAGTTCACAGTGCATACGTGGATCGACACTCTCCCATAGGGTTACTCAATCGGTTTTTGAATACCACCAGAACTCTCTGTGTGACACTAGTATAAGTCGGCGCACAGACAGCGGAGACTTTACAGTGCATACGTGGACAGACACTCTACCATAGTATTACACAATCGGTTTTTGAATAACACCAGAAACAGCTGTGTGGCCCTGGTGTAAGTCGACACCGGGACAGCGGATACATTACAGGGCATACGTGGAAAGACACTCTCCCATAGGGTTACTCAATCGGTTTTTGAATGCCACCTGAACTAGCTGTGGGACACTGGTGTATGTCGGCGCCCAGATAACAGAGACATTACAGTGCATACGTGGACAGACACTCTCCCATAGGGTCACTCAGTCGGTTTTTGAATACCACCAAAACTAAACGTGTGGCGCTGGTGTAAGTCAGCGCCCAGACTGCGGAGAGTTTACAGTGCATACGTGAAGAGATACTCTCCCATAGGGTTACTCAATCGGTTTTTGAATACCACCAGAACCAGCTGTGGGACGCTGGTGAAAGTCGACACCCAGAAAGCGGATATTTTACATTGCATACGTGGACAGAGACTCTATCGTGGGGTTACTCAGTCGGGTTTTCAATACAACCAGAACCATTGCATACGTCGGCAGACACTCTCCCATAGGATTACTCAATCTGCAAGAGCGGGGGAGTATAGCCGTCAGATCTCGTTTGGTTTGCTTTGGTTGATTTTGTTTGGTGTCATTTGGGTTGTTTAATGCCGAAATCTAAATATTTCGAAATCAGTTTTATACCGTCAACTACAAATATTTTGCACTTATTTTTATACTTTCAGTGCGAAATGTTAGTTTTATCGACATACCAGAATTTTTTTGCAACACTGATGCGTGTTGAAATCCTCACAGTATTTAGTATTGTTGAAGTTATCGCTAGCATTTTAGTTTACTCTACTTTTCATTAATTTCGAAAACAAATCGATGAAATTAGATTAAGCTGATTTGTTTCGAAAAATACTTTGACAAAAACCCTATTTCGCGGATTAATAATTTCTGTAATTTAATTTAATTTAATTTAATAGGACTTCATGGCAAACAATATTTGACGAAAATGTTTTTTTTTCCCCCTTTTTAACAACAAATAATAAATTCTTAGGATTTCTTACTCTGGAGCATGCCACATACGACTGGCCATGCGAAAACATGTTTTTTGTGGGGCAAAATTTCAACTTTTTAAAACGTTTAATCTTGTGATTTGTTTATCGTTCTCACAAATGAAGACTGAACTGGAAACTGGATTCTTGTATACAAAATGTTAAAGAAAAGGTATCCTAAAAATAATATTGCGGTTTTTATTAAAACGTATTTGTTATTTTAATAATAAAACTTAATTTTACAAAATTTGTTTGATTAACTGTTTGCACTTGCCCCTAAAATTTGGTTTTGATCGATCAATGTACATCTATTTTAGAGAGTGTTGTCTATTTTTTTTATGTAAATTCTTTTCCTAACGTCTGATAAGCTTAATTACATTATCATTAAACGAAGAAAGAAAATCACAAATCTTATTCAATGAAATGTGCATGAAAGAAGGATTGCTGCCTAAATACACACAATATATAGATATATATGTGTGTGTGTGTGTGTGTGTGTATTTAGGCAGAAATCCTTCTTATATATATATATATATATATATATATATATATATATATATATATATAAATATATATATATATATACTTGTGTATTTATGCAGCAATCCTTCTTTCATGCACATTTCATTGAATACGACAGAAAGTAGGTTTTATTTAGTTTTTTATACAATTTCTCATGCGATCTATTTTTTTTTCTTTTCGGATGATAAATTATATAAAAACTGTCCGAATGTTCTTTTTTCCGAGCGCTTTCGGCTATACATTTAGCCATTTTCAAGGATTAAATATTTTAACTGTTAGATAAGAAATAGTTTGTTGTATGTATGCTTTATAAACTGTGTTCATTTTTTAAAACACGGTCAAGATATTGTGTCCATGTTCAAAGTTAATATTATTAATTGTTGTTTTTTTTTGTTTTTTTAATAAGGCTTCCATTATTTTTAGCCGTTTTTGCATGTAGATGATGCTATTATATTAGTGTTGTCAACAAATATGTTACGAATAGTGTCCGGTAGGTCTCCATGAATATTTAAATGAGATCTAATTGAGCTATGATCAGAAAGATGTAGAGTGAGTCTGCGTGTCAAACATGTGTGGCCTATATAATTATTTACGAATTTTGATTGATCAGGAATACAATTCCTTAATAGTCATTTAAATTGATAAATAACATTTGTTCTATTTAGTTTTGTTCTAAGCGGTGAATTATTATTTTTAATAATAGGTTAGAGGTTTTAAAACTTTTGTAATAAATAATTAATCTATTTTTTTTGCTATTGCCAACTGGTGTTATACATCTTTTTATAATGTTCTTAATTCTGCTTTCATCCTGTTTATGAATTTTGTTCATCTGATTTTTATAAAAAATATTAATGTTATTGCTTAATTTTTCTATTCTCACCGTTGATATATATATATATATATATATATATATATATATATATATATATATATATATATATATATATGTAGTATTCATGCATAGCAGGTGTGAAGTGAGTGCATTCATTTAAGACGTGTTTCGACGTGAGTGCGGCTTGTCTGGTGTTTCACATCTCGTAAAAGGATCTTTTCAAAACTTTGCATGAACACACGCCTATCAGCAGCGACTTAATTTGACTCGCTATATTACAGAGTGCTAGCCATGGTTTCGTGTTTAACTGTTCATAATCTATAACAGATTGGCAAAAGTGGTTATACGTTGTTGTTCCTTCTTTGTAATCCTTCTATCCTAAGCCAAGCGATCATTCCCCCAAAACGCAGGGCTTACAACTGCAGGGCTTACATCAACACACGCCAATCAGAAGCGACCTGATTTGATTCGCTATATAACAGGATACTAGCCCTGGTTTAACGTTTTACTGTATAAAGGTCTATAACAGATTGGCAAAAGTGGTTATACGTTGTTGTCTCTTCTTTGTAATCGTTCTATCCTAAGCCAAGCGATCATGCCCAAAAAACGCAGGCCTTAGATCAGCAGGGCTTACATCAACACACGCCAATCAGAAGCGACCTGATTTGATTCGCTATATAACAGGATAATAGCCCTGGTTTAACGTTTTACTGCATAAAGGTCTATAACAGATTGGCAAAAGTGGTTATACGTTGTTGTCCCGTCTTTGTAATCATTCTACTCCAAGCAAGGCGATAATGTCCAAATGATGCAAGTCTTACATGGAGTGAAAGAGGATGCAAAGAATTTACTGGGGGGTGATTGAGAAAAGGACAAAAAAGGACGGGTTCAGGAAGACAGAAGATGGAGGCTGAGGTTTCATTTAAATTTTTAAAGATTGTAGTTATGAGGGAAGCAAGAAATCGGGAGGAAGTTTCACAAGTAGTAAGTGCGAGAAAAGAAACTGTTAGATTATAAGTGGCGATTGCATGTAGCTACTTAAACATTAAAATGGTGAGATCTAGTTGTCAATCTAACAGCACACTTAAATTAGTAGGGGTACTAGGGGCAAACGTTTGTCAGAGCAATTGATATGGAAATATTTGTAAAGGGTGTTTCATTAAGAAGGATTATATATAAGGTCGTTTCATTAATATATTGATTATTGGTGAAAATGTATTTATCTATTGGATCTTGTGATCATAAAGGTGTCATAAAGTCATGGTAATTATGTGTGAAAAATAATATCACGTAAATAACGGAAAAACCTGAAAGAAAAAAGAAAAATATTCATTAGACGATTAAACTTAATTGACATTTAAAATTATTCCGAGTTATTGAAACACCCTTTAGAAAAGAAGCCAGATCACATCGATGAGAAAGTGATTGAGTTGCCTGGGCAGGATTAATTGCACTAGAGGCTCTGCTTTGAATTTTACCAAGAATTGCGAGATGTACAGAAACACTAGACCAGATATCGCAATAGTATTCAATGCACGGAGGAATGGTAGATTTATAAATGTGCAAGATTAATTTTGGCAAAAAAAAAATTTCTGGCACGACACAGTGAACCAAATTTCCTTACCTTCTTATTGCATGAAAATGTTTAATGATGATTTGAAGCCGGGATTAAAATTAAACAGTGAACAAAAAACTCATAGACGCTAATCATGCATCTAGGAAAATAAGAAGAAAAAAAAATGGCGGCTTCAAAATAATAACTAAAAGCCATAAAATCAGTTGGAAGAAAGCTCTAGAAACAAAAAAAAAATAATCCAAATAGAATTAATTAAGAGTTAGTAAGATTAGATCTTCCCCAACCTACCCAGTTGTCCCCGGGGTTATCAGAAAAGATTAACTCTTATAATATTTCCCAATTACCGAAGAACAATTCTTATTGTTTACTTAAAGTATTTAAATACTTATTTGAAGTATACTAAAAACAAAAAAAAAGTGGGTTCACTGTGTCGTACTAGACAACGTTTCTCTCCGAATATATCTTAAATATATTTAGGTCTACCATTTGTTCATTCTTTTAGCATTCCTGACACATATCACCTGGTGTACCTTTTTTATTGAAGTGACCCTATGTAAGGCGGTAAAGCCACTAAGACACAAGAGGTTACTGGGTGTGAGATAATAAGAAAAGAGAAGTATTTTTGAGGAACGAGGACAACAGAAGAGTAACCAGGACAGTAGACAACAATTGATATTGCATATAAGTTTTTGAAGTTCAAAGTTGGCTGGAAAGCATGGAGTAGGAAGAGAGTTTCACAAGCGTGAAGTGCGAGAAAAGAAACTGTTAACACAGAACTTACGGTTGCATCTAAAAATTTTTAAAAATAAATAAAATTAAATAATTAACTCATTTAAAGTTAAATTTAAATATCGAACAGAGTGAAAGCTTTAAAAAAAATTTGTAAAAGGTTTAAATTTAATTCCTCTTTTCATCGCAATCGCAATTGGTAGACTTAACTAAAACTTAAGCGGGGCACGGTACATTGCTTATATGTGTTGTTTTTTTTCTCTTTCTAGCAGTGGTACTGTGGCGTATTGGAAATATTACATAGTTCGTGTCTTTTCAGAGGGACTTTATATGAAGGTGTCATAAAGAATAATGATTTTAAAAGAAAATAAAAATTACACGCAAATGTAAACAAACTTCGGAGGTGGGTTGTATATATGAAGAAAGATTATGCCGAATTTAGGCGTCGACTAAAAATGAACTAACTTTATTATTTCTAAATTAATAACTTTATGTGCATAGGACACTGAAGGTCATAGGCTGAAAGCCCAAAAGCTCCTGAAGGGCGTCGTCAAGTAAAGTTAATAAATGTGATAAAATGGATTTAGTTTCTTCAAAACAAAAAAGTTTGTGCATTTCTTTCAACCCCGAAAGCTGCACCAGCACTCTGATTTAATATTAGGTTGTCCCAAAAGTTCGTAAGCACTTACGAAAAATTGAATTTTTATGCAACACAATCCAGCACAATTCAGACAAGCGATGGGTTCAGAAAGGGCAAGAGATTCCGTCGGTTCCAAAACAAGATCGATTCGGCAAGAAAGTCATGTTGTGCGTTTGGTGGAACTTTGAAGGAATCGTGCATTTTGAGTTGGTTCCGAATGATCGTGCCATCAGTGCCGAACTTTACTGTCAGCAACTGGAGCGCGTCTACGAAAAGTTGAAGCAAAAGTACCCGGCTCTTATCAACCGAAAGCGCGCTTTGATGCAGCAGGACAATGCCAAGCCACACACCGCCAGGGAGACCAAAGACAAGTTTGAAGAGCTGGACGGCGTTGAGGTTCTGCCACATCCAGCCTACAGTCCTGACTGTGCTCCATCAGATTACGGCCTTTTCCACTCAATGCAACACTTTCTGAATGGCCGCCGATTCGACTCGTTTGATGAAGTCAAGGAAGCGTGTCAAGAATTCTTTGATTCGAAGCCAGCTGAATGGTACTTTCACCAGATCCGAAAGCTTGTAGATCGATGGCAGAAAGTCTTGGAAAATGATGCTCTTTATTTTGAGGAATAATTTTTGTTGTTTTTGTTCGAGTAAAATTTAAATTTTTTGCAAGTGTTTACGAACTTTTGGGACAACCTAATACATGATAATTCTGATAATTCTGATATTTCTGATATTTCTGGTATTTCTAGCACGAAACAGTCGTCTCTGAGTGTTGACTGAAATGTTCACTTTTATATTAACATAACCTCTATCACCGTTATTTTTTATCTTCAGCTTGATACGCTCTTTCCCTAAATATCGTTGGTAAATCACATCAGCAGTTGACCTGGAAAAACGAAAGAAACCAGATGATTTCCTGTATGCAAGAAAGCACGAAATAGCGAGGCATTTATTATACAGTTTAGAGAGAACAGAAGCCAGGTAAGGACTACACGTCTTAATGAGTATTATAGGGATACCATCAGGTTCACATGATTCAGGTTAGAGATGATAGCAGAAACCATGGAAAGTGTTATCTACATATCACTCCACAAATAATTGGTTTTAAGCGTAAAGTCATGCTAGGAGACTCCAGATGAGTCAAGAGTAGAGTTTGAGGAGAATTTACGCGCAAAGCATTGAACTTTATCAACAGAGGATAACACCTGAAATAGATTTAGAGTAAGGAAAGAGAACTTATTTAGTACCCTATACAGATCCGACAGGAAAGTGAAAAATAATTCAGGAGGACAGTAGATAGCGATTGACATTACATTTAAATTTTTGAAGATTAATGTTGGTTGGAATGCATGGAATCGTGATAGATTTCCACGAGCGAGAAGTGCTGGATAAGAAACTGTTATCATAGATGCTACGGCTACATCTGGCCAGTCTAGCAATGAACTTCAATTCCTAAGGTCTAGGTACCATAGCGAAGGTACCATGAAGGTATTTATAAAAAGTCACAGAGAAACAACCTTACGGCGGTGGGCGAGAGACTGGAGCCGAGCCGCCAGATCAGGACCAATAATATTGCTGATTCTCCTTTGATATCTTATCAAGGAGCCCCAGGAAAATAACAAGGGTAGCGGCTTATACATGTCAACAATATTATAAGCATGAATAGTAGACTTATAAATATGTAAGATAGAATCCGGAGAGAATTGAGATGAGAGATGATAAAGCAATTCAACATTGATTAGGGCCTCTAGGAGTTTTCCAAAAAGAGGCAGAAAGCTAATAGGCCGATAGCTGGATGGGTCAAATGGTTCCCCGAGACGAGGAAAGCAGGAAGCAGCGGGGCATTTATTATATAGTATAGAGAGAACAGGAGTTAGTTCGGGAGCACGCTTTTTAATGACTCTTACGGCGATGTCATAGGGTTCGCATGCCTTGTTTGGATCAAGGTTAGAGCTGATAACAGAAACCATGGAAGGGGATATATGCATATCACTCAACAGGGAATCAGTTCCAAGTGGGATGTTGAGCAGGGATACTCAACATGAGTGAATAGTAGAGTTTGGGGAGAATTCACGAGCAAAGCATTCAGCTATATCAAAAAGAGGATGATCACCTTAAATCGATTGAAGAGGAAGGGAATAAAGACCTTGCACTTATTTAGAACTCTTTTACACAGACGCCAGTATTCACGAAAGCCAAAGATCTTAGAGGCTATTTAGTGCCTCATTCTCTCAGCAAACAGGGACTTAGCTTTTTTCGAGGACTCA
>OZ010601.1:24752568-24827568 GCA_963932145.1 Acanthosepion lycidas
ATACGGTTAGCACATTGTTGCCTTGTTCGTAGTTAATATTGTTAAGAGTTGGCTTTTTCTTTTTTATTATTAAAGCTTCCATTATTTTGATTCTTTTTTTGCAGGTGAATGCAAACACAAATATATTAAATGCATCCACCTGCAAGAAAGACTAAAAATAATGTTTTAAGTTTTAATAACATATATATAAATATGTTGTGAGACCGGAAACTACCTATACAATAGACTCTTCCAGGCCTATATTAAGTAGGCGACATAGCACTCTACGGAGAGTGATAGAGAGTGACACAGAGAGTCTCGTACGACTACCAGTGTTGGACACTAACTTATAGTAAGCTCTGCTTACACTATCTCTGTAACCTGTTGTTAATATATCTTTCTTACATCTAATCCGTGTTCCGTGTTTTACTTCTGTGGGCCCACCTTTGGCACCCACATCAGTGGTGATGAGGATTCTAGAAACCCACTCACGGCGAAACCTAAATACCTTACCAATCCCACATCTGGGTCGACGAAGAATTCTAGAAACTCATTCACGTCGAAAAACCGCAATATCTTGCCAGTCCTACAACAGTGGCGACAGAAAAGATTCGAGAATTTCGTTCTCACCGTATCAATAGCGACAGTACTCGAAAAATAGACAAACCACACGCGTTCCCACAGCAGTGTTGAACGTGAAATTAAGCTGGTATTAATACATTAGCGATCTAAAAGCTAAACACCCAGCGTCTACACATATTCCAATACCAAAAGCCATTGACAAACTAGCGATTCGACATCTACGGAATATCAAAGTCTGTCCAATACAAGAACGATTTCTACACACACAAAACAGTTGTTCGTAAAAAAACTAACAATACAAGATCAAGTACTACCACTGTACTTAAGTTTTCGGAAAAAAACTATCGAATTTTTTTTTATGTAACTGAGTTGAACTCGGGCATAAAATTATTCTCCCCTCAAATTAACTGAGGTGATTTTTCTTCTTTTTGTACCTCTATAAAAAAAATTACATATAATAAATAAGTGTGGTGAAAAATTATTCAATTACGTTAAAATTAACGGAACCACGGAAAAAAAGCTAAACACACATAATTAGTTTAGTTTAACTATTGTCTGTCCATATTTTTTTTTCTGTAAAAGAAAAAAAAAGGAACAAAAATCTATCAAGATATTTTTGTGTACCTCCTCTTAGTACACGTGTTTCAATGCAACAAAAAAGCGCTGTCATTTTTAAATATGGAAGATTTGCAAAAAGTAGTTGCCCAAATGTTAAAACTAAATTTGGACCAGCAACAAAAATCAGAAGAAAGACAACAACAACTATTTTTGGATTTACATAAACAGCAAATGGAATTCCAAAAAAATACGCTTCAGAATGCTGAACTACAACAGAAACAACTTAAAGAATTACTCGTAAATGCATTAAAAGGATCAAACTCTGAAAAAGATACAATATTCTCCCAGAGTACAATTTACAATTCAATAGAAACCTTTGAATACGTACCAGAGAACGGTAAAACGTTCCAGGCTTTTTACAGGCGCTACGAAGATATTTTCATCGTAGACTGTGAGCAATGCCCCAGTAAAAAAAGGTACGTCTTCTATTGAGAAAACTGGGAACTACAGAACATAGTAGGTTCGTAGACTTCATAATACCCAAGAAAACGACTGACTTGGATTTTTCAGATACGATTAAGCTCCTATCGGAATTATTCGGGCCTAACACAACCTTGTTCCACAAACGTTGGAAATGCCTGAACACAGACAAAGACAACCAGCAAGATTTTCTAACATTTGCAGCATCGGTGAACAAGCTATGTAATGATTTTAAACTAGCCGAACTGACTGCCGATGATTTTAAGTGCTTAATTTTCGCACAAGGTCTAGTATCTGGAGAAGACGCCGAAGTCAGACGACGGGTACTGACTAAGCTTGACAACGAACAAAGATTGACTCTCCAAAAACTGGCAGAGGACTGTCAAAGATTAATATCTGTAAAGCGTGACTCAAACACTATCGAGGAATCAGGTGTGACTCAGATTAATAAAATCAGAAGTAAGTCTACCTCCCATTCTCCTCAAAAAGACAAAAGGCAAATCTCATGTCCTAAATTACGCAGTAACCAAAACCCAAATAACTTAAAAAAAACGCCCGGACCATGTACCATTGTGTTAAATGGTATTGGATGAAATTCTGTCCAGTTAAGAACAAAAAATATTGCAAAAATTGCAATAAAAGTGGGCATACTTTAACTTCGGGCTGGTACACCAAAAGAACGAGAAAACCCAAAAATAAAATTAGGGAAGCTCAATCTGACAATATCGTTGATAGGAATTTAAGAAAATATGTAACTGTGAATATTTTCAATAAGTCCATTAAATTCCAGCTTGACTCGGGTTCTGATATTTCAAACATTAACTGGCGTACTTGGCGAAAATTGAACAAGCCGACCTTATTAAAAACGAATAAAACAGCAAAATCCGTAACTGGCGAAAATATTAACATTTTAGGCGAGGTAATACTTACAGTAACACTAAATGGAGTTACCAAAAAGCTCAAAACCTACGTATTAAAAACTTCAGACAACTTATTTGGAACTGATTGGATAGAAAATTTCAATCATTGGGATTGCCCAATGAGTACATTTTGTTGCAAGATACAAAGTACAACGTTCAATTTGGTAAATCTAAAAAAGGAACTCAAACAACAATTTCCCCAGGTTTTTTCTGGCGGCCTTGGGAAATGTACTAAAATGAAAGCTAAGTTCAAGGTGAAGGACGGTGCACAACCGGTATTCAAAAAGAAACGGAATGTCCCTTTCGCTGCTCTAGAGCAAATCAATAAAGAGTTAGATAGACTCGAACAAGCAGGTATTCTGTCAAAAACAGATTTCAGCGAGTGGGCAGCACCTACGGTCTACGTAAAAAAGAAATCCAATCAAATACGAGTATGCGCAGATTTTTCCACAGGGTTAAACGATGCCTTGCAAGATCACAACTATCCTCTCCCAAGCCCTGAAGAAATTTTCAATAAACTCAACGGTGGAAAAAAATTTTCTAAAATTGACCTCTCGGACGCATACCTTCAGATAGAGGTGGAAGAAGAAAGTTCCAAATTGCTCTGCATAAACACCCATAGAGGGTTGTACAAATACAACAGGCTGGCTTTTGGAGTAAAGGTTGCGCCTGCAATTTTCCAGCAGGTCATGGACGCTATGCTGGGCGATCTTGACTACGCAAGAGCCTATTTGGATGATATACTAGTTACTAGTAAAACTACGGCAGAGCACCGGAACCATATAATAAACGTATTCGAAAAGACACAAGAATACGGTTTTAAGGTTAAGGAGGAAAAGTGTGACTTTTTCTTACCAGAGATTAAATACTTAGGTCACATTATAAATAAAGATGGTCGTCGGCCGGATCCAGAAAGAGACAACGCGATCAGAAACATGCCGGCCCCAGATAACGTTCAAGCGTTACAAAGCTTCCTTGGCCTAGCTAATTTTTACCAAGGGTTCATTAAGAACATGCAAAATTTGAGCTCTAAACCAACTTTTAAAAAAAGACAAACCATGTTCATGGACCCCGGAATGCCAAGACGCATTTGAGAAGATCAAGAAAACTCTTACTTCAGACCTCTCCCTCACACATTCGACCCTAGTCTCGACATCATAGTCGCAAGTGATGCAAGCTCGTACGGCATAGGCGCTTGCATATTACATAGACTGCCAGATGGTTCGTGAAAAGCTGTGGCTCACGCATCAAGATCTCTACTTCCAGTTGAGAAACAATAAATCCCAAGAGGAAAAAGTATTAACAGTTTTATTTTTTTCTCTCTTTTTCAAAAAAGAAAACTCTTTGGAAGGGGGGTATTGTGAGACCGGAAACTACCTACACAATAGACTCTTCCAGGCCTATATTAAGTAGGCGACATAGCACTCTAGAGAGAGTGAGGAGAGTGATAGAGAGTGATAGAGAGTGACAGTAAGAGTCTCGTACGACTACCAGTGTTGGACACTAATTTATAGTAAGCTCTGCTTACACTATACCTGTAATCTGTTGTTAATATATCTTTTTTACTTCTAATCCGTGTTCCGTGTTTTACTTCTGTGGGCCCAACTTTGGCCCCCACATCAATATATATATATATATATATATATATATATAACATAGGATACCAGTGCTTTCGGCAAACTTCGCCATTGCTTGTGGAATGAACGGTGTATTCGACTGGGTACGAAAATTCGGGTTTACACAGCTGTTGTACTTGCCATCCTTTTGTATGGCTCAGAGTCGTGGACTCCATACAGGTACCATATACGCCAGCTGGATGTTTTCTATAAAAGCTGTCTGCGTGCAATATGTGGAGTTAACCTTCAAGATAGGATATCTAACGTACACCTTTTTAACAGGTGTAATATTGGAGGAATCGAGACTTTTCTCATACACTCTCAGTTACGGTGGATTGGTCATGTCTTGAGAAGGTCTTATGACAGGATACGCAAGATCCTAATGTACAGCCAGTTAGATCAGGGCTATAAGAATGTAGGACGCCCATGCCTAAGATACAAAGACAAGCTGAAAAGCAACTAGTCAGCAGTCAATATACCACATAACACCCTTGAGCGTTTAGCCTTAGAGCGGGTAGAACGGAGATCCACGTGTTTTAGTGGACTCAGCAGTTTTCAATCTACTTGTCTGAATCATCTTCAAGTAGAGAGAGCAAGATCTAAAAGGTAGCCAATCTAACAGTGATCTAATCTCACAATCCTCACACTTGCTCCATATGTGGCCTCCTTTGGAAATCACTAGCGGCTCTTAAGTGCCACTTAAGATTATCGCAAAAAAATTCATAACTGAATCAACTAAGCTGTCAGATCCTCATACGTCGACACCGACGGGAGAGTACATATATATATATATATATATATATATATATATATATATATATATATATATATACATATATATATATATATATATAAGGGAAAGCTTATGCTAGAAACAATCTAGAATATAGAAATAAATATTGCAACTGTTTTATGGTCAGATGAAACCAAACGGGAATTATTTGGTCACAAATGAAGCTCACAAATCAAAAACACTCTCCCTATAATTAAGCACGGTGTTGGAAACATTCTACTCCCGGGATTTTTGCTGCTTCTGGACCACGTGAACTAGTGAGAGTACATGGTATCATGGATAAGGAGTAGTATTTCGTTATTCTTAAAACTAATATAAAACAAAGTGCATGACATCTGTCTTTGGGGCGTCACTGGACATTCCAGTATGACAATGACCCGAAACTCACAGCAGGAATTGTTACAAAATACTTAGATAACAGCAAAGATAACGTATTGCCATATCCGTTCAAGGTCTTCACCTCAACACTATTGAAAATTTATGGGCATGTTTGTAGAGAAAAGTAAGCTATTGCCAAGGACGAATCGAGCAAAATATTTATCAGTGTGTGCAGTCACCTTGTAAGGAATTATCAAAAATTATTAAAGGCAATAATCAAGAATAAAGTTAATGCAATTATTGGATAATCTATGAAACATTACACTGGTCAACAAAAGAAATGAAATGGTGTCGAAGCGCCAAACATCTTTTTTAAGCTAATTTGATGGCGCTCAATCTCAAAATGACGTTGCTTTTTCTTGGTTAGCTACCGTTTTTGCTGTGCAGAAATGCGGAAGTTTTAGAAAAAAGGCATTTTTTTAGCTTGATTTCTATATATCTGATATTGGACGATGACAATATTTCTCAAAATAAAATCGTAGAAAACTCTCAATTTGTATTTAAACCAACAAATATTGGTCTACTTGTTGAGAAATACTATTTTTGCAATAACAATCAAAACCTAAGTCTTTAAAATTAACACGATTGAATATACCAAGACAAACAAGTATTTTCATGAAATCATTTAATAAACTAACAGCAGAAACAAAACTTTGGTGAACATAAGAACTATGGTAAAACATTTTACTTTCTTGATTGTCTGTCATGTTCAATGTTACTTAAGTCCCTTTTGATACTCCAGCAGTATCATACACAATGGAATAGATGCATTTAATTGTAATGTCTTTAGTTGGTGTTTCTTTTCAACTGAAAACAAAATGCTCTCAATGTATTGAAGGGATAAAAAAGTGATGGTATAAATTTATGAATATGAAATAGAAGATTTTAGGGTTTCATTTTTTTTTATGTCACCTTAATTACCAGGTTTCCAAACGTATTACTGATAAAGTTTATCAGTTAATTTGAATTTTGGCGATAAATTGGAAAACTTCCGTACATCTATTCTAAAATATTTGACTGACATAAATTGCTTGGCCTACCCGGGTTTCTACGACCTGTATTAACTAAATTTTGCGGTCAGCCAAGATCGTATATTGATGTATTTTATAAAAATGAGCTATTTCAATATACCAAAAACGGTAGGTAACCATGAAAAACTAAGGCTATTTTCGGAATCAGCCCCATCAAATTAGCTAAAAAAACTTTTTTTTTTCTTAGCACTAAAAATTGAGATGACCAGTGTTATTGAGTCAAAGAGGGTCGACAGTTTGACCAATGTTAAATGTTTTGGGGTGTTTTTCTTTTTTTGAATTCTTGTTTGACATTAAATTAAAAATTTTGCTATGGGAATTACTGGACATGCCTTCAAATTCATTATTTCGTCATTTGTGAAAAACAAATGCACGTGAAATTTGCATGAAAATTTGGGGTTTTTTACAGGTTTATTTGTAAAAACAAACGTTGCCGAAGAATTTAAAAAGTTAAAATAAATCTATAGTAACAGTTAACTTAAAATTCAGTTATTCAAACACAAAAATATCTTTAAACAGTTTTTA
The DNA here is from genome assembly GCA_963932145.1 of Acanthosepion lycidas. Taxonomy (NCBI): domain Eukaryota; kingdom Metazoa; phylum Mollusca; class Cephalopoda; order Sepiida; family Sepiidae; genus Acanthosepion; species Acanthosepion lycidas. The sequence goes on from OZ010601.1 coordinate 24,759,431, forward strand.
CATTACAATACTTGTTGGTAGACAATATTATTTGTCTGTCCTTGTGGTACATAAACTTACAAATTGGTTTTACTTCCCACACGGGAAAAACCAACATACAACTGCCCATGAGAGAAACAGGATTCTTCTAACTGTAGTCCAGTAACTTAAGTTACTGTTCAAGAATATATTATATATTTTTATAGGGATTTACACTAATTTGCCAAAAAGCGGCATATCTGTAGTTTAAAAGTAACTTTAATTTAAAAGTAAAGGAATAAATTTACTATCCCCAATAAGCAAAATACTTTGGTGTATTTAAATTGATTGGAATAAACATTTGTTTTATTTTCATTAAAATCAATGATTTCTGTCATTTTGTGACATTTGTAAACAAAAGTTAAATTCCCGTTTTAAAAATATTGCAAAAATAATACATATTTTTTCAAGTGTTATTTGAGTAATTTTTTTTAATTTTAAAGTTTACATATGTTTTTAGATAAAACATACTTTTTTCAAATGTTATTTGAGTAAAATTTAAAAAAAAAACATTAAATTTACATAATCTAGTTTGAAACAAACAGTACTTACTTTTTAGAAAAAAAAGTAAGAGAAAATAAGAAAAGCATTTCTTAACTACGGCGACTCGTTTGTCAGATGTTGATTGATGGTATTGACAGAAGTCATTGGATGGATGGACAGAAGTGACAAATTTTACGAATTTTAAGTGAACTTAATTAAGTACACATAACTTTTACAAATTAACGAATATTTTAAGCAAGGCAATATTTAATTAATTACTAGATACTTTAACTTTACATGCTTACGTTTGAAGATGGAAAATTAATAATAAATTTTAAAATACTATATAAGATTAAAATAAATTTCATAACTAAAATTATATAAATATTAATATAACATAAAGTTTCATTAATAAGAGAGGTACCTATAATTTTTGTGTACATCTCTTACGAAAGTTTATGGTATTTTATATATTATTAAGTTTTATATTATCTCAGTTATGAACTTTTAAACAACTCTTAAAATGCGTGACTTTTTAATGATTATTTCAAGTATAAACATCCGTATATATATAAAAAGATTGTTTATACACAGACAGAAACAATGTAAAATTATTTTTTTAATACTGGACAAATGCAGATTGTAATAAGATTTTTGATTTATGATTAGTAAAAATAATTGTACTAAATAACAGTACATTGAAAATGAATTTTAAAAGATTTAACAACTAAATAAATAAAGTTGTAAAAAAAAGAAAACAATTCTTCAAGAATTTATTTTCATCGGAATATTTCTTTGCTACAGACAATAATATTTTTAACATATATTATTCATAAAAGCAATTCAAAGCTTTTCTAATTCAATAATATCTTAGGTTTAATGGGTTTCGTAATTTACAATTCAGATCTGATTTTCAGTCATTGGTCGTTCGTTTTTAGACTGTTTTTCTTCTTCTTTTTTATGATTTTTCTTTTGTTTGTGTTTCATTTGTTTGTTTTTTTTTAGTTTATTTTGCTTTATCCTTTAATAATTTGTTTCAATTTCTTATCATTTTTTTAAATTAATTTTTAAACCCCTTTCGCACAAAAACAGGGTGTGGATTTTATTGAAGTTTGTGGTTTACTTTTCTCCACCAATTTCTCTTTATAAACAAACATACAAATACAGACATATGGAAACAATCTATATATATATATATACATATATATATATATATATATATATATATATATATATATATATATATATATATGTTTGTGCGTATATGTATGTATGTATGTAGATAGACAGATAGATTATGGAAGTGGAGATAAATAATTGTAAACAGTGACTATTACTGCTGCTGGTACATGACTCTTCGTTAAAATGAATCGAGTTCTCCGGTCACTGGCATGTTTGTTTAAAATTAATGTCTAAATTCACTATCATCCCAGAGCTCTGCGCTTTATCTCCAACTGATACCAAGTCAGTCGGGTTTCGATTCCGGCTTGATTTAATCAAAAGTGTAGTCACACTGATGGGCTGTGAAACAGCGAAACAGTCTGTGGTTGACAATATATATATGTGTGTGTGTGTGTATGTGTGTGTGTATATATATATATATATATATATATATATATATATATATAGATAGATAGATAGATAGATAGATAGATTCATTCGTAAACTTTCCCGTCGTTTATCGACGCGAGCTGTTGACCCGCGCCAACCGGGGACACTTACGGCATATGAGGGTCAGGCCACTCAGTTCCTAGGAACCGTCAGTCAGACAACCTGCACCGTGGTGAAGATTTTGTGCAGAACCAACCAAGAGCCGAATACAGACACCTGTCCCACCGTGTTCTACAAGGTCCCCAAACGACCCTCCTCTGGTTTTGAATATAGAGTTGTCCTTCTGTGAGACCAATTGCCATCCATAGCTATAGAACACAGTCCGTCCCACTATTTATCCATAGTTGAAATATTTCATAGCAATATATATATATATATATATATATATATATATATATATATATATATATATATGTATGTATGTATGTATGTATGTATGTATGTGTGTATATATGCATGTATGTATGTATGTATACATGTATGTACATATATACATTAATACATATTTATGTATATATGAAGAAATATAGTCTTTATGGTGTGCTATATTTAGGGGATAAAGTGCTCAATATTAGTGATAGAGCGTGTGTAAATATAAGAGCGAACATTGAAGTCAACACTCAGAAATGACAGGTTGTTTCATGCTAGTCGTTAGGCCTGACGATTGCGTCTATCATGAAACAGCCTCTCGCATCTAAGTGTTGACATCAATGTTCACTTTTACACACACACACACGCACGCACGCACACACACACAGATATATATATATATATATATATATATATATATATATATATATATATATATATATATATATATATATAGTTAAGTTATGAAAAACTTGGTAATCCGTATGGGTAGTCCCAAGGAGGACGAAATCCTGAGAGCTCAATGTAAATCCAGAGCTAATAATTTAAAGAAAAACAGACCACTTTAAGGTTCGATTTTTTTCTTTTTCTCCTTCTTTTGCTGTTTCTTTTAAGGGACTCTGGATCATCAAATAACACTCCCAGCTCTTGGAAGTGTTATCTGATGGTCCAGCGTCCTTTAATAGAGCTCTGGTGAAATAAATTATTATAATGGAACCTTAAAGTGGTCTGTTTTTCTTTAACATATATATATATATATATATATATATATATATATATATATACATTTGTAACTAACGAATGGGGATGAATAATTCTGTACGCAACTCTGTATATGAAGAAGTAATGGATTATTTTTATTAATCCGAGAGATTATTTTTTCGTGGATACCTATATTTGAGTAGAACGCACCGTTTGTTTTAAACGATAAAAATATTTTCGTCTACCTGCTTGAATATTCCGAGGTTGCATGGTTTCTTTCAATAAGATAAACTGAATATTTAACCTGGTAGGTGAAAATAAATATATTGTTTGAAATAAACGGAGCATCTACTCAAATATGAGTATCCACTAAAAATAATATTTAAAGTGAAAACAAATAGGGACAGATAATTAAAGACAGACAGACAAGAAGTGAGAGATAGGGAGAGAAAATAGACGTTTTTTGTTTATTTTAATATTCGATGATTTCAATAGCATTATTTTTTACAGGGTAGCAGATATTTTTCAGACATAATCAAAACGTTCTTCTTCTTCTCTTATCTTCCTCCTCCTTGTTCTTCTTCTTTTTCTCCACCACCTCCTTCTTCTTCTTCTCCTCCTCCTCCCCTTCATCTCCTCCTTCTCCCTCTCAGTCTCTTCCTCTTCCACCGCCTCCTTCTTTTCTTCACCTTCTCCTGCCCTTCTTCTTCCTCCCCGCTACCCCTCATTCTTCTTCTTCTTCTTCTTCTTCTTCTTCTTCTTCTTCTTCTTCTTCTTCTTCTTCTTCTACCGTGTCCCTTGGTTCTCCAAGAGTTACAGTCCTCTGTAGCTCTTAAAACTTTTTTTTCGTTATTTCTCCTAAACCCTGTCCCGTCATCCATCTATTCAACTTCCCTAAGTATGTTAACCCTTCTTTCCCTCTGTACCTCTTGCCATCAATCTGTCCTGTGAGTATCAGATTTTCCAAGACCTCTTTCCGCACTATGTGCAACTGAAATTTTAATGTTTCTTTCTGAAGTTGACTAAAAGTTCCTTTTTTGTTTCTATTTTCTCTTAAACTTCGTCGTTGCTCACATATTCGGTCCATGGTATCCTCAGCATCCTTCTGTAGAAATTTCAGCTGTCTCTTCCTTATATTAAGTATAAGTTTCCTTTTTGTTTCCATTTTCTCTAAAAACTTCGTCATTGCTCACATATTCCGTCCATAGTATCCTCAGCATCCTTCTGTAGAAATTTCACCTGTCTCTTCCTGATGTTAAGTATAAGTTTCTTTTTGTTTCCATTTTCTCTAAAACTTCGTCGTTGCTCACATATTCGGTCCATGGTATCCTCAGCATCCTTCTGTAGAAATTTCATCTGTCTCTTCCTGATATTAAGTATAGGTTGCTGCTTTGTTTCCATTTTCTCTAAAATTTCGTCGTTGTTCATATATTAGGTCCATTGTATCCTCATCATCCTTCTGTCAACCATATTTCTGCTACCTCAAGTCACTTCTTCGTCTGCGAGGACATTGCCCAGCATTCACTCTCATATAGGACTGTTATTAATTACATAACAGTTCAGTAACCTTTTCTTTGTTTCTAATAGAAATTTTGTCCTTCTTAATGCTTTCCTTAGTTTTTGGAAGGTATACTTAGCAAATTTAATAAGACTTGGGATTTCAATCTTGCACATTCAGTCCTCTGTTAAACCACTTGCCAGATTCTAAAGAGCTTTAAGTAAAACATTAAAGGACAGAAACTAAAACCAATGCATTTTCAAAATTACTTAAATTATTATGACATTTTTTGAGAGTACTTATATAAATATTAAAAGAGATTTTCTGAATTTTTGACAACAATCTCTACTTTCCACTTTTTTATAAAGATAAAAAAATAACTTTATTCTCGGTCAAAATCAAGGTCATATTATTTTTGGTTATAACCAAAAAGATCTACTCTTACTCGCAGGGAAAATACACGAGTCAAGTATTAAAGAAATGTATAAAACAATTTCAATCTTTAAAAGAAGAAAAATAAAAACGCTTTTTGGAAATTAAAGACCAACTTCCTTTCCTTTCCTTGTAAAAAAAAAAGAAAAAAAATGTAAATCGTTTTCCCTAACAATACAGAGAAACGAAATAGGAACAGGCGGAAAAAAAGTCTCCCTTTATAAAAATACGTATTTACCTATTGCCATGAAGGGAAAAAAAAAACAAAAACAGGTAAGAAAATTAGTTGAAACAAAAAAGAACATCTTCGCGGTTTTTAATCTAACCGCGCCTCTTCCATCTTTCAATGTCTCGTGAAATCTCGTTCTCTTTTGGGTTTTTTTCCATCATGGTTGCGAGACATTAACTCTCCATTCTCATTCCTGTTTGGATGGATGGTTTTCCCGCCAACAGCGTTTTTGCACATTTGTCGACATTCTTCTGCACTTGTGCTTTCAATAAAAAAAAAAAATCATTTGGTTTTATTTAATTTAAATTTTGTATTACTCATTTTTTCCGCTTTAGTATAGGATTTTTTTTCTTTGTTTTTATTTATCTTTATTGTTGCTTCTTCCTTGCTTTCTCTAAAATTATTTTTCATTCTTTCTCTTTTTGTTTCTTCTTTAATACAGATGTTGAAATTCATTCTTTCCTAACATAAAAGTATACATTTCTTTTGCTATTTCTTTCTTCTTTCTTGTTATATTAAATTCCATTTTTTTTTCTCTGAGATTTTTCTTCTAAACATCTTTCCAAATTCGTTCTTTCTTTTCAATTTTTTCGTAATATAAAATTATATATTTCTTTCTTCAAAATACTTTTTTCTTCGAAATTATTTCTTTATATTCTTCTATTTTTCAAATCTTTGTTTCATTCTGTCAAATTCTTTCCTTTTTTATTTATTTATTAGTTGCCTTTTTTCTTTTCTTATTGAGTATTAAATTCTTTCCATCATTTTAATTTACCTTTCTTGCTTTCTTTCTCTCCTTTGTCTCTTTCTTTCTTGATTTATTTCTCTACTTCTTTGTCTCTTTCTATCTTGCTTTCTTTATCTCCTTCTTTTTCTCTTTTTTCTTGTTTTCTTTTTCACCTTCTTTTGATTTTTCTTTCTCGATTTCTTCTTAATTCATTCCTTTTTCTTGCTTTCTTTCTCTACTTCTTTCCCTCTTTCTTTCTCGCTTTATTTCTCTCCTTCTTTCTTTCTTTCTTTCTTTCCTTCTCTGTTTCTGTCTTGCTTTCTTTCTCTCCTTCATTCTCTCTTTCTTTCTTGCTTTCTTTCTCCCCTTCTTTCTCGCCTTCTTTCTTGCTTTATTTCTCTCCTTCTTTCTTTCTTTCTTTCTTTCTTTCTTTTTCTCCTTCTTTCTCTCCTTCTTTCTGTCTTTCTTTCTTGCTTTCTTTCAAATTATTTTAATATTCTCTTCACTTTCTTTTTCTTTTATCATTTTCCTTCAAATATTTTCATTTGTATTTTTCTTTCTTTCTTCTTGATCATCCAATTCTTTATTTTTCCCTAATATTTTTCTTTCCTTCTTTCTTTCCTTCTTTCTTTCTTTCTTTCTTTCTTCATTTCTTTCTTTCTTTCTTTCTTCACATCTGGTTCTTAATATTCTTTCAGTTCTTAGTTTCCCTTAATATTTTTTCTTTCTTTCATCTTTTTCTTCCACAATAGTTTTCTTTCTTTTTTTCTTTCTTTCTTTTTTCTTTCTTTCTTTCTTTATTTATTTCCATTCCGTTCTTCATATTCTTTCAGTTTTAATTTTCATTTGTATTTTTCTTTCTTTCTTCTTCTTCATCCAATTCTTTTATTTCTTTATTTTTCCTTCTTATTTTTAAAAAAATTTTATGTCATTCTTTCATTCATCTCTCCATTCTCTTTTACTTACTATTTTTGTTTCGCTGTTTCTTTCTTTCTTTCTTTCTTTCTTTCTTTCCAATTGACATTTCTTCTTTTCTTTCATTACTTCTTTATTTACCTTTGCACTTTCTTTCTTTCTTTCTTTCTTTCTTTCTTTCTTTCTTTCTTTCTTTCCAACTGACATTTCTTCTTTTCTTTCTTTACTTCTTTATTTACCTTTGCACTTTCTTTCTTTCTTTCTTTCTTTCTTTCTTTCTTTCCAACTGACATTTCTTCTTTTCTTTCTTTACTTCTTTATTTACCTTTGCACTTTCTTTCTTTCTTTCTTTCTTTCTTTCTTTCCAATTAACATTTCTTCTTTTCTTTCATTACTTCTTTATTTACCTTTGCACTTTCTTTCTTTCTTTCTTTCTTTCTTTCTTTCCAACTGACATTTCTTCTTTTCTTTCTTTACTTCTTTATTTACCTTTGCACTTTCTTTCTTTCTTTCTTTCTTTCTTTCTTTCCAACTGACATTTCTTCTTTTCTTTCTTTACTTCTTTATTTACCTTTGCACTTTCTTTCTTTCTTTCTTTCTTTCTTTCTTTCCAATTAACATTTCTTCTTTTCTTTCATTACTTCTTTATTTACCTTTGCACTTTCTTTCTTTCTTTCTTTCTTTCTTTCTTTCTTTCTTTCTTTCCAACTGACATTTCTTCTTTTCTTTCTTTACTTCTTTATTTACCTTTGCACTTTCTTTCTTTCTTTCTTTCTTACTTTCTTTCTTTCTTTCTTTCTTTCTTTCTTTCCAATTGACATTTCTTCTTTTCTTTCTTTACTTCTTTATTTACCTTTGCACTTTCTTTCTTTCTTTCTTTCTTTCTTTCCAATTGACATTTCTTCTTTTCTTTCTTTACTTCTTTATTTACCTTTGCACTTTCTTTCTTCTTTCTTTATTTCTTTCTTTCTTTCTTTTACGTCCGATTCTTCACATTCTCTTACTATGTCATTTTCATTATTATTTTTCCTTATTTATTCTTACCTACATTTATTCTTTTTTTGTCGCAGTCTGTTTTTCTTTACATTACATTTTTTTCTTTTTTTTTTCTTTCATCTTGACCTTCCAATTCTTTCAGTATTTTTTTGTTTTTTGTTTGCTTGCTTTTGTTCGTTTGATTTTGATTGCTTTCTTTCTTTTATCATACTTTCTTTTTTATTCTTCTTTTCTTTCACCAATTTCCACCCCCCTTTGTATTTCCTTCTGAATTATATTCTCATTTTTTTCTCTTTTAATCAATCATCATATTTCGCTTTCATTCTCTTTCCTTTATATCTTGTTTCACTTCTTTATACTTTTCATTTTTCAATCTGCATCTAAACTCACTGAGTCGCCCAATTTTTCTTCTTCCATATTTCATTTATCCTCTTCCTCTTTCAAATAATAAAAAAAGATAAAAGGAATAAAAATAAAAATTGAAAAATGAAAATAAAGATAAAAAGAAAAAGAAAAAAAATATAAAAACATAACAAATGAACAAAAAAATAAAAGTACAACGCAAATTTCGTTCAAATCAGACATTTGAAAATTCCCAGATCCAAATAGAAGTTGGTGAAATAATTCAACGAACGTTTCATCACGCGAACAGTGGATAGGGTGGGGGTGAAGTCACGTGATCCGGAAGTGAACAGGTCCGGTTTTCGACACGGCATCTTCCTCTCTTCGAATAAAAGGCGGTAACTACGAAGTAAATTAAGGTGTGCCGCGTTGGTAGGAGTCGGGATATGGAAGTAGTAAGCGAATAATATGTTAGTTTTCGTAAAAAAGAACAAAAAACAAAACGAAAAAAAGACACCGAAAATAAAATTTGTCGGCATAATTAAAATTAAAATAGTATTTACGGCACGCAAGCGAGAGGCTTACGACATTAAAATAGAGATATACAGAGAGACTACGGAAGGCGAAGTAGGTAGAGGTGCTGAGAAATTTCTTGGATATAGAATTTGTTCAGGGTGTAGAAAGGGAAACTATATAGCAGTCGACATTAAATCGAATTTATCAAAAAATAAAATAAAATGGAAATACAATCTGGAAAAAAATAAAGACCAATGCAAAGACAAGATGAAAGAATATACGTCACACATGAAATATCAAAATGCAGACAATAATATATATAATTATAACTATTTAAAAAAAAATATGATTCCATCGCTACATAAGAGTTCTCACGTTTCAAAAACAGAAGCTAAAATTCATTTATAGAAATTAAATTAAGTTAAAGCCTTTAGTTCTGTTTCATCCTCAACATTCCCTTGAGGATGAAACAGAATTTGATGTAGCGATAGAATCATATTTTTAAAAAAATAATTATAATATAGGCTCTGCTGATGTATCGAGCACTGTTTGTTTTTGTTTTTTTTAAATAAAAAAAATACTAAAGAACTTTGGATTATTAACCTAACAGTTTTTTCCTATTTTTCTATATACTTACACACACACAACATATATATATATATATATATATATATATATATATATATATATATATATATATATTAATTCAATTAAAAGGTGCAGATATAATTTATAAATTCATGAATCATTCATACAAAAAACAAATATAGAGGTTAATGATTTAAATGGCGAGAATACATCGTCGCAAACAATATAAATAAGATACATCAACCCCGAACCTGTATATGAATGATATGATCCCCGTTTATAAATTCCAGTTGCATAAGGTCTTTTTAATTTTACAAGCTTTCGTCTGTTCCTACAGACATCATCAGGTATGGAAGTAGATTTTGTTCTTGTTTTAACTTCTCAGTAATAAGAGGACAACGAAAATAAATGTTTTATTGTTTTGGAACGTGCGGTCGCAACGCTGAGTTTGAATTTAAATTTTAAGTTTGTGCGTTTTTGTACAAATATAGTAATAAGAGAATTCTTTTTTTTTTCTGTGAATATGGCATGAACTATATTATTCAATAATTACACTAATGTCACACTTATTATCCGAGAGTTGCACGTTGGATCAGTTATTTTAATTTCAATTAAAAGGTGCAAAAATAATTTATAAATTCATGAACCATTCATATAAAAAACAAATATAGAGGTTAATTTAAATCATTAACCTCTATATTTGTTTTTTGTATGAATGATTCATGAATATATATATATATATATATATATATGCCCAAGTATATGTTTGGTGTATACGGAATAAATTCCAATAAGCAACAATTACTATTCTTAAAAGAATGCTCAAGACAGAGTAGAGCAGATATAATTATTTATTTAAAAATTATAACATAAATATGTTATAAAATCACTACAAAAATAGCCATTTTGTTTCAACACCTCCGGTGTCTTATCAAGTGATGATGTAAGACACCGGAGGTGTTGAAACAAAATTAATATTTTTGTAGTGATGCTATAACATATTTATGTTATTTTTTTTAAATAACTAATTATAATATATATATATATAATTACATGAATCATTCATACAAAAACAAATATAGAGGTTAATGATTTAAATGGCGAGAATACATCTTCGCGAAACAATTTTAATAAGGTACACTAACCCCGAACCTTTATATGAATGATATGATCCCTGTTTATAAATTCCAGTATTATAAGGTCTTTTTTAGTTTTTACAAGCTTTTTTCTGTTCTTACAGACATCCTCAGGTATGGAAATACATTTGTTCTTGTTTTTTACTTCTCGGTAATAAGAGGACAACGTAAATATAGATGTAATCCGAAAAAATGCTATGAGAAATGTGTTATTGTTTTGGAACGTGCGGTCGCAACGCTGAGTTTGAATTTTAAATTTTAAGTTTGTGCGTTTTTGTACAAATATAGTAATAAGAGAATTCTTTTTTACTGGTAGATTTTCCGTAAATATGGCATGAACTATATTGGTCAATAATTACAGGAATGTTACACTTATTATCCGAAAGTTGCACCTTGGATCAGTTATTTTAATTTCGATAATTTTTGTATGAATGATTCATGTAATTATAAATTAAACTGCACCTATAATCGAAATATATATATATATATATATATATATATATACGTGTGTGCTTTCCGACAAGAAGACCTTGAGTCGTATCTCGCTATTGTCGATTTGCCAAGAAGCTGATTCCTTGACGCAGTACAGGCTTGCGTCGTGATGACAATGCGCGGTATATCATTGGACAAAACCTTAAAACCATGTTTTGAGCCAAGGTTATGATTGAAATTGGACAGGCAGAACTATTCAGAAGCCTTCAATGATTGTGCTAGCATGAAGTGGCAACTCATTGTGACCAAGGAACTGAAACGACTATTCGTCTTCAAATTGTTAATGGCACTCCCCTCTCTCTCCCTCCCCCTCTCTTTCTCTCTTTCTCTCTCTTCCCTCACGCTCTCTCTCTCCATCTCTCCTTCTTTCTCTCTCCTCTCTCCCCCTCCCTCACTCACACTCTCACCCCTCTTTCTCCTCTTTCTCCCTCCCTCTCCCTCTCCTACTCTTACCCTCTCCCCTTTCTTTCTCCCCCTCTCCCCTCTCTTTACCTCCCCTCTCTCTCTCTGAATCTTTAACTGAGGTTCGCGCAGCATCGTAACAATATAGTTTATATTGTTTCGATGCTGCACGGTAGGCTTTTTGAGGATTTTTAGCAAACACAAAATGTGCCTGAACACGCTCCGGCAATCAGCTTTAGCAGCTCCCATTCATCGTTACACATGTCGTCACTGTGGACTATTTTAAAATTTCAGCGTTTCGTATACAACAGCATGAAGCCAAAACTTGCCTACCACAAATGCGACATGTCTATTGAAAATGTCTGAATTGATCGAAACTACTTGAACAGAAAAAATAAAACTAACACGAAATTAGGTCCGCTTATCCACAAATTCGACCCCAATATACATTTTATTGGAAAATAGGTTTGGTTTGGTTTGGTTTGGTTTGGTTTGGTATGGTATGGTATGGTATGGTATGGTTTACGACATATCTACCTCAATGACGGTTATGAACAATCTCGGAACGTGCAAAGACGAAGATCACTTCACTCTATGGATTAACAGTATTTTAATGCATATATTATGTTTCTAGCGACGGATGTCGCCAATAATCGCATTAATATTTCTGATTGATTCTATGTGTGATTATTTCTTTGTATGTAAATTATATGCTGCCTAATGTTTTATGTTTATAAAAAACTATTGATCCGCAGTACAGAAAAATTCCTATAAAAAAAAACTACTACTAAGACATTACACTACATTATTGAACTATATGCTTAGTTCATGCCATATAAACTGAATACACTTGTAAAATAGAATTCGTGGATTTAACACATCACAAGAAATATTTAAATAAAATTCTCACTTAAAATTTTGAAAAAATTGGCGTTGCGTTTTTGCACGTTCCGAAAATTGTTTCTAACCGTCATTAATAGCAGACATTCAAAAAACATCTTTCGGTCGACAAACAAGTCTTCAAGTTTTTTATTTTATAAGGAAAAAAAACACATGCCTGATGATGAATAGAGGACTATTCGTAAGTACTAGCATTTTAACATCAAATAAACTGAAAACTACAGACATCAATGGTTTCGACGAGGATCACTTCACTCTATGGATTAACAGTATTTTAATGCATATATTATGTCTCTAGTGACGGATGTCACCATTAATCGCATTAATATTTCTGATTGATTCTATGTGTGATTATTTCTTTGTATGTAAATTATATGCTGCCTAATGTTTTATATATATATATATATATATATATATATATATATATATATATGTGTGTGTGTGTGTGTGTGTGTGTCTGTGTGTGTGTGTCTGTCTGTGTGTGTGTGTGTGTGTAAGCAAATATATGGATATAGATCCGACAGAATGAAGAAAAATATACGGAAAAACAAACAAAATTCCTAATATGCAATTATGCTGTTTTAATGTTAATATAATGTCAGCGTCGGACGTTTCGGTCTAGTAGACAATCTTCAGGACATATTCATAAAACATAATTAACATTAGACTATATCTAATTCTTTTCATTTTTCATTCAAAATACTCTATTTTAGGAATACGTTTTCACAACATCGCCCACGTGACGCCGACGTGATCATATTGAAACGGAACGCTGATCTTGAAAAATTTCAGTTATCTGTTTTGATTAATCTTACTCTTATGTCCATCGTCTTTTCATGTTGAATTAAATATAGTCTAATGTTAATTATGTTTTATGAATATGTCTTGAAGATGGTCTACTAGACCGAAACATCCGACGTTGACATTATATTAACATTAAAACTGCATAATTGCATATTAGGATTTTTGTTTGTTTTTTCTGTATATTTTTCTTCACACACACACACACATATATATATATATATATATATATATATATATATATATATATATATATATATATATATATATATATATATATAAAATAAGGAAAGAACAGTAAGAATTATAATCTGATGTTCTTAGAAATTATTTTTATTTTTAAAAAGCAGTGCTCGATACAAAATTATACATTATTATGTTTCTGAAAAATAAAAATTTATTAATTCAAAGAAATTAAATATTTTCTTTAAGTAAAAATTAATTTGGAAAAAAATAATAACGAACAGAAATGAAACATTCATTTCTATATTTGGTCATTAATTAGTAATTAAATTCTAATATATTTATTTGTAAAAATACCGTATAGTCTATTAGTAATTAGATGGTCGATTTGTACGTTAAATTTGTAAGGATAAAATTTAATTAATACATTTTAAATATTAAAAATATGACTTACACATATTTAATTCACCGTTTTAAAAAAATTTTGTGTTTAAAAATATGAATTAAGCGGATGAATAAAAATGACAATTTTTTTTTATCATTGAAAACCCAGACGACTCACTGAATAATGAAAGTATACGGTTGTTAGAGGGCAGCTCAATTCCACCTAAAGTTAAACTGACTTTCTAAGCAACAAATATTGGATACGTAAGCTGTCCAAGGAAATTAAAACCCAGAAATAATGACGTTTTCTCACATATGTTACTATGTAAGAAAACGACATTATTTTTGCATCAACCTAATTTTTATAATTAAATTTATAAATTTAGTTTCATTTTTGAAACATGGAAATATTCGCGATGGAATCATATTTTTAAAAAGAAAATAATTATATATATATATATATATATATATATATATATATATATATATATATATATATATGTATATATATATATATATATTGATACGCCTCCAGCAGATATGGATGTACGTGAGAAAATCATGGAGAATTGTAGTTTAAAAGCAGGAAAATCGACCTGGCTAACAGAAACGCTCGTCTGTGGCTGAATCGGTAAAAGCACGTTAGGCTTTTTGACGGTTATGTATAGGATACAGGTTCGATTCCTGTCGGAGGACGCATATTTTCTATGAAAATTTCTCTGACATTCAGGCTGGTTAATGCCGTTTATTATTAGGTTGGTGCAAAAACATTGTCGTTTTCTCATATATGTTACTATGTGAGAAAACGACATTATTTTTGCACCAACCTAATATAAACAGAGCATTTACTTAAATATTTGTATCTATGAAAAGAATGCATAAACCTAAAAAAGTCTTAAAATAATTGTCGGACTTTGTCCATTTAATAATAATAATAATAATATATATATATATATATATATATATATATATATATATATATATATATATATTAATCTATAATTATATATATATATATATAACGTTTCATTCTTTCTTCAAACCTTCCTATTTTTACTATTTTTTCTTTCTTTTATTTTTCTTCGATTTACTTCATTATATTTGCTCCTATACGCCATAATGTAATTAAACAAGCAATGATTATTTTCGCTTAATTCAATTCATCATATATTGATAAATAGACTAAGGTTTCCATTTGTTTTCTGCGTTCCAGTCTTTGTTAATTTGGAGATAACTATGTTTTCCCTTTGTTATCCTTACACACAACACGAGCGAATCAAAACGAACTTCGACGACGCAAATCAAGTAATCGAGTGCGAGACTAGCAAGAGAAGAAATATTGAAGGCCGATTTTCGAAACCCGGCGAAGACAATAAAGAAAGAAAACTACATAAGTGCATAACAGGAAAGATCGATAAACTATCAAAGATTTTGGTTTGATCATTCGAATCTTTGAATTTAAAAAAAATAAAATAAAATACAATGATACAGAAGATCCATTTTCTCTCACAACGAAACTGTAATTGTATGGATTAGACAGTTGAGAAATTTAGATGAGATTACATAAAGAAAATAGAGCAGATATGTTTGGTTGATTGGCTGGTTGATATGTTTAGCGACATATCAATCTCGATAGTTTATTTAATGCCGAAATCTAAATATTTTAAACAATGTTACAGTTTCAGGTTAAATATATACTATAAATAGGTACTGTAGGTATTTCTATATTAAATATCGTTTGGTTTATTTTGTTCTATTGCATATCAATCTCAATGGGTTAATTAATACAGATGAGAATTTTAAGATAGGTTCGTATGAATAGAATATCTGTTAATTTTCAGTGTAACACCTACACTTGGTTGGCATTAAAAGTTTCCAGAATACTTACAGTTATGTGTATTTTACATACTAAATTTGAATCTGACTTGATAAATTTGATAAAATCTGCCGTTTTCGAGTTATCGACAGTGAAATTTGGGATTCATTCGCGTCGCGGGAAGCCATTACTGGCGTTGTTTGCATACATTCCCTACAGAATAGCTATCAGTGTAGGTATCATTGCGCAAACTGAGCGTGTCTACGTAAATAGTTCTCGTGCGCAGTAATTGAGACGAATTTAGACAAAAAAGATCAGTTCCGAGCTTAGCTTTCCGTAGTCTTCCGCGTTTAGCTTTCCGCAGCGAATGTATGCAAACAACGCGAGTAATGGCTGCTCCCAACAACGCGATTAAATCCCAAATTTCACTGTCGATAACTCCAAAAGTCTATTTTCATTGCAGGTTTCCCTTGGTTCCAGTTTAGACTTTCAATGCTCAAACACGCCAGTCAATATACACAGAATAGTCTCCCTCCCACATTCTCTTCCTATTTCATTGGTAACGAAAGGGACTGTAGGTTGGAAAGCAATTCATAATGCACAGGGCTGTATAAACTCTGTCAAAGGTAGGGTGAGGGTCGGGGCAGTAATACACTACTTTTTTGGTCTGATCTGACTCTTCTAAAGTTAGACTGTGGCAGAAAGAATTAGCCACTCTCTGGGGCGGTACATGGAACCGATCATTTTTCCATGATCTTTAGTGACGTTTCCTCTATACGAGATAAGGTCTGTAGTGAATTTATACCTCAATAGTTGTTCAAAGCAAAGCGATTAATTGAGGGTCTGCAGAGTGACGAAACATTAATGACATAGTGTTGCATGTTGCAAGAACAACTCCGCGGTGCCCATCCCTACTTATACCTATTCTATTCTGAAGAACAGACTCTCAAAAGGATATTCTTCTGGTTACGATAATCCTAACGTCTTCAAGTATAGAGTCTGCCATATCCTCCTCATCATCATCATTCAACCCCCGACTGCTACAAACATAGAAGAAACAAATTTTGATTCTCCTTCCGCGGGATTCTTTCAGTGAGTATGGTGGGGCCCAACTCCTCTCCAAGCACTTGCCTGACAGCCGAAGATCACAAAATATGCTGCGGACCGCGCTGAAGTTGGATAAGGTTTTGAATTTGAGTTGTCCTTCTCTTAGTTTCCTTCTCCTAGACCAGTTACCACACTGTGCTATACGATCCAGTTATTTACCCATAGATGTGGGAGAAGTGATTGATGCATGTCTTTCCTAAGGGAATGTAATGAACTCGACTGGAATTCGACCTCTTCTCTCCGAGCCGATATCCATTACTCGTTACCGTGGCATATATGTAACATGTCATCATAATATGAATCTTACTCTTTTTACGTCCTTAAAGAACATCTTGCTCGTGTGCCTCTTGAGCCGTGTACTTGGTGAAAAATAGCGTCGAAATAGCATTTAAAAATTTCCAACATATTTCTCTGAAAATATCATTTTTGAAAAAAAACTATAACTTATAATACTTACATTTAGCAATATATGGAAAAATGCTGTCAGTTTTTTAACTAACTCCAGGGGAATGCAGGTTAAAGTATGCTGTCTTTTTTTCTGTATATGCGAACCATTTTAATATTTGTTGCTTCAAGTCTCTTCTTCAACTTTCAGGAGATTGTCCAGCATTTACTGTGATATAGGGGTTGGTTATATATCCCATAACAGTTCAGTATACTTTACTTTGTTACTAAGGAAATTTTTCTGTCTTTTAATAGTCTTCATAGCTTTTGCAATGCGCCTTTGGCCATCCCAATGCATCTTCGGGGCTCACCTTCCTACACCCATTTTATGTGTTGTGGTTCTTTCAGGACGTAGGCGAACATGGCCCTCCACATTTTCCAGTCTATTTTTGCTATTACGACGTTTTTGAGAAAACCTAGCATTTATAATTACGTTTAGTAATATATGGAAGAATGGTGTCAGTTTTAACTGACGCTAGGAGAAAGCAGTTTCATATGATG
Organism: Acanthosepion lycidas; assembly: GCA_963932145.1. Classification (NCBI taxonomy): domain Eukaryota; kingdom Metazoa; phylum Mollusca; class Cephalopoda; order Sepiida; family Sepiidae; genus Acanthosepion; species Acanthosepion lycidas. Next base: position 24,777,023 of record OZ010601.1, read on the forward strand.
CGGTTTTTTCCGTATGTGGGGATAATTTTAATATCTGTCTATATTTTAGAGAAAATGTATTTTTCTTTCCTTCTTTCTACTTTTCTTTCTTTCTTTCTTTCTTTCTTTCTTTCATTCATTCATTCATTTTCTCATTGAAACAGTGTCTTTTTCCCTTTTTGCAAGTGATCAAGATGGAATCGTCCATTATTTATGATGTATTAACAGATGTTAAACACTTCTGTCTCCTCTTCTTTCTTTCCTTCTTGCATTCTATCTGTTTTTCGTACCGTTTATCTTTCTTTCTTTCTTTCTTTCTTTTCTTCGTTCATTCATTTTCTCATTGAAACAGTGTCTTTTTCGCTCTTTGCAAGTGATCAAGATGGAATCGTCCATTATTTATGACGTATTAGCAGATGTTAAACACTTCTGTCCTCTCTTCTTTCTTTCCTTCTTGCATTCTATCTGTTTTTCGTTCCGTTTTTCTTTCTTTCTTTCTTTCTTACTTTCATTCATTCATTCATTTTCTCATTGAAACAGTGTCTTTTTCGCTCTTTTCTAAGTGATCAAGATGGAAACGTCCATTATTTATGATGTATTAGCAGATGTTAAACACTTCTGTCTTCTCTTCTTTTTTTCCTTCGTGCATTCTATCTGCTTTTCGTTCCGTTGTTCTTTCTTTCTTTCTTTCTTTCATTCATTCATTCATTTTCTCATTGAAATAGTGTCTTTTTCCCTTTTTGCAAGTGATCAAGATTGAATCGTCCATTATTTATGATGTATTAGCAGATGTTAAACACTTCTGTCTTCTCTTCTTTTTTTCCTTCGTGCATTCTATCTGCTTTTCGTTCCGTTGTTCTTTCTTTCTTTCTTTCTTTCTTTCTTTCATTCATTCATTCATTTTCTCATTGAAACAGTGTCTTTTTCTCTTTTTGCAAGTGACCAAGATGGAATCGTCCATTATTTATGATGTATTAACAGATGTTAAACACTTCTGTCTCCTCTTCTTTCTTTCCTTCTTGCATTCTATCTGTTTTTCGTACCGTTTATCTTTCTATCTTTCTTTCTTTCTTTCTTTCTTTCTTTCTTTCTTTTCTTCATTCATTTTCTCATTGAAATAGTGTCTTTTTCGCTCTTTGCAAGTGATCAAGATGGAATCGTCCATTATTTATGATGTATTAGCAGATGTTAAACACTTCTGTCTTCTCTTCTTTCTTTCCTTCGTGCATTCTATCCGTTTTTCGTTCCGTTTTTCTGTCTTTTTTCCTCTCTTTCTTTCTTTCTTTCTTTCTTTCTTTCTTTCTTTCTTTCTTTCTTTCATTCATTCATTCATTCATTTTCTCATTGAAACAGTGTCTTTTTCGCTCTTTGCAAGTGATCAAGATGGAATCGTCCATTATTTATGATGTATTAGCAGATGTTAAACACTTCTGTCTTCTCCTCTTTCTTTCCTTCGTGCATTCTATCTGTTTTTCGTACCGTTTATCTTTCTTTCTTTCTTTCTTTTCTTCGTTCACTCATTTTCTCATTGAAACAGTGTCTTTTTCGCTCTTTGCAAGTGATCAAGATGGAATCGTCCATTATTCATGATGTATTAGCAGATATTAAACACTTCTGTCCTCTCTTCTTTCTTTCCTTCGTGCATTCTATCTGTTTTTCGTTCCGTTTTTCTTTCTTTCTTTCTTTCTTTCTTTCATTCATTCATTCATTTTCTCATTGAAACAGTGTCTTTTTCGCTCTTTTCTAAGTGATCAAGATGGAATCGTCCATTATTTATGATGTATTAGCAGATGTTAAACACTTCTGTCTTCTCTTCTTTTTTTCCTTCGTGCATTCTATCTGCTTTTCGTTCCGTTGTTCTTTCTTTCTTTCTTTCTTTCTTTCATTCATTCATTCATTTTCTCATTGAAACAGTGTCTTTTTCGCTCTTTGCATGTGATCAAGATGGAATCGTCCATTATTTATGATGTATTAGCAGATATTAAACACTTCTGTCTCCTCTTCTTTCTTTCCTTCTTGCATTCTATCCGTTTTTCGTTCCGTTTTTCTTTCTTTCTTTCCTTCTTTTTTTCTTTCTTTCTTTCATTCATTCATTCATTTTCTCATTGAAACAGTGTCTTTTTCGCTCTTTGCATGTGACAAGATGGAATCGTCCATTATTTATGATGTATTAGAAGATGTTAAACACTTCTGTCTTCTCTTCTTTCTTTCCTTCGTGCATTCTATCCGTTTTTCGTTCCGTTTTTCTGTCTTTTTTTCCTTTCTTTCTTTCATTTTTTCATTCATTCATTCATTCATTCATTTTCTCATTGAAACAGTGTCTTTTTCGCTCTTTGCAAGTGATCAAGATGGAATCGTCCATTATTTATGATGTATTAGCAGATGTTAAACACTTCTGTCTTCTCTTCTTTTTTTCCTTCGTGCATTCTATCTGCTTTTCGTTCCGTTGTTCTTTCTTTCTTTCTTTCTTTCTTTCATTCATTCATTCATTTTCTCATTGAAACAGTGTCTTTTTCGCTCTTTGCATGTGATCAAGATGGAATCGTCCATTATTTATGATGTATTAGCAGATATTAAACACTTCTGTCTCCTCTTCTTTCTTTCCTTCTTGCATTCTATCCGTTTTTCGTTCCGTTTTTCTTTCTTTCTTTCCTTCTTTTTTTCTTTCTTTCTTTCATTCATTCATTCATTTTCTCATTGAAACAGTGTCTTTTTCGCTCTTTGCATGTGACAAGATGGAATCGTCCATTATTTATGATGTATTAGAAGATGTTAAACACTTCTGTCTTCTCTTCTTTCTTTCCTTCGTGCATTCTATCCGTTTTTCGTTCCGTTTTTCTGTCTTTTTTTCCTTTCTTTCTTTCATTTTTTCATTCATTCATTCATTCATTCATTTTCTCATTGAAACAGTGTCTTTTTCGCTCTTTGCAAGTGATCAAGATGGAATCGTCCATTATTTATGATGTATTAGCAGATGTTAAACACTTCTGTCTTCTCTTCTTTCTTTCCTTCGTGCATTCTATCCGTTTTTCGTTCCGTTTTTCTGTCTTTTTTTCCTTTCTTTCTTTCTTTCTTTCTTTCATTCATTCATTTTCTCATTGAAACAGTGTCTTTTTCGCTCTTTGCAAGTGATCAAGATGGAATCGTCCATTATTTATGATGTATTAGCAGATGTTAAACACTTCTGTCTTCTCTTCTTTCTTTCCTTCGTGCATTCTATCCGTTTTTCGTTCCGTTTTTCTGTCTTTTTTTCCTTTCTTTCTTTCTTTCTTTCTTTCTTTCTTTCATTCAATTAATTCATTCATTTTCTCATTGAAACAGTGTCTTTTTCGCTCTTTGCAAGTGATCAAGATGGAATCGTCCATTATTTATGATGTATTAACAGATGTTAAACACTTCTGTCTCCTCTTCTTTCTTTCCTTCTTGCATTCTATCTGTTTTTCGTACCGTTTATCTTTCTATCTTTCTTTCTTTCTTTCTTTCTTTCTTTCTTTCTTTCTTTTCTTCATTCATTCATTTTCTCATTGAAATAGGGTCTTTTTCGCTCTTTGCAAGTGATCAAGATGGAATCGTCCATTATTCATGATGTATTAGCAGATGTTAAACACTTCTGTCTTCTCTTCTTTCTTTCCTTCGTGCATTCTATCTGTTTTTCGTTCCGTTTTTCTGTCTTTTTTTCCTTTCTTTCTTTCTTTCTTTCTTTCTTTCTTTCATTCATTCATTCATTCATTCATTCATTTTCTCATTGAAACAGTGTCTTTTTCGCTCTTTGCAAGTGATCAAGATGGAATCGTCCATTATTTATGATGTATTAGCAGATGTTAAACACTTCTGTCTTCTCTTCTTTCTTTCCTTCGTGCATTCTATCCGTTTTTCGTTCCGTTTTTCTGTCTTTTTTTCCTTTCTTTCTTTCTTTCTTTCATTCATTCATTAATTCATTTTCTCATTGAAACAGTGTCTTTTTCGCTCTTTGCAAGTGATAAAGATGGAATCGTCCATTATTTATGATGTATTAACAGATGTTAAACACTTCTGTCTCCTCTTCTTTCTTTCCTTCTTGCATTCTATCTGTTTTTCGTACCGTTTATCTTTCTATCTTTCTTTCTTTCTTTCTTTCTTTTCTTCATTCATTCATTTTCTCATTGAAATAGTGTCTTTTTCGCTCTTTGCAAGTGATCAAGATGGAATCGTCCATTATTTATGATGTATTAGCAGATATTAAACACTTCTGTCTTCTCTTCTTTCTTTCCTTCTTGCATTCTATCTCTTTTTCGTTCCGTTTATCTTTCTTTCTTTCTTTCTTTCTTTCATTCATTCATTTTCTCATTGAAACTGTGTCTTTTTTCTTTTTGCAAGTGATCAAGATGGAATCGTCCATTATTTATGATGTATTAGCAGATGTTAAGCATTACGATCTTCCCTTCTCTCTTTTCTTCTTTCTCTCTTTCTTTCTGTCTACCTTCCTTCATTAATTTAGTTCTATTTTTCTTTATTTCACTCATTCATTTTATTTTCTTACTCCCTCCTTTTACGCCTGTAAACAACATCTTGCTCGTGTGCCTCTTGAGCCATGTACTTCGTGAAAAATAAAGTCGAAATAGCATTTAAAAATTTCCAACATATTTCTCTGAAAATATCATTTTTGAAAAAAAATATAATTTATAATAATTACATTTAGCAATATATGGAAAAATGCTATCAGTTTTTTAACTAACACCAGGCGAGTGCAGGTTAGCGTGATACTGTCTTTTTTTCCGTATATGCGAACCATTTTAATATTTGTTGCTTCAAGTCTCTTCTTCATCTTTCAGGAGATTATCCAGCATTTACTGCCATATAGGGTGGTCGCGGGTAGATTTCCTGTAACATCAGTATGCTTTACGTTGTTACTAACGAAGGTTTTCTTTCTCTTTATAGTCTTCATAGCTTTTGTAATGCGCCTTTGGCTCACTTTCCTATCCCCATTTTATGTGCTGTGTTCTTTCAGGACGTAGGCGAACATGGCCCTCCACATTTTCCAGTCCATTTTTGCTATTACAACGTTTCTCTTAACTCTGTCTGACATCGATTTACTCAAACCTCTCACGTATACATTCCTCTGTCCTCCTTCCCTCAATCTGTCTCGTGAGGATCAGATTTTCCAAGCCTTCCTACCGCATTCCGTGGCCGACAAATTTCAACTGCCTCTTACTGATTTTAACTTTAAGTTTTTGCTTTTTGTTTTCATTTTCTCTCATATTTTCAGTTCATGGCATCCTCATCATCTGTCTGTAGAACCACATTTCTGTTCCTCTTCATCTTCAAGAGATTGTCCAGTATTTACTGACATACAGGGGGACAGATATACCATAATAGTTCGGTACGCTTTATTTTGTTTCTGATGAAACTCTCCCCTTTAATACGTTAAAACTCCCCAAATACGATCATAGCATAATCTAGACCTCCTGGAATTAGAATTGCTGAATTTGGACTCATCTTCAAACCCGAAATTTTCTACTGACATAATTATGAAGCCTTTACTTCCACGAACAGAACAGTACAGTCAATGGAACAGCCGAACAGATCTGTTCGCCCTGTTTCGACCGAATTCTCTACCTTGAGCAGAGAGGAACCCGGGCGAGGCTTTGCCGAAGAACTACGTTTCGTCCGAGGAGGTAGACAGGCCCTAAACCCGTTTATACAGGTTCAAAGGGAATATTTTTGGCCGAGCCTACAGGCTCGGAGAACCCACCGTAAACTCGGCCTTGTGCCACATACATTCCTCGTTGGCGACAGGGAAATATAACAGTACGTAAATGAAACAGTCGAACAGATATGTTCACCCTGTGCTGTCGAACTCTCTGCCTTGAGGAGAGAGGAAACCTGACGAGTCTTTTCCGAAGGGCAAATTTTCATCCGGGGACGAAATTTATGTGGGTTCTAAGGGAATATTTTTGGTTGAGACGACGGGCTCGGAGAACCCACGGTAAAATCGGCCTTGTGCCACATACATCCATCGTTTCTGTTGAATATTAATAGTACCTTCAATACCAAATATCTCGGGGTTTCGGTTTAGAGGAGTTGTACTGTATATCCTTATTTATGTCATCCTTTACAGATTGTAATTATGTTTGAATAATGAATTTATCACTTTCATAAATTTTTAGACATTTCATAAAATGTCTCATATTTTTAAAAATTACTGTATTCGCTTAGGACAAATTCTTCATTACTCTTAGTTGCGAATTATTTTTGTATATTTATATATTCAATCTACACTTTAAATAAAAACAAACCAACGTTACAAACTACCTATGGTATCCCAAATTCTAAAACTTAATAAAAATTATACGTTTGTCACAGAAAGCCTTTTCTTTCCTCGAATCCGAACAGTACCCTCAATACCGGACAATTCGGTTTATAGGAGTTGTACTGAATTTCCTTATTTTTGTCTTCCTTTACAGATTGTAATCTTTTTTGAATAAGATTTCTTGCCCATAATTTTCAAACGTTTCATAACATGTCTTATTTTTTCACAAATTACAATATTTGTTTAGCACAAATGTTTCATTACTATGGGTTGTCAATTATTTTTTGTACATTTATCTAATCAATCTCTACATTAAATAAAAACGAATCAACGTTACAAGCTACCTTTTGTATCGTAAACTCTAAAACTTGATAAAAAAATTAAGCTTGTCGCTGCAGCCTTTATTTCCTCTAATCCGAACAGTCACCTCAATATCGAACTTATCGGATGCTCGGATTAGAGGAGATGTGCTGTACTTAATTTTTCGTCCTGAAGATTAAAAATCCGTTTTGGAAACTTTTTATGTTCATAGAATTTTGTCTACTAACAGAAAATTATTAAAAATTCCAATATCTAGAATTTATGGTAATCTGAATTACCCATTCTGTTGCCTTAGGTAAGTAAAACTGAATGATTTATTTCGGTATACAGTGAATGTGGTGTGGGAAAAATAAAATCCTGGGGAAAATGGCCCGCAAGGCGTGGATTTGTCAGACAAGTGGCAGAGAGAGGCGGATTTTAATTCGGAGACATTTCAAAATATTTTTTCATATTTATTATATTGGATATTTTACCTTCATAAAAAAAATACGCACACTTGCATTTAAAATGCTGCAGTCGTGATAAATTCGTCGGAACGATTAAGTTGTAAAAAAGAAAGTTTGAGGTTGACTATTGAATCAGTGTTGCTAAAAAGATAAAGTCTATGAAATATCCGGAAGCCTGTGCGTATCCTGGAGCAAATCTTAGGAAACTAAACTCGGAAACCATTTCTTGGAGCCTTGAAGCTAGAACCCAGGACAAAATTGATAGAAACTGAAATTAAACTGAGATAAAAAAAAATAAAATAAATTTTTAACCCTTATTCTCCTGTTTGTTTATCATTAAAATATCATTTTCCTATTATGAATATGCTTCTCCTTCCCTTTGCTATTTAGCACGACCATTACACCCTGGCTATATCGCATAAATTATGAACTATTCGGTCTTCATCACTTCGGAAAGAGGAAAAAGACACTGACTGTTTCAAAGAGAAAATGAATGAAAGAAAGAAAGAAAGAGAGAGAGAAGAGACGAGAAGAGAGGAGAAGATAGAAGAGTTTAACATCTGCTAATACCTCATAAATAATAAATTATTCAGTCATGATCACGCGGAAAGAAGACAAAGACACTGTCTTAATAAGAAAATGAATGAAAGGGCTTCTAAGGGAATATTTTTTGCCGAGCCTGCGGGCTCGGAAAACCCACGCTAAACTCGGCCTTTGTGCAACATACATCCCTTGTAGTCCGCTGTTAAATATTAACAGACAAATAGATGGTTCATGTGTCGAAATCTGCCTCGAGCAGAGAGCAACTCGGACGAGGCTTTTCTAAAGCGCAAAGTTTCGTCCGGGGAAATAAACAAACCTTGAACTCACTTATACGTGTTCTAAGGGAATATTTTTGGCCAAGGCTACGGGCTCTGAGAACACACGGCAAATTCGGCCTTGTGCCACAGACATTCTTCGTGGGGGTGCTGTTAAATATAACAGTTAATCCAGATTTTTCATTTGTTAAGCAGTGAGGAACCCGGACGTGGCTTTGCCGAAGGGCAAAATTTCGTCCGAGGAAGTAGACAGGCCCTGAACGCTTTTATGCGGGTTCTAATGGAATATTTTTGGCCGAGCCTACGGGATCTGAGAACCCACTGTAAACTCGGCCTTGTGCCACATACAACCATCATGGGGTGGGTGCTGTTAAATATTAACAGTCGAATAGATCGAACGCTGGGTCAACCGACACACACTTACTAGTCGTGTAATTCTCTTCTGTTGTACTTACTGTTTAATATATGATATATCTGCAACCCTTTTCTGTTTTTTTTTTGTTTTTTTTTTAACCATTTACTTAGTCTCAACAAATACATAAATGTATAACGAATAAATGCCGTTCTGATTCGGGGAAGAAAAATCTCCATATATGAATAGAAAAGTTCGGATTAGAAGATGAGTCCAAATCCGAGGAAGTGTAAATGCCGGAAGTCTAGATTATGCGATGTTTGGTTTTAGGGAGTTCTGTATTGTTACTTGATATCGGTCCCCCTATATGTCAGTAATTGATGGACAATCTCCTGAGGTATAAAGAAGAGACTTGAAGTAACTGAAATATGGTTCTATAGGAAGATGCAGAGAATAACATTGACCGAAGATCTGAACAACGACGAATTTTTAAACGACATTTATACCTAACATCAGAAAGAAAAAATCCTCGCGCACATAATGAGGAAAGAGTGCTTGGAAAATTTTATACTGACACGGCACATTGAAGGAAAGAGGGACCGGGGAAAACAACGCAATGGATGACGGAGGAAGGATTACGAGAAATAAGAAAAAGACAAATCTTAAGAAGAGTTACAAAGAACAGGAAGTTATGGAGAGCCATGACCGCCCACGACCTGAAGTAACACGACACAGAGAAGAATGCTAATATATATATATATATATATATATATATAAGAACTGAAAAATACACAGGTAAACCATTCAAAACGTACACACACATCATGTATAGCACAAACACACTGCACACATTACTAAACACACTCTCTCCCTCTCACATATACAAATGCATACATCTCCCACAGACTCTCAAATAGGCATTCTCACATACATGCATATATATTCTCTCTTTCTCTCCCCTGCCTCATGCGCACACACAAACACACAGAAACTCACTTTCCCCCAAATACATATTGGCTGGGGTATGCACACATAAACGTTCAAGCATACAACATTTCACACATTCACGTAAATACACACATGCATACCCACAGTCTTATTGTTGGCACACATTCATACTTACATATACATGAACATGTTGTTAACAGACACACGCACTTACAACCACAGATACATACAAGCCCACCTTCTGAAACCCGCCGACATGCTTACAGCAAGCATTGTTCGCCATTATTATTAATTTTTTACTAACATTTATTCCATCTTCATTGTCTATTAGTGAAGTATCATATATATAAAGTACACTGTATGTGTGTGTGTGTTTGTGCGTGTGTGTGTCCAAGAAATTCCTCCGCGCCCACTGGTCGGATTTTAATGATCCATAGTTCATTTAAAAGCCCTAGACATATTTGGCACAGGGAACGATTTTCATTGAGCTCCGATTCAGGGTGGGCAGATTATGCGAGGTTAAAATATATATTAATATATTATATTAGCCATTATCGTTACTTTCATGATTCAAGGAGAGAAACTCTTATTTTCCTTTTGTATCCAAAATTTCAGGACACGTTTTGTTATAAACTAGATTAAAAGCCGCCCTGTAGGGAGGCATTTAAACTACTGCCTGTAGAGGACTCTTGGTTTGGCCATCATCACAATAGCTAGGGAGGAGTGGATGTGAAAGGCATCAATAAACTTTTGATTTGAATACACGGAAAAATATCCGTGAATATGAACGGATTATGCTAAAAATAAGCAGATATAATTTTTGTAATTTATTTAATCAAACATACACACACAATTACACACACACATAGAGAGAGAGAGAGAGAGAGAGAGAGAGACAAACAAACACACACACACATATATATATAATTTTAAGGTATGCTATATTTAAGGGATAAAGTGATCAATATCAGAGACAAAGCGAATGTAAACATAAAAGTAAACATTAATTAGCTATTATGTTTCTCTAACTCTTCAAATGTTAAATGTATAACTAATTCTAATCTCTATTTTCCCATCTTTACACTATATTAACTTCATCTTATAAATTGTCCCCTGTTCTGTCACTCGTAAAATAAAAATAATTGTTTGTATGGAAAATAAGGATCTGCGTACATCAAATCGTCTTTAAATTAAGTGGCAACAGAAGAATTATCGTTGAACTTCTAAAAGGTAAGCTTAAACCTTAGTTAATTACTTCAATGCAGCGATTAATTTTGAGTTCTTCTGTTGTTTATTGTTGCCTATCGCATCTACTCCTCTCTTGCTATTGTGATGATGAGTAAAAGAAGTGTCCTCCACAGGAGCAGCTTTTAAGATAGTAATAATTTTGATTAGCATTGACTTTATTCTTCATTTTTTTATTTGATCAAGTATTGTCTTCCATTACTATTAATTCTTGACTAGAATTTACATTAATATTCATTTTTTATTATAATTCATTGATTCATTCATTTATTATTATAATTGATCGATTGATTCAATTTATTATAATTGATCGATAAATTCATTTTATTATAATTGATCGATTGATTCATTTTTATTATAATTCATCGATAGATTCATTTTATTATAATTAATCGATTGATTCATTTTATTATAATTGATCGATAGATTCATTTTTATTGTAATTGATCGATAGATTCATTTTTTTATTGTAACTGATCGATAGATTCATTTCTTATTGTAATTGATCGATTAATTCATTTTTATTATAAATGATCGATAGATTCAATTTATTATAATTGATTGATAGATTCATTTTTTATTGTAATTGATCGATAGATTCATTTTTTTATTATAATTGATCGATAGGTTCATTTTTTATTGTAATTGATCGATAGATTCATTTTTTTATTATAATTGATCATAGATCCATTTTTATTATAATTGATCGATAGATTCATTTTTATTATAATTGATCGATAAATCCATTTTTATTATAATTGATCGATTGATTCATTTTTACTATAATTGATTGTGTCATTCAGTTTTATTATAATTGATTGATTGATTTCATTCATTTTTTACGTCTTATTAACCTTTTTAGATTGTAACAAGTATTTGGAGATAATAATCATTTTACTTATAAAATTGTTACTAACTAACCCATAACTATGGCAGAGGAGGTGGAGCTATATCTTTCCCAGGGTTAATTCTGGGTAAGTGAATATAACGAATCTATCTGGAATTGAAACTCGATTCTCCGATTAAAATTTCTGATACATTAAACATTACACCGCCCGCATAACTAAATTTGCAACATCTGATATTTCCAAGTGGTCACCTATCTAGGAAATGACCAGTCTTGACGTTGCTTAACTTCCTCTATCAGGTGTGTCAAACAGACATGCTCGGAAACCATTTATTAGAGGAAGCATAGTCAGCCATTGTTATTGATTTTTTTGTAAATATTTACTTTCATCTTCATTTTTATTAGATGAAACACTCTCCGCCATCATTATTTTTTTTATAGTTTTTCTTTCATCTTCATTTTTATTAGATGAACCATTGTTCGCCATTATTACTAATTTTTTTTAGTATTTATTTTCCTCTTCAATTTTATCCACTAATTTGTCCGCCATTATTATTCATTTGGGACTATTTCGTTTCCTCTTCATTTTTGGTTAGTTAATGTTATATCAACCATTATTATTAATGTTTGGCGTGTATTTCCTTGTATCTTGTTTCTGAATAGATGAATCATTGTCAACGCTTATTGCCAAATTTCAAAATGTATTTTCGTCTTCAATTTTGATTGGATAAATCATTATCAATAATAATTATTCCATTTTGCTTAGCATTTACTTTCATTTTCATACAGTACTGATAGCAGACACGGGAAATAAATTGCAAAATCTCCAACAGAAGGTAGCTAAGGCGAGCGAAAAGAAGGGACTAAGCATAAACTACAAGAAGACAGAATGCATGGTCATTAGTAAAAGGATGAACCCGAAATGCGATTTACAGGTCTCAGACACTACAATAAAGCAGCTGCGGAAATTTAAATATCTGGCAAGTGTTTTGACAGAGAACTATAAGTGACGCTTAGATTCGAAGACGTATGACCAAAGACGCATTCCAAAACTAGGCAGTGTTGTGAGACAAAGGGATTTCTTTGGCAGCAATGAAAAGAGTACTGGGTTGCTACTTGACATCTGTCCTCCTTTACGGCAGCGAATGTTGAAAGGTCTCTCCAAAGATGAAGAAGAGACTCGAAATAACGGAGATACGGTTCTACAGAAGGATGCTGAGTATATCATGGACCAAACGTGTGAGCAAGGATGAGGTTTTGGAGAGAACGCAAACAAAGAGAATGCTTATACTTAACATCAGGAAGATTCTCGGATACGTAATGAGAAAGGAGGACTTGGAGAATCTGATACTCGAATAGAGGGAAAGAGAGACAAAGGAAATCAACGTATGACATACCTAGCGGGCTTAAGTAAGTTGATGACGGTACGTGAGTTGGTGGAAGTATCAAAGAGACAAAACTTATCGAGAGCTACAAGGGATAGGGGGAAGTAGAGGGCCATGATCGCATATATGCTGAAGGGACACGGCACATAAAAAGAAAAAGACACTTAACTCAAATTAATGGCTGAATAGTATTTAATTGTCTCTATTTTTTTATTAGTTGAAGAATTATTATTAATTTTTGTCTCGGATGTACTTCCATCTTTATATTTTAGTAAATGAAGCATCGTCAGTGATTTTTATTAATTTCTTTTCTCAAATAAAATTTAATTTGTATTTCTTATTAGATGAAGCGCCATTTAACATTATTAGTACATTCTTGAATAGGATATATTTTCATCTCTATTTTTATTTGATTACTAGCAGGCTTCGCAAAGTCAAATATATTCAGTACTTGAAATCTTTGAACCAAAAATTTTAAAAGGACATTTCATTCATTGTTATAGTTAGGACAAGTTTTATAAATAGATGCCAACTTGTTGTAAGTCAAGTAAAATGCAAATTTCAAACAATTTTCTGCATTATATAAGACGATATTCCTAAACAGAACTATTTTTTATATGAAAATCAAAAGAATCCTCGAATAAAAGAACATTAAAGAAATAAAATGTTTTTAAAATCAATATGCAAGTTAGTCAAACCTGACGAGTGATATTGCCTAGAAGTAGATAATATATAATATAGATGTTGGGCATTCAGTGTGTAAACCGCCCTTTTGAGTGGTTTGTAACATATTATTTATCATCTCTCAGTTGGGTCTCTGTTTTTGGCCAGAGTGCGCCTAGGGCTGGCACCGTCAAAGGTAAGAGTCGCAACTGAGGAAAATTATACTGAGAGGTGCGCAGCTCTGGGGAACAGCTGCACGACGCAGCGCCCTCTCATTGCACCAGAGAGAGGGATCGGTGCTCGCACCGAGGCCAGCGTAATCGACATTTCCAGGAGCTGCAGGCAATTTTTATTCTTAGCCCCGGTGTACGCGCTCGGGTTCCCCACCTTAAAAAAAACCTTGTGTCAAAACCGGTCTTAGTGGGGAGACTGAGTAAATAGCTAGCGTGTAAACCTCACTTTGGAGCGGCTTGTAACACCCTATTTATCATCTCTCAGTTGGGTCTCTGTCTTTGAGCAAAATTCACTCAGGGGCGACTCCGTCAAAGGTAAGAGTCGCAACTGAGGGAAATTATACTGAGAGGTACCGAGCCCTGGGGAACAACTTCCCGAAGCAGCGCCCTCTCATTGCACCAGAAGGAGGGATCGGTGCTCGCACCGGAGACAGCGCAACCGATGGTTGTGGGGCATTTTTTTTCCCCGGCCCGGGTGTACGCGCTCGTGTCCCCACCTTATAAACAGACCTTGTATCACAACTCGTCATAATGGATGAGACTATTTCCCTGTGCACTCAATCTATTACAACATCCGCAAATCCTAGCTTACATCACATGGTATTCCCAGACGTCCACTTATCTAGGATCTAAACAGTCTCGAAGTACGGGAACCGATGTTTCAACGTAATATGGCCGTAAGACCGTCTTGACTAAGATATTTTAAACCAAGCATAAAATTCGTAATGGTATTCGGACATTTGGCCGAAGGACATTTGACCGAATGGACATTTAGCCGAAAATGTAGTGGCGTACTTACATGTATGTCATATTCTTTATCGTAATGCACTACATATATTTATATCTATTTACTGTATTAATTTCTAAATTTTCGTTTATTTTTTTTGACAGGCTTTTTAAAAAATCTATTCTGTATATATTATATTTTACTTCAAATATTACTGTAAGATGATAAGTATTTTAAGAAAATGCACATTTTACTCAAGCAAAAATCATAAGCTTTTAGGATATGAAATATCTTTCAATTTCGCTTTTAATGATTATCATTACAAAATCTCACACTCATTTATAACATCAGGAAGAGACATGTTGAAATATCTAAGGCACACAATGAGGAAAGAAGGCTTGGGAAATTTGATACCCAGAAGACAGATTGAAGGCAAAAGGAACAGAAGGAAATATGTGGAAAATAAAAGTTACAAGCTATGAACTCTCCCCATAGGATTGAAAACCCTGCATAGGGTGAGTACTCGGACATTTGGCCAACGCATAATTGACCGACGGACATTTAACAGAATGAACATTTAGCCGAAAATGTAGCGGCTATGGTGTAAGGGAAAGTCAATTTTCGTGAGAAGGCACTTCCAGAATGATGGCCTAAGAGTAAGAATGAGATGATTTCCCTGTGCACTCGATGTATTACACCAACCGCAAATCCTAGCTTACCTCACCTGGTATTCCTAAATGACCACTCATCTAGGAACGAAATCTGTCTCGACTTACGGGAACCAGTGTTTCAACGTAATATGGCCGTAAAACCGTCTTGACTAAGATATTTTAAACCAAACATAATATTTGTAATGCTATTCGGTCATTTGGCCGACGGACATTTAACCGAATAGACATTTTAGCCGAAAATATAGTGGCGTATATTATCCATACTCTTACGACATCCTTCCGGAAGTCTCTTCTCACGAAAATTGACTTCCCCAGACACCGTAGCTCGGGACTCAGGGTTAGACATTAGGGGCCTGATGATAGCAATACAGGACCGAACAGTATGGAAATGGATTGTCAATGGATCTTCCGACCAACCATAGGTAGGTCTAAGGATGATAATGATTGTCAATGGATCTTCCTACCAACCATCGGTAGGTCTAAGGATGATAATGATTGTCAATGGATCTTCCGACCAACCATCGGTAGGTCTAAGGATGATAATGATGATCGTCAGGATAAATGGATATGTCCGGAATTGTTAATCGGAGAGCCGAGTTCTAATTACATTCGGGTTCGTTATATGCAATTTCGCGTAAATGTCCTTGGGAAAAGTATGAATTCACTTCTTTTGTACCCCAGCTATGGGCTAAACAGTAAGACTTGTATTAAATATTCCATAGAGCTGTAAGATGCCCCTAAACGAAATCAACCCACAATTAAAACTTAGTGAAAACGGCTTTTAACATTATACATTATTTCAGAACAGTTTTTCGTCTTTTATTTTAATCATGCTACGAAAATATCACACTCTTTATTGTAATGTGCGCCATATATTAATATTTATTTACTGTATTAATTTATAGTTTTTCGGGGTTTTTTTTTTTACAGGATTTTTAAAAAATATATTCTGCATATATTATATTTTACTTCAAATATTAATATAAGATGATAAGTATTTTGAGAAAAAGTACATTTTAATAGAATAAAAATCTTAAGCTTTTACGATATGAAAGATCTTTCATTTTAGCTTTTAATGATCCTTATCTTAAAGGGATGAACTTTTATTTTACTGTTAAATACGAATTTAAATAATTAGGTGCTTCATTTTACCCAAATACAATCAAATTTTTTTTTTTTAATTATTTCAATAAACAATTATTGAAAGAAAAAAAACTTTTAACTTTAGTAATTAAATCACTTGAAATTCAGTGGTAATTATTAGTCCTGTTCTAACGTATAATAATGCTAATTAAAATACCTAAAGTATTGCTTGGATACTAATTTTACTTGTACTTTTTCGGTGAAATGTCTATCGGCCAAATATCTGTTGGCCAAATTTCCGTTCGACAAAAAGTCTGACGGCCAAATGTCCGCTCGGCGAAATGTCCGTCGACAAAATGTCCGTTCGGCCAAATATCTGTTGGTCAAATGTCTATTCGGGAAAATGTCTGTCGGCCAAATATCCATTCGGGCAAATGTCCGCTCGGCCAAATGTCCGTCGGCCAAATGTCCGTTCGGTCAAATATCTGTTGGCCAAATGTCCGTTCGGGCAAATGTCCATCGGCCAAATGTCCGTCGGCCAAATGTCCGTTCGGGCAAATGTCCGTTCGGCCAAATATCTGTCGGACAAATGTCCGCTCGGCCAAATGTCCATCGGGCAAATGTCCGTTCGGCCAAATGTCCGTCGGCCAAATGTCCGTTCGGTCAAATATCTGTTGGCCAAATGTCCGTTCGGGCAAATGTCCATCGGCCAAATGTCCGTCGGCCAAATGTCCGTTCGGGCAAATGTCCGTTCGGCCAAATGTCCGTTCGGCCAAATATCTGTCGGACAAATGTCCGCTCGGCCAAATGTCCATCGGGCAAATGTCCGTTCGGCCAAATATCCGCTCGGCCAAATGTCCGTCGGCCAAATGTCCGTTCGGCCAAATATCTGTTGGCCAAATGTCCGTTCGCGCAAATGTCTGTCGGCCAAATGTCCGTTCGGGCAAATGTCCGCTCGGCCAAATGTCCGTCGGCCAAATGTCCATTCAGCCAAATATCTCTCGGCCACGATTCGTAATGGCAATCGAACTAAACCTCGACATATTATACTCACTTGGGATTTAAACGAAAAGGGTGTAATTTGGTTTACAATCATAAAGTAAAATTTTGTCCATCATAAAAACTCCAAAAGAACAAATCGAAAGCGATAACTCTCCACATTAATTGATGGCGATCTATTTTCTGCCATATTTTGAAAATTTATCTGTAAAAAGAAAAAATAAGAATTAAATGAAACGAAAGGAGCTGGGATGTTAAAGGGGAGAAAATGACACGAGAATCGGCTAAAACTTGCAACCGAATAACCGGCACTAACGTATAATCAATGATGTTTATATTTTTAAAAGAAAGGACAGGAAGCAGGCGATAAAATGAATTAAAACACTAAAATCTCATTCTCCCTTGCTTTTCTTTTTTAATTTACGATCTAAATTTCGTCGCTTTTCTTCGGTTTGACGTTGCATTACCGTTCCTAAACGACATTTGGATAATTGATTTTATTTATTTAATTTTTTTTTCTTACGAATAAAATCATGTTTAACAAAAGTTGTTATATGCATTTCTTTTTATTCAAACGATTTGCTTGATGCTCTGTGTTTTTGTTGATTAATACGTTTTTCGCAATGAAAGAAATGGATGTCAAAAGATGTGGAGGAAGACATTAAAGTTTGAAAGAAAAATTCTTTAAAATTTTGTGATTGCGGAAAAGGGGAGGGGGAAGGTGAAAAATCGACAACAGCAAGAATGACCACAGTAAAGATAAATAGAGACTATAACTATAAAATATTGAAGAATCCGAGCGTAAGAAATACAAAAAAAAAAAATGGAAAAATTTTTCGCCACTATAAACTCGTTATGGAAGAAGTGGTCTTCGTTTTTCTTTCTTTGTGTTTGAGTTTTGATTTTATTTTCTGTTTCCCAAGGGAATTAAATTGCATTATGTGATATCATATATAAGTTATGAGGATTTCATAATGTACAAGAAGTTACTGTTCCAACAGATCTATCACTATAAGAATAACATTAAAAAAATTGTCAGCATATTGCCAGGTCTACTATACTATTTCACTGTGTAGTCGCACTCGTCCCATAGTTGAAGGATACTATTATAAGGTAACTAAAAGTCCTTGCCGTTTTTTACGCCGTGTGGCAAGGAGTGATCACTGATAAACAAGTGAGTATGCCAACGTACTGGAAAAGAGGTGTTGTCGGTGTTTTGGCATTGCTAATGACCAATAAAGGTGCATACTGCACACACATAAGTCATAGCTCGAGTAGCCGCGAGGAAACATGGCGGTGTCGAAGCAGTTCATTTGGGATTGTCTGCTTTATGATTTGCTTGCTCGCTACTACACCAAGCCGCTTAACACGTGAAGCCTTTGGGGATAATGCGTGAGTAAACGCGTGACCAGACATTAGCTCCAAAAGCTCAGGTCAGGAAATCTTACCCTTTGTGCTTAGCCTCACCGCATCATCCTGCATGATGAGGCACTGAAGGAGACTATAAAGGTAGACAAAAGTCAAAACTTGGGGTGAGCTTGCCGAACTCTTCCACATGAAGCAGCTAGACTTCACTTCCACTGCATAGGGAATCTCCGATCGTCCTTCGCCTAGACTGGTTGCCAACCACGATTAAAGATAGAATTTAACACATTGTAAAGGAGAAGACGAATATATGGATTAATAACTTATATATATATATATATATATATATATATATATATATATATATATAAGCAAATATAGATCCGACAGTATGAAGAAAAATATACGGAAAAAAACAAAAACAAACAAACAAACAAAAATCCTTATATGCAATCATGCTGTTTTAATGTTAATATAATGTCAACGTCGGACGTTTCGGTCTAATAAACCATCTTCAGGACATATTCATAAAATATAATAAACATTATCAATTCAGCATGACAAAGACGATGGACATAAGAACAAGACTGGTATTTATTCGTACAAAAAGTACAAATTGTGGCACGAGGCCAATAAAGGGGAGGGGTAGAGGCTGGTCAACACTAACTATCTTATACCTAGCTAATCAGATTCGCGACCCATTCGTACATTACATTTAACCCATTCACCAAAAGAACTCGTCCATCACCAAACAATCCTTCAACCACCATAATACCACGAGCTCTCAAGCGAGACCTACCAAAATCACGCCCCACACCATAAAAATTCTAATGATGATATATATATACAATTCTAATAATGATAAAATGAGAGGGGAGGGAAATGAACCCAATAATAAACTTAAACACAAATACAAACTAAACATAATTGATGTTAGTAGGGACCGTCCAACCCATAAAACACAGAGGCCGCTGTATTCTGCCCAGGGGACAAAATCAAGAGACGCTCTCGCTAAGGGAGTGGGGAAAAGTATAAAATATTAGGCTGGAATGGGAAAATATAAAACTGACCCAGTCGAGATGAAAAGGGGGGGGTCAAAACAAACTGGAGAGGATGGGAATCTCGACTTGGATCATAACCAAAGAACGGCCGGGATGCAGGCCAGGAACAACACTTACTCACATTAACTAGGTACACTGAAGCTTGTCTAACCTAACCAAGGGGAGGGTTCCACAAGAAGCCACCCCGATGTGCAAAAGGTTGACCTAGAAGAAAAAATCAAGGCTAGCCCCGTTCACACGAAGCAAGCTCGCTTCTTTTACCCACCTTTCGCTAAAGACTGTCGAATGCAATCGTTTTCTATCCGATCTAATCTTCATCTTGAGCTCCAAGAATGCGGACAGGACCGTCTGTCCAACCGAAGCGGCCCGGAAGAGCGACCCCCTTCCAGGCACCTAACCGCAAGCCGGACGACATGTCGCGGTTTATTTTGGCCCCTGTCACCTTCTCGTACCGATCAAGCGCTACCTGTACCACCTCAATGTCGTTGCGGGACCTCACGAAAGCAGATACATCATCAGCGTACGTGGAAACTCTGGCTCGAGACCCTCCAGGAACGGCAATTCCACGTAGGGCCGGACTGCCGGTCTCGTCCTTCAGCCGGCGAAGGAGAGGCTCCAACGCCAAAGCATAAAGGAGAGGCGACAGCGGACAACCCTGACGAACCGACCTAGACAGCACGAACGCGTCCGACAGCTTTCCGTTCACCTGTACCACCGCACTGGGGGAGCGATAAAGGAGGCGAATCCAGCGGCCTGCAGGACAGCAGCAAGGTAGCGATGGTCGACCCTATCAAATGCCTTGGACTGATCCAAATTGATCAGCGCGGCTTCTTCGTCGTCTTTTACACCCTCTATGATCGTGCGGATCAGATGCAGGTTGCTCTGAATTGTTCGGCCCCTCACAGAACAAGTCTGCTCAGGTTCCAACAGAGACTCGGCAACTGACTGCAAACGCTCCTGCAGGATCTTGGCAATAATCTTTAACTCTGTGTTTAGCAGAGTTATGGGCCTGTAATCATCTAGCCCCCCACCACCACCACCTTTTCCCTTTTTCAAGAGAGTGATCCGGTTGGGGATGGACCCCGACCGAAACCAGTTGTTGAACACTGCAGTCAAAATTGGAACAAAGATGTGCGACAGCCTCAAGTACAATTCATAGGGCAAACCATCCAGACCGGGTGACTTGCCTCTGCCGACCTTCTTCAAAACCGCGTAGACATCGCCCTCCGTAATCTCTACCTCGCAGCTAGCCGCTTCAGTCGGCGAAATCCGAGGAAAGTCAGCCAAATAGCTACGAAACTCCTCCTCACGGAGACCAGGCTCCTTCGTAAACCGGTTCTCGAAATGGCGCCGAAACGCTCCGCATATGTCGTCAGTGGCCCGAAGAGTACGCCCCTCCGGGGATTTGACTTCACGAATGAACGATCGCCACCTCGACGTACCTCTTCCCTGCGCAGATCTGCGCCCAAGTTCACGGCTTCGGAAGACATCTTGCTTAATTTATGTCTAATTACCTGACCCATGTACCGCTCGCTATTCGATCGATCTAGATCCTCCTTAGCTAAAGCTATCTCTAGGGGACCCCCCCCCCCAGCCACCGCCCGGGAATAACTAGCTTTAAGCGTCTTCACCTTTTCAGCTCTATCTAGAGCGAGCCGTTTGCTGAAATCAGTGGTGAAGGACCTAATCCTACATTTAAGGCGTTCCCACCATCTATTCCCGATAACCGCCCCCACTAGCTCCCGTTGCACTAGTCTAATTATTTGCTCCTGGAAGTCTCGCCTGTTCAGTAAAGACAGATTGAACTTCCAGTACCCAGCCATTCTAGGCCTATTGTCTAACGCCACCCGGGCACAAACGAGTTTGTGATCCGAATAGCCTACCCAGTGGAACGTAGGGCAATCTAGTAGTTCTATGTCGGCTCTTCTCACTAACATTCTGTCAAGGTAGCTAACTACCTTGCCAAAAGGCCAATTAAGAGCCCACGTCCACATTTTTCCATCGGGATGATCGACCCGGTATCTATCGACGAGACCATAATCGTCGATCAGATGGACCAAGCTGCGATCGCCCCCTCTCCCGCTAGCACCCCGCCCCCTGTCTAACTTGGGGTCCAGGATGGCATTCCAGTCCCCCATTAAAACAAGGCGCGTTGAATCCACCAGGAACGGCCCAACCGCCGAAAGAACGAGACCCGCTCCCCCTGGTCATTCGGCGCATAAACCGCAACGACCCGAAACGAACCACTTTTCACGGCAATATCGGCCACGATCAACCGGCCCTCTGCATCGGTATGCCCAAGGTCTACCTTCTCATCGAGAGTACGTCTGACAAGCAAAGAAACACCTCTGGCAGACCGGTCCCCATATGCTGAATAAACGACAAAGCCATCCTCCAGCACACACGCATCGGAACTGCAAACAAAGTGGGTCTCTTCGATCGCGGCGACATCCACATCAAAGGACAACAGGTCCCGGAGCAGGGGGGCAGCTTTACCCCGATCCCTCAAGCCATTCACATTCAGTGTAGCTAACTTAATTGCCATCGTCTAGGCCTGCGAAAAGAAAAAAGAATAAGTACAAAATCCTTATACACATACGGGGCGGAAATGTGCGTTGAGCAGGACCCCGACGGATTGTCCCAGACTGCCAGTGCCCAATTCAGTCGTCATACGACCGCCCAGGACAATACCGCCGACGTCAATAGGGTACATTAATTTAATAGCTGTATATAAGGAGGGGTGAACTAAAACCGGGACCCTCCCAGAGCAAAAGTTGCGCAGTTTCTTTAAGTCGGGGTTGTCCAATTCGCACATTTTAATGTTCGGAAAGGCCTCCCTGTACTCGAATATGTGGCTCCACACCTTCAGGTAGCCACCAGTGTCTCTGACACAGGTAATGACACCTGGAGCCTTTGGGAAATTACGGGGGCCCTCGACACTTTTGCCGTCCACCTCCGTCGTTTTGTACAGCACTCCCAACAGGGCCTTCCTTTGTTTGGACAGGCCCCTTATGTACTCTTCTTTGTCAATTTTACAAATTGACTCGGGGCCCACAAACATTTTCTTTTTCTTCTTTTTCTCCCTAGCAGGATGGGGAGGGGAGGAGGTGGACGTGTGTGGTGGTGTGTTCAACGAACTTGGGGAAGATGTGGCGGGAGAGGGGGATGTAGCACGGGAAGGGGAGGAAGGAAAGCCGGGAGAGCAGGACGATCTAATTGTCGAAGCCGGGAAGGAGTGCCTCCTGGTTTTGACCAGACTACGTTCCGCCCGGCTACGACCAGAACAAGTTTTTTGTGTTTTTCTTTCTTCCCCTTCCTCCTCCTTCTCCTCCTCTTCTCTGCACCTCTTCAGAGACGCCACTCGAGGTGGAGGCATGTGTTCAACTTCCATCGGACTGTCTCTTTGTTCCTTTGGTAGCTGCTGCTGCTGCTGCTGCTGCTCCTGCTGCTGTGGTTGTTGTGATTGTTGTTGCTGCTGCTGCTGCTGTTTCTGTGTTTTTTTTTGGGGGGGGGCGACTGTTTTTCGCCACTTCTTTTCCCCCTTTTTTCTTTTCCACCTGCTGCTTTGGTGGTGGTTGAGGCTTATCCTTTTGGGGGGGAGCTGGTACATTCTTCCCCTTCCTTCCATTTACAACCTCCTTCCAGGCGCTGTCAGCGTTTTTATCTGCTTCTCCCTTTTTGTCGTTCACCGCTACTGCTGCTACTGGTGGCGTGGGCTGGCTTACAGGCTGAGGATGTTTCGTTGGGCAATCTTTCGCCATGTGTCCCCGGACACCACACGCCCAACAATTCGGTCGCCTGCCTTCCACCACGACCCACATCTTTCTTTTCCTGCAAACCAGGGTGTTGGGAATTCTCCTAAATTCTTCCTGGTTCAGGGTCACCCGTGGCAATGCCGGACTTGCTCAGTATCGCTTTGACCTCCTCCACTTTTCCATACTGGGCGAAGAAGGCCCCCATTCTGTCATCCGATATATCCACAGGCACGCCGTGGACTGTTATTTTAGCCCTACGGGTGCCCATGTATTCCGTTTGCAGCTTGAGGTTTTTTGTTGTCAACACGCTGCCTGCCAACTGCTTCGCATCCAGTTCTGTTGGTAGGAGAATGTCCCACATTTCGTTTGACCTCCTAGTCAGCACCTTCGGATAAATTTTCAAGGTCTTTAGGACCTCTTCCATTTGACCGAACGAATGGTTATTTGGAAGGCCACTACAACTACATCAGTGAAAGGTACACTTTCAGCTGCCCCTGATAATAATTCTTTTGGTCGCATCTTTCTACCAAATAACCATTATCTCCAATAATTTAAATGCGTTAAAAATTAAAACTACAATATTACCTACTAGAACTATCCGTAATTTATTAAATAGCACCAGCAAACAACATATTACATCCGATGCTTGCATCTACCAAATCTCATGCAAAAACTGTGACTTAAAATATGTGGGTGAAACATGTAGGTCCGTAAAATCTCGTGTTTTCGAACATAAACGAGATATTCGCCTCGGAAATTTAAACAATGCTTTAGTTGTAGACACAACTAAAGCAGATGATAATTTCGATTTTGATTCCGTGAAGATTTTTAAATATTTTCATAATAAAAAACTTAGGAAGATTTATGAAGCAGGCATAATATCCATCTCCCGCACGGTGAATACTAGACCTGGCTTCTTTAGCATTTACCCTTTTCTAGCGAGATTAATGCTCGACATGCGTACATATAAATTTTAGATCAAAATAGAATTCTTTTCATTTTTTAATTTTCATTCAGAATACTCAAATTTTAGGAATACGTTTTCACAGCGTCGCCCACGGGACGACAACGTGACCATGTTTAAACGGAACGCTGATCATATAAAACTTTCAGTTATCTGTTTGGATAAGTCTTGTTCTTATGTCCATCGTCTTTGTCATGTTGAATTGATAATGTTAATTATATTTTATGAATATGTCCTGAAGATTGTTTATTAGACAGAAACGTCCGACGTTGACATTATATTAACATTAAAACAGCATAATTGCATATAAGGATTTTTGTTTGTTTTTTTCCGTATATTTTTCTTCATATATATATATATATATATATATATATATATATATATACCATTTGTTTACATCTGGATAAGCCATGAGTAGATATGAATGTACGTGAGAGAATCATGGAAGATTGTCGTTTAAAGACAGTAAAAACCTACCTTGCTAACCGAAAGCTCCTCTGTAGCCCAATCGGTTAAAGGCACGTCAGGCTAAATGACTGTTCCGTATAGGATACAGGTTCGAATCCTGTCGGAGAACGAATATTTTCTATGAAAATTTCTCGGACATTCAGGCCGCTAAATGCTGTTTAATACTGTTTATTATAAACAGAGCATTTACTTAAATATTTCTATCTATAAAAAGAATGTATAAACATAAAAAAATGTCTTATATATATGTATATATATATAAATTGGGATCAAAGGCAGATCAAATATGGATAATGAACAAATAGGAAACGTTTATCTGTTTCACTTTTATTAAATATTCACCAGTTATGTTTGGGTTGTTTGATTTCCATTGGTCAATTAGGTTTCACGAACATTTGACTTGATAAACAAACGTTAGTATAATTTATTGTCATTGGTTATTTGATTTATAGTCAATAGTCTGTCATCCATCACCAGGTGATGAATACAATCAATGTTTGCCCCGACACTAAAAATCGCAGGACGTCCCTTCTATATTCAGCTGCGCACTTTTGCACTCTTGATAAAACTGAGATGTCATTCCCTAATGTGTCAAATATGTCATCATGTTCTTTAGGGGGAGGGAGGCTTTTTCTGCAGATACTTAATCACAGGAGGGTGCCAAATTTTGTACATCTTCAAGACAAGTCGTTACTTGTTACTTTTGGAGTCTTCTTTCAAAAGTCAAATATGAGTTCATTTTGTGAGAAACAATAGAGTTATTAGTAAGAAGAGTTGATACGAATATATGCAAAATTGCACAGATTCATTCATAATCAATCAAAGAATATTTCAACTCACCTTCGTATAAAGATTTTTACTGGAACTATTTATCTTATACAGTGTGATATATATTTTTAATAGTCCTTTTCATCCTATAGAGTATGGTATATTTTTTACTAGACCTATTCATCCTATAGAGTGTGGTATATTTTTTACAGGACCTATTCAGCCGACACAGTGTGGTATATTTTTGCTGGACTTAGTCATACTATACAGTGTGATACATTTTTACTGGTCATAGGACCAGTAAAAATATATCATCCTATAAAGTGTGGTATATTTTTTAGTGAACCTATTCATCGGATACAGTGTGGTAGATTTTTTACTGGACCTATTCATTCCACACAGTGTGGTATATTTTTTCAGGTTCTATTCAGCCCACACAGTGTGGTATATATTCTGCTGAACCTATTCATCTTATACAGTGTGGTAGATATTTACTGGACTCATCCTACGGTGTGATATATTTATTTCACTGGATATATTCATCCAACAGAGTGTGGTATATTTTTAATAGACCTATTCATCCTATACGGTGTGGCGATTTTAAGGATTTATTATTGACGGCCACAATCCAAACAATTCAAGATATGCAGATGTCACAATGTTGATAACAGATACAGAAAGGATATTAAAGAATGTAGTAAAGGAAATCAAGAAGAAAGGACTAAATATCAACTGCAAGAAGACAGAATGCATGGTCCTCAACAAAAGGCACATCCCAACATCCAAATTACACATTATGGTCATCAAAGTCAAACAAGTGCGACGGCCTACAGATCAGTGTGATGTAATGGATAACGGCTTAGGATGAGAAACTGGAGACCCAAGAGCAAATTCCACTTGACTGCGACACATTCACTTACTCGCAAATATCCTCGGGAAAGACGGGAATCATCTTTTTGTCCCATTCCCAGCTATGAATTGAATAGTAGAACAGACTGGGTCCTATAGCCTTAGTTGGCAACCAGCTTACCGCCGGTTCTATTCCACTTCCTCATCAGTCATGAATCGAAAGAAATATAATCGCCCAAGCGGGTATCACATATGACACTTAACTGAGGACGGAAAGAGCGACATGGAAATCCGAAGGCGCATTTGGGACAGGGAATGATGCCTTACAAAAGCTAAGCAAAGTATTAAGAAACAGAAACATACCGTTAGAAACATACAAAATAGTACTGAAATGTTATGTAATATCAGTCATCCTATATTGTAGTGAATACTGGACAATCTCCCCAAAGATGAAGAAGAGACGAGACGCAATAAAAATGTGGCTCTACAGAAAGATTATGAGAATGCCATGAACGGAACATATGAACAACAACAAGCTTTTAGAGAAAATCGCAACAAAAAGGAGAAATATTTAACATCAGGAAGACATTGTTGAAATTTCTAGGGTGCATAATGAGAAAAGAAGGTTTAGAAAAACTGATCCTCACAGGACAGATTGAAGACAAGAGGGACAGATGAAAACAGCTCGTAACATACTTGAGCTCGAGTAAATTAATGGCGGAACGAGGTTTAGGAGAAATTTTATAAAAATACAATATTTTTTAAGAGTTACAAAGGGCAGAATATTTTGGAGAGCAATGATCGCCTACGTGCTGTAGTGTTAAAGCAGATAGAAAAATTATAAAATTAAGGGGATAAGATTTATTGATGATGCATTTATGCTTTTAGATCCCTAATTTTTTTTATTTTATTTTTGGGAGATATTTTCCTTTCGAACTTTTAAAAAAAATTCTCGTTTAATTTCGTTTAATCCAATTTTATATCATTTTACGGTCCCATTTATCGAAATTACCCGAGTTGTCTCCCTTGTTTTCTGTTCTTCCATTTTGTTTTGCCTCCATTTGCTTCTAGCTCTCAATGATTCTTTCCTTTCTTTGCAGCAACGTGTCTTCCTTCTGCTCCTTCATCTTTTTCCTCTCCTTCTGACATTAGTCGATGCGATAATTTGTATTGGTACATAAATTTGAGCTAATTTAGCAGTTATAGTGTTTGTGCCCATGGTCAGCGAATTTTATGCCTCTCAATCATTTTGTATAATTCTCCGCTTTCAGGACACTTCGGAGACACTTTCTCATTTCTCCTTGTAAATTAAGAGAAATTATCCTTGTTATTGTGGCAACCTCCTACTGATAAGGTTAGTATGACACAAGGTCAAATGTGCTACTGTCAGTAACCTTAGGAAGATTGTGTTTCCTGCTAATTAAAGTTAGTCATACCCTGAAATTAAATTATGTTACAATAAATAAAGACAGCCGAAGACAGAAGCACGAAAAGGAATATATATATATATATATATATATATATATATATATATATATATATATATATATATATATATATATATATATCATACGAAGAAAATTAATTTGAAATAATAATAAGATGGAGAAAAAGCAGACAAAAAACTGAAATTATGATTCTTGTTGCTTTTGTTCATAATTAATTGGAAATTTCTGTCTATATTTCTGAGATGAGGTATTATGTACATTATTTATATTATTCGGACTATTGTCCTTGTTATGGGGTCCACCCCTTTTTGATATAAGTGGACTCGACCTGCTGGCGTTAAATACCCTCGGTCAGTCAGAATATAGAGAAGAGGAACGGAGTGGAAAATACATAGCCATTGTGATTGAGTTGGAGGTAGAAGTCACAGTTACAAGCACGCCCGACTCTAAGGAAGTTTACTTCGAGACTGTATATAGTGATCTTTGATTAATACTAACCGGCGTTCCGGGATTTACTTACAGCCTTACCTTTTGTATTTTGTGTAAATACACTTAATTTCTTATCTTAAATACTTGCGTTTGTCATTTATTGGAGACCGATTTTTCATCTCAGAATCCACAACAGTCCTTATCTTTGTCGCCATACTTATTACAGTGTAAACCGGATATAAGAGAGTTGTCGGGACCGGAGAAAAAGTATCTTATATCCTGGTTTCTCTTATATCAGGGTTTGGTCTATTTTGTTTAGGTAAGTATGGCTTTAATTTGGGACCAGAGAAAATCTCTCTTATATCCGGGTCTCTTATATCCGAGTTACACTGTACAACGTTTCGGCCGTTGTACTCTCGGGCTTTCTTCAGGTAGTTGGAATGTCGAACTGAACCCTTTATTTCGCTCACTAGGGTAGAATTTTCTAGTTCCACGTGCCATGTCTAATGGATATCAGTTATGATAGATCCTATTATGTTCTCCACTGCCTTAACCGGGTATTGAACTCACACTCTTTGAGTTCTGCCACTGGATCTAACCAACGCCTTTATCCACTGTGCACGTGGAACTAAAACAGTCTACACCATTGAGCGAAATGTTGTAATAAATATGGCAACAAAGATGACGACAATAGTCCGAATAATGTAAATAATGATTGTAAGTTGTAATGTGTATGTATTTGTTTTCGGTAAATTAAGATGGGCTATATTAAATATACCAGTCCAGATCGAAATATACCACGTACACGGGGTAGACTCATTAAGGTAGCTCCTTTTCAAGACCTGACATCCCTAGATATTACTTCCCCGATCAAAACAATCTTAAAATCTTCAAGTCTAGAGTCCGCAGTTATCTATCATCCCCATCCTCCTCATATTAATCCTTGCTTACTTCCCTACTTTTATTCTCTTACAACAATCTAATTCAGTAACCCTCTACATTGAGTGGCTTTTGGGCCTTGTTTAGCATTGGCGGCCACAATCTTAACAACATAAGATACACAGATGACACAGTACTGATAACAGACACGGAAAAGAATCTACAAAATCTCCTACAGAAGCTAGCGAAGGAGAGTGTGAAGAAGGGACTAAGCATAAACTACAAGAAGACAGAATCAATGATCATCAGTAAGAGGAAGAGCTCGAAATACGACTTGCAGATCGGGAACACTAGAATCAAGCAGACGATTAAATATCTGGGAAGCGTCTTGACAGATGTTGGTAAGTGCGACACTGAGATCCGTAGACGTATTGGGATGGCCAAGGACATATTCCAAAAGCTGGGCAGAGTATTCCGAGACAGGAGGATTTCTTTTGCAACAAAGAAAAGAATACTGAAATGTTACGTGACATCTGTCCTTCTTTTTTTTGGACGATTTCCTCAAAGATGAAGAAGAGATTCGAGTCGACGGAGATGTGGTTCTACAGAAGGATGCTGAGGATATCATGGAACGAGCGTGGAAGCAAGTATGAGGTCGCAGGTTGCAAAGAAGGAGTATTATACTTAATATCAGTAAGAGGCAGCTGAAGTTTCTAGGGCACATAATGAGGAAGGAAGGCCTAGAGAATCTGATACTCACAGATCGAATAGAGGTAAAGAGAGACAAGGAAAAACAGCGTGTGACATACCTGGTGGGCTTAAGCAAGTGGATGACAGAACGTGGTCTGGGGGTTGGGGAAGCAGAGGGAATGAACTTGTTGAGAGCTGCAACGGATAGATGGGGTGGAAAGGCATGATCGCCTACGTCCTGAAAGACATAAAAAGAACGACAGGGTCAACAAATTAATTAAGTATTTTCTTTTAGGTGTAATTGTGTGAGTATCACGGCTGGCTCGAGAGCGTTTTTTTTCTTTTATGAATGAGTCAACCTATGCGACTTGGGAGATCTCTCTGTCTATCGGAACACCTGCAAAACGAGATCATCTTAACTGGGCCGCTCCTGCAAGGTAATGCGCTAATCTTATCAACGTTCTTCACCATATCGCTCACATTTGGCCGTAATGCCTGCTATACACTTATCAAATTGGGTGATACCAGGTGTATCTTGAGATACGTATATTTGTACTCCGGCGTAGAGTCGTTCGGGTGACGCTTTCTCATTCCGTGTTAATAATAATTACGAGAGTAAGGATCACTGGTTGGGAATTGTTATCCATTAGGAACTGTGCAAGTGACTACATTTTGATTACACACACCAACTACATATGCACAGTGAAGTAGCTGTCCTTGAAAAAGGTCGGCGGATAGTTGCGTCTCGGACAATTGCGTACCAAACAATTGCGTTTATGTACATTTACGGAAACCAAGGAACTCGAACTGTATGCAAGAAAGACAAAGTAAAGTTCTAAACTATACGAAAACACAGAGAACAATGAACAGAGAACCTGGAAAAGAAAACACGATAATTCTAAAATAAGAAGAAAAACAATACGAACATGTCCATCTTGTCCACATGATGACTTCTCTTAATGTATGTTAGGTGGCGTTGTATAAAACTGTGTAAAAGAAAAGAGAAAGGATACTCTATTTATTCTTTCACCATTCAAATACAAAGAGTATATATATATATATATATATATATATATATATATATATATATATATATATATAGTTTATGAAAAACTAGATAATCCGTATAGGTAAACCTAAGGAGAATAAAATCCAGAGAGCTCAATGTAAATCCAGAGAAAACAATTTAAATTTTTTGTTTGAAAGTAAAGTCTGATGATCCGCAGTCCTTTTAAAAGGGCTGTGGTGAAATAATTTATTACATGGAACCTTAAAGTGATCTGTTTTATTTAAATTATATATATATATAATCTATTTGTATATATATATATATATATATATATATATAGAGAGAGAGAGAGAGAGAGAGAGAGAGAGAGAAATAAATATTTTGTTTATACGTTATTTTTAGAGATACAATGTATTTTAAGTAAGTGCTCTGTTTTTAATTATACAGTATTAATTACATTTACCGTCCTGCATGTTTGAGAAATTTCGTAGAAAATATGCGTTCTCCGACAGGAATCGAACCTGTACTCCTATATGGAAACCGTCATTTGACATGACGTGCTGCACCATTCAGCTACGGGGAAGTCCGAATTGTTGTTTATAAAACCTTTCGATAATTTTTCTCCATCCATCATTTCTGCTCACGAAACGTATCTTAACGTAAATAATGATAACATATAATGACAAATATTTAATATATTTTCTTTTTATATGTTACTTTTAGTACATCCTCTGTTTTTAATTAAATGAGATTATTCACTGCTTTACTTTGTCTCTCTTCAAAGTATTCTCTGGGTGTCAAATTCTCCAAGCCTTCTCTTCTTTTTATATAACCTAGAAATCTCAATTCTCTTTTTGATTCTAATTATAAGCGTACAGTTTTCATTTTCCTTAAAACTTTCTGATCACATGTTCAGTATCCTTTTGTAGACGCACCTTTCTTTTACTTTCTCTCTCTTCTTAATCAATGACGTGGCTGTCCAAAATCCACTGCCATATTGAAGGACTGATATTATATAACAACTTATTACACTCTTGTGCAAATTAATTGAAACAACTGATTTAGTTTCCTTTCTTTCAGCATAAGGTCTACTTTAGTCCCACTGAAGTTACAGGGTACAATCGGTTTTTATTTTGTCCTCAGATTGTATGATTAGAAGTGGTGTTCAGTAATATGAATCTGTTTTCGGGTGTATGATGAAATTTGTTTGGCCTTGCAAAATATTGTATCAGCTTTGATTGCAGCAGATTTTTATCATGCCTAGACACTATTGTCTAAACTTCCGATTAGTTGTCCTACGGCCATAGTCTACGATGGACGTTACTCCAAAGAATCGTACGAATACACTGGCAAGCCTTACACCTGAGCAAATCAAAGTACTATATACTGGCCCGGAAACTATCTTGATTTTAATCCAATCAAGAATCTGTGATCAATCCGCAAGACATCGTGGAATGGACGTAAGAAGTACTAAAGTGTACACAGGTTTATGTTTCATTGGGAAAATACGCAAAAAAGCAAATAATAACGGAATTATTCGTCTTGTTTCAATTAATTTGCACAAGGGGATAAGTAATCATGGCCCTCCACATCTATCTATATAATTAATTTGCACAAGAGTGTGCTCTATTAATATAGAAATGTCAGCAGTAAGGGTACAATTAATGGTAATCTTCAAATTGAAACTTCCAGTTTCGTTTTACACGTTATCTCTAGAAATTCCCCGCTATCAATTTTTTTTTTCAAAACATCTCGCAGAACATCAAGTCCGGATTTACAAATGCTAATTTGCTTGACCTTGTAAAATATTGCATCAGCCTTGATTGATTTTTATTATGCCTAGGCACTATTGTCTCAACTGCCGATTAGTTGTCCTACGGCCATTGCCTGCGATGGACGTTACTCCAAAGAATCGTACGAACACACTGGCAAGCCTTACACCTGAGCAAATCAAAGTATTATATACTGGCCCGGAAACTCTCTTGGTTTAAATCCAGTTGAGAATCTGTGATCAATCTGCAAGGAAAGACTTCGTGGAATCGATATACCAAGTAATAAAGTGTACACGGAGTTATGTTTCATTGGAAAAATACGTAAAGAAGTAAATAATAACGGAATTATTCGTCTTGTTTCAATTAATTTGCACAAGGGTGTAAGTAATCATGGCCCTCCACATCTTCCTATATAATTAATTTGCACAAGGGTGTACTCTAATAATATAGAAATATCAGCAGTAGGGGACAATTGATGGTAATTCTCAAATTGAAACTTCCCGTTTCGTTTTAATCATTATCTAGAAATTCCCTGCTATTAAAAGTTCTTTTTTCGAAACATCTTGCAGAACCTCAAGTCCGGATTTACAAATGCTAATTTGTTTGGCCTTGCAAAATATTGCATCAGGATTGATTGCAGCAGATTTGTATTATGCCTTGGCACTATTGTCTCGACTGTCGATTAGTTGTCCTACTGCCATTGTCTGCGATGGACGTTACTCCAAAGAATCGTACGGAAATTGTAACACAGCACGAACACACTGGCAAGCCTTAACACTTTGCAAATAAAAGTAGTATAGACTGGACCAGAAACTCTCTTGGTTTAAATCCAATTGAGAATCTATAGTCAATCTGCGAGGAACGACTTCGTGGAACAGACATACAAAGTACTAACATGTACTAAAATACGTTCATCTTGTTCCAATTAATTTACATGGAACTATTGCCATGAAGATGAGGAAGAGAATCCGATACTCACGAATCGAAACTCTACTTCTATGCGGAAACCTTTCACTTTACACAATCTTGACACGACGTTGGTTTCACTTTACACAATTTTCCATCTCTCTTTCTATATTACTTTTCTACTGACTTCATTCTCCTTACCCTCTCTCTCTATGTTTCTTTACCTCTCTCTTGCGCGCTCACTCTCTCTTCCTTTACCTCTACTTTTGTTTCTTCTTTACCCTCCTCTTTCTACCTCTCTTTAGTTAACCCTATCACTTTTCTTCTCACTTCATTCTCTTTATTCCTCTCTATGTTCCTTTACCACTCTTTCTGTCTCCCTTCCTTTACCTCTCTATTTGTTTTCTTATTTAATCTGTTTCTATTTTTCTTTAGTTAACCCCATCAGTAATCTTCTCACTTCATTCTCCCTACAATTTTCCATGCTCCTTTATATATATATATATATATATATATATATATATATATATATATATATATATATATATATATATATCCCTTCATTTACCTCTATATTTGTTTTCTTATTTAATCTGTTTCTATTTTTCTTTAGTTAACCCCATCAGTAATCTTCTCACTTCATTCTCCCTACAATTTTCCATGCTCCTTTATATATATATATATATATATATATATATATATATATATATATATATCCCTTCATTTACCTCTATATTTGTTTTCTTATTTAATCTGTTTCTATTTTTCTTTAGTTAACCCCATCAGTAATCTTCTCACTTCATTCTCCCTACAATTTTCCATGCTCCTTTATATATATATATATATATATATATATATATATATATATATATATATCCCTTCATTTACCTCTATATTTGTTTTCTTATTTAACGTCTTGTTTCTATTTTTCCTTAGTTAACCCTATCAGTAATCTTCTCACTTCATTTTCCTTACCATTTTTCTTTGCTCCTTTATATGTACATACATGCATACATACAAACATACATATATATATATATATATATGTATATATATATATATATATATATATATATATATATATATATATATATAAATAATATCCGCAGTACTAGTACCATTGATGGTAATCTTCAAATTGAAACTTCCGGTTTAGTTCTGGTCATTATCTCTAGAAATTCCATTCTATCAAAAGTTTTTTCCAGACATCTCGCAGAACATCAAGTCCGGATTTACAAATGCTAAGTAATTTCATCTCAGGATTCGATTAATATCTTAAGAACGTTATATATTAATTGAGTACAAATGCAAAATGACTTAGCAGTTGTAATCTTTAGGACTGATGAGAAGGAGCTCAGCCGATACGAGCAACAGAAGAAATCCTATCTTTTATTGTGTGAGATGTTTTGAAAAAGAACTAGGCAGGGATTGATAGGCTAGAGAAGAGACCTAATCGCCAGTCTAGTAGAAAATGTGTTCAACTATCGTCCGGTTCAATCTCCTCCCTGGCGTTTTGAACAGGAGTAGAAGTAGACAGGATGATTTCTTGGCAACAAAGAAAAGAATACTTTGCTGTTACTTGCGAACGTTGGACGATTACCCCAAAGATGAATAAGAAACTCGAGGCGACAGAGATGTGGTTCTACAGAAAGATGCTAAGGATATCATGGACCGAGCGTGTGAGCAACGACGAGGTCTTAAAGGGGTTGCAAACAAAGAAGAGGCCTATATTTAATATCAGGAAGAGGCAGCTGAAATTCCTGGGACCCATAATGAGGAAGAAGAACTGGAGAATCTGATACTCACGGGTCGAATAGAGGGAAAGAGAGAAAAGGGAAAACAACGCATGACATACCTAGTGGCTTTAAGCAAGTAGATGACAGAACGTGCTCTTGGCGGGAGGTGGCAGAGGGAATGAACTTGTTGAGAGCTGCAAGGATAGAGGAGTTAGAGAGTCATGATAGCCTACGTCCCGAAAGGACATGGCACAGAAAAAGAAAGAAAAGATACTCTTAGGCAGATCATTATACAGTTATCAGCATAGATATTCACGAGATGAAGAAGAGACTCGAGGCGACAGAGATGTGTTTCTACAGAAGGATGCTAAGGATATCATGGACTGAGCTTGTGAGCAATGATGAGGTCTTAAAGAGTTTGCAAACAAGGAGGAGGCTTAACCTTAACATAAGTAAGAGGCAGCTGAAGTTTCTGAAACACATGAGGAAGGAAGGCCTGGAGAATCTGATACTCACGAATCGAAACTCTACTTATATACGGAAACCTTCATTTGACATGACGGGCTGCACCATTCAGCTACAGAGAATCCTCTGGTTAGCAAAGTCCGAATTGTTGTTTATAAAACCTTCGATGATTTTTCTCAATCGATCATTTCTGCTCACGAAACGTAGCTTAACGTAAACAATGACAACATATAATGGCAATTATTTAATATAGTTTCTTTTTATACGTTATTTTTAGTAAATTCTCTGTTTTTAATTAAATTAAGTCTAAGATTTGGTTTCAGATTCCTTGCTGTGGTATTTTGATTCTCTTTCACTCGCAGTAACCCCTTGCAGCTCAGTGGAGTTATCGCCTTGCTCAATAGTACTATTGCCATGAAAATATTTAGCGAACCGATGCAAGGAAGCTACAATGTGGCGGTAGGATAGTGAACGTCTAGGGCAAGATAGATTGGCGGAGCTCATTCTTCTTCAGGTTGGTTTTGAATTCAAGCAATCAACCCCGATAATAATCTAGATTACACGTCTTTTAGCAAGTAGATATGTTATCCTCGAACCCAAATAATTTTGGGCTTAAAGTGTCAAATTAAGCTTAACTACCCTGTTATTTAACCCATAGCTAAGGGAAGAAGAAATATAAATATCCGTCTTCGACGGCGTTTGTGAAAAAGTGAACGCAACAGCCTCGGTTAAAAATCGAACACGGCACGTCAAGTGCATTCTACCCACTTGTTTTCTTTTAGCCGCTTCCTTTGTTTCTCTCGTTTCTCTTTACCACTCTCTCTTTATCTTTACCTCTCTATTTCTTTCTCCTTTACTCTCCTATTTGTATCTCTAATTATTTCACCCTCTCTTTTTTCTTCTCACTCCCCTCTCTCGTTACGCTTCTTTCTTTTTTTAACCTTTTCATTTCCTTCTGTCACACTCTAGTTTGTCGTCCTATTTTCTTCTCAATTCTCTCTCTTTACGACCCTCTCTTTCTTTCACTTTAATCTCCTGTTTCTATCTCTAATTATTTTACCCTTCTCTTTTTTCTTCTCACTCCCCTCTCTCGTTACGCTTCTTTCTTTTTTTTTAACCTCTTTCCTTCTGTCTCACTCTAGTTCTTTCCTTCCATTTTCTTCTCAATTCCCTCTCTGTGAACACTCTCTCTTTCTTTCGCCTTTACTCTCCCGTCTCTATATCTCCTTATTTTGCCCTCTCATTTTACTTCTCTCTTAATTCACTTTACTCTCTATTTCTCTTCCTTTATACCTCTCTATACCTTCCTTTCCGTAGCAAGAAAACTGCCCGTAAATAATTATTCAAAAAATAATTATTTAAAAAAAAACATTTATTCAAATTGTAAATTGTTTGAATGAAAATTAATCGAAAGGAAAATTGTACCAAATAATATTTATTCGAAATAGTTATGTTTGAGATACGTATGTGTCCTTGCTTTGATAGAATCAAAGCTGATTTACCCCGAATTAATATCGCCCTTAAAGGATGGCTTAGGGCTTTTTTTTACAGCATGTCATCCTATTATTTCACAATATAGAAATTCTTCGACGCTCTTAAAAGAGAAGAAATTCATATTGCAAAACTAAGAGCAGGTTGTCAAAATATCAAGAGCGTCAAGAAATACCGCGACGTAAATAGAAAACTTAAAATATTAGTGTCATCTTTTAACGAGTACTCTTTAGTCGTTGACTATTTGCGTTTAGTATCGTATAACTTAAGGGTAAAAGGATTTTTTCTTATTAAATTGTTTTATTAACTATATTTGTATTCCGAATAATTAATTATCATTTGTGTATTTCCTTTTTTTTAATATTGACATTTCTTTTTGAAATTTTGCATTTCAAATAATTATCATTTAGTATAATTGTCCTTTCGATTAATTTTCATTCAAACAATTTACAATTCGTGAGTATCAGATTCTCGAGTCTCTTCTTCATCTTTGAGGAAAACGTCCAGCATTCGCTGCCGTAAAGAATGACAAATGTCACGTAACAGTTCAGTATTCTTTCCTTTGTTACCAAAGATATCCTCCTGTCTCGCAATACTCTGCCCAGCTTTTCGAATGTGTCCTTGGCCATCTCAGTGTTGCACTTACCATCATCTGTCAAGACGCTTCCCAGATATTTAAACTTCCGCGTCTACTTGATTCTAGAGTTCCCGACCTTCAAATTTCATTTCGGGCTCATCCTCTTACTGACGACCATGCGCCCCGTCTTCTTGTATTTCAAACAGGTATTTCAAATAATTATCATTTAGTATAATTGTCTTTTCGATTAATTTTCATTCAAACAATTTACAATTCGAAAAAATGTTTTTCTAGCAATTGTTTTCGAACAATTTCGAAATGTATTTCTCCTTTAACCTCTTGTTTCCATCTCTCTCTCTCTATTACTTTTCTACTGACTTCATTCTCCTTACCCTCTCTCTCTATGTTTCTTTACCTCTCTCTTGCGCTCTCTCTCTCTCTTCCTTTACCTCTACTTTTGTTTCTTCTTTACCCTCCTCTTTCTACCTCTCTTTAGTTAACCCTATCACTTTTCTTCTCACTTCATTCTCCTTATTCCTCTCTATGTTCCTTTACCACTCTTTCTGTCTCCCTTCCTTTACCTCTCTATTTGTTTTCTTATTTATTCTGTTTCTATTTTTCTTTAGTTAACCCCATCAGTAATCTTCTCACTTCATTCTCCCTACAATTTTCTATGCTCCTATATATATATATATATATATATATATATATATATATATATATATATATATATATATATATATATATCTTCATTTACCTATCAATTTGTTTTCTTATTTAACCTGCTGTTTCTATTTTTCTTTAGTTAACCCTATCAGTAATTTTCTCACTTCATTTTCCTTACCATTTTTCTATGCTCCTTATATATATATATATATATATATATATATATATATATATATATATATATATATATATCCCTTCATTTACCTTTATATTTGTTTTCTTATTTAACGTCTTGTTTCTATTTTTCTTTTGTTAACCCTATCAGTAATCTTCTCACTTCATTTTCCTTACCATTTTTCTATGCTCCTTATATATATATATATATATATATATATATATATATATATATATATATATATATCCCTTCATTTACCTCTATATTTGTTTTCTTATTTAACGTCTTGTTTCTACTTTCTTTAGTTAACCCTATCAGTAATCTTCTCACTTCATTCTCCTTACCATTTTTCTATGCTATATATATATATATATATATATATATATATATATATATATATATATATATATATATATATCCCTTCTTTTTCCTCTCAATTTGTTTCTTTTTTACTCCTCCCCTGTTTATATCTCTGTTTAATGTAACCTCGTATTATGTTTACTCTCTCTTTCTCTCTTTATTCCTTTAACCACTATCTTTGTCATCATTTGCTTCTCCATTTTCTTATCCTTTTTTTCTTTTCCATGACCCACAGTCGTTTCTTCGGTTTACAGCTAGAAAGACAGAATTTTGAAAATATTTCAAAATATACATAAATAAAATCTCGCCAATAAGCTCGTAAAATAAAATTTAAAGAGAAAAATAAAAAAATGAAAAATAAAAAAAAGCGAAAGTATCAAATTCTGAAATATTTGTACTGATTTATTGATCTCGATCCACTTTTGGCGATGTGCGCGTTTATTACCGGCTGATGTCGGGGAAGATGGCAAACCCAGGAAGGTATTTCAACGGAGCCTAATCTAATGAAGCATTCGCATATTTCATTGGGAAAATATAGCCTGGCGTATGATCAATTATCATAATGGCAGAGGCAGTAAAAGGCTTTGACTTACGATGTCTTCCGGCTGAGGAAGAAGATTTGAGGAATCATTGAGGTGTGGTTGGAGTTCAGATAATGTAACATGACAGTCGTAAGAGAGTAGCTTTCGTTTTGGAGAGACAGTGAAGTTATCCAAAGGACACATGAAAGAAATTTAAAAAAAAAAGAAAATGAAAGAAATTTAAGAAAATGAAGACGGTCTGAATGGAAAGATTGAAAGAAAAAAGTTATTTTAGAAGGAAAATAAAAAATCGTTTTAAAAATAAAAGAAGGAAGCAAAGCAATAAAGCGAGATCGGAATGTAGGAAAATAAAGAAAGTGAGAAAGAAAGAATCTGAGAGAAGTTATAGAAAGGAAAAATGAATATTGCAAAGAAAGAAAGAAAGAAGGATTGGAATATAGGAAAATAAGGAAAGTGAGAAAGAAAAAGAAAGAAGAAAGAGAGAAAGAATCTGATAGAGGGAAGGATGGAAGTAAGGAAGGAAGGAAAGAAGGAAAAATTGGAATTGAAGACAAGAAAGAAAAAAGAAAGAACGAATTTGAAAGAAATGATAGCAGGGAAGAATGAATATCGCAAAGAAAGAAAGGGAGGAAGGATTGGAATAGAGGAAAAGAAAGAAAGTAACAAAGGAAGGAAAGAAGGAAGAAGAAAAGAAGGAAGGAAGACGGAA
This sequence comes from Acanthosepion lycidas, assembly GCA_963932145.1. Lineage (NCBI taxonomy): Eukaryota > Metazoa > Mollusca > Cephalopoda > Sepiida > Sepiidae > Acanthosepion > Acanthosepion lycidas. Next base: position 24,817,113 of record OZ010601.1, read on the forward strand.
AAAAACAGAATGAAGCAAAAGAAAGAAAAAAGAAAGAACGAAACTGAAAGAAATGATAACTGGGAGGAATGAATATTGCAAAGAAAGAAAGAAAGAAAGAAAGAAAGAAAGAAAGAAAGAAAGAAAGAAAGAAAGTGGAAGGTATATGGTAAAGATAGCACCAAATAGATGCAAGAAAGAAAGAAAGAAAGAAAGAAAGAAAGAAAGAAAGAAAGAAAGAAAGAAAGAAAAAAAAGTGGAAGGTGTATGGTAAAGATAGCACCAAATAGATGCAAGAAAGAAAGAAAGAAAGAAAGAAAGAAAGAAAGAAAGAAAGAAAGAAAGAAAGAAAGTGGAAGATATATGATAAAGACAATACCAAATAGATGCAATCAAGAAAGAAAGAAAGAAAGAAAGAAAGAAAGAAAGAAAAAAGAAAGAAAGAAAGAAAGTGGAATGTATATAGTAAAGATAGCACCAAATAGATGCAAGTCAGCAAGAAAGAAAGAAAGAAAGAAAGAAAGAAAGAACCAAACAAACAAAAGAGGGAAGAAAGGGATAAAATATCGAAACGGGATAAGAAAGACAGAAATAATAAATGAATTAAAAGAAAGAAAATGAACGAAAATGATAAAGAAAGGAGCAATAAAGCAAAAAAGGAAGGAAGGAAGGAAGGAAGGAAGGAAGGAAGGAAAGATCGAAGGAATGATTGCAAGAAATACTGAATGTAAGGATTTGATATAAAAAATGAAGGAATGAATTGTGATATAGAAGAGAAAACAAACAAATATGACAAGATGGTAGATGGAAGAAAAAAAAAGAAGAGTAAAATAAAGATGGCGTCAATAAAAAGACTTCCGAAAATGAAAAAGAAATCGCTTCAATGATTAGAACGAAGCAATGAAAGAAAAGCAGAAAGGAAAGAATAAACGAAAGAAAGAAAGAAACAAAAGAGAGGAAAGTAAGAAAAGGTATAAAACATGAAAAAGCCATGAAGCTGAAAAGAAGGAAGAAAAGAAAGAAATACCATATTAATACTTAAATTACATACACCTTTGTGCAAATTAATTGAAACAACAGCTTTAGTTTCCTTCCTTTAAAAATACAGTCAGTTTTAGACGTCCTAGAGTGGCAGTTTCTAATTGATTTCTATTTTTTTTCTCAGATTAAGTCATTTGCAGTGGCGTGCTGTAATATGACCATGTTTTTGGAGTTATGATGAAATTTGTTTTGCTTTGAAAAAAATTGCATCATCTGTGATTGCATCAGATTTTTATCACGCCCAGACACTATTGTCTCGACTGTCGATTAATTGTCAAGCGGCCATTGTATGCAATAGACGTTACTCTAAGGAAGCGTACGATAATTATAATACTGCACAAACAGTGACAAGGCTTATCCCTGAGCAAATCAAAGTACTATAGACTGGACCGGAAACTCTCTGGATTTAAATCCAATCGAGAATTTGTGGTCAATCTGCAAGGAAAGACTTCGTGGAATGGACATAAGAAGTACTAACAGGTGCACTGGTTCATGTTTCATTCGAAAAATACATAAAAAAAGGAAATAATAACAGAATTATTTGTTTTGTTTCAATTAATTTGCAAAAGGATGTATGTACGTATGTCCTTTACGTAAATCAAATGCAAGACGGACAGTTGCGTACTGGACAATTGTTTCCCGGATAATTGCGGATATATACGGAACCCTCGCAAAATGAGACCATCTGAACGGAATGGGTTATTCTACTCGATGGTACTTCTAAGTGGGCCCCACCTGCAAGGTAATGCACTAATTTTATCAAATCTCTTCACCATATCCCTCATATCTGTTCGTATGCCTGTTATACATTTATCAAATTGGTGTATCTAGAAATTCTTATATTTGCACACCGGCGTCAATTCGTTCGGGTGACGCTTTCTCATTCCGTATTAATAATAATTACAAGAGTAAGCATCACTGGGTGGGAACTGTTATCCATTAGGAACTGTGCAAGTGACTGCGTTGTTGATCCCACACACCAACTGTATATGCACAGTGAAGCGGCTGTCCTCGAAAAATGTGCGCGGACAGTTGCGTTCAGGACATTAGAGTCCCGGACAATTGCGTACCAAACAATTTCGTTCCTGAATGTTTGCGTCCCTAGAAACCTCTGATAATTTTTTTGGACGTTACCATTTTTTAAGAGTTGTTTAATTTGGAAATTTGCGCACCAATACCTTTAATTACTTTAAACAAGCAGAAAGGTATTTACGATAAATAAAAAAGGAGAAAAATATTTCTGTTTTCAAGAGAAAATTATGCTAGCAGTTTCAGTTCACTCCGGCAGTGCGTACCACAAGCAGCTATTAGATTCTCGATTTTATAGACTATATTCTTATATGGATTCCATGGCTAAGTTCCGAAAATGAAACACTGATGGAAAAATATTTGTGGACGAGGATAATTACAGCTACCACTATCATAAGAAAAACGCCAATGAAACAAAATCATACTGGTGATGTGTAGAGCGATCTTGAAACATTGTTAATCTGTCATTGCATTTTAAACAAAAAAAAACATTTTTTTCTTTTATACTTCTTTTTAAAATTTATGCTTTTTACAAAACTCTGGTAATTGCTTTTATAATCTTCAAAAAATTATCAAAGGTAGGCAATTATCCAGGAACGCATTGGTCTAGGGACGGAAATGGTGAGGGGCGCATTGGTCTAGGGACGCAATTATCTAGGGAAGCATTTGTCTAGAGACGCAAATGTCGAGGGGCGCATTGGTCTAGGGAGGCAATTATCCAGGGACGCATTTGTCGAGGGACGCAAATGTCGAGGGGCGCACTGGTCTAGGGACGCAATTATCTAGGGAAGCATTTGTCTTGGGACGCAAATGTCTATGGGCTCATTGGTCTAGGGACGGATTTGTCTAGGGACGCAAATGTCTAGGGACGCATTGGTCTAGGGACGGATTTGACTAGGGACGCATGTGTCTAGGGACGCGAATGCCGAGGTGCGCACTGGTCTAGGGACGCAATTATCTAGGGAAGCATTTGTCTAGGGAGGCAATTATCCAGGGACGCATTTTTCTAGGGACGCAAATGCCGAGGGGCACAAATATACAGTACATAATGTCCTAGAACAAAATCAAATCTACTGGACCAATCATTATCAAACTTTCACGAGTGGATAGTTCTAGACATATATTAGCTTTTAAGCTATTAATATATGTGGAAAGGGAACATAGTGCGCCCCTAGGAGCCAAAAACTTATTTTGCAAAAATTTCATTAATAAAAGTAGTTGAGAATCCAAAAGCATGACCATTGCACATTTTCTTTTAAAAAGGAGCAATCATCATCATTATCATCATCCTTCGGCATCCCCATGGTTGGTCGGAACTCCATTAAAAATCCCTCTCCACACTGTTCGGTCCGGCATTACTGTCCCCAGATCCCCAATGTCAAACTCGTATCCCAAGCTATGGTTCTGGGAAAGTCAATGTTCGCGAGAAGACACTTCCAGAAGGATGTCAGAGGAGTAAGGATGGGACGATTTCCCTGTCCTCTCGGTGGCAGTGACCTGCAAACTGTAATCGTTTCTGTTTGAGCTTAAGAGAGATTGTGTTAAGCGTTGGATGAGACCTCCAACTGGTATTTAGGAACAATGGTGCACCCCAAGGAGCCAAAATGAGGTCTGTAGAGATTTTCCAAGCTTAGCTTAGATGTGGCACAAGGCCGAAAGTATGGGGCACCCAGTAAAGATCGAACTCACTACTCAGTTGTAATCTTTCTAGCAAGACAAGCTTGCTAACCATTACACCACCTCGACGTGTCCAGTTATTTTGCAAGCATAGTTTAGATGTGGCACAAGGCCGAAAGTATGTGGTAGGCAGTGAGGATCGAACTCACTACTCAGTCGTAATTGTTCTAGCGAGACAAGCTTGCTAAAGATTACACTACCTCGAGGTGCTCAAATGAGGTCTGTATGTCGTAAAAATGTTTCAAATTGACTTATTTTGAAACATTTCATTAATAAAATTACTAGAAATTAAAAACGCTTTTGTGGTAGGCGTATAAATTGTTCCAAAGGGCACAGAATAGATTTTGTAATAGTCAACTTGAGTTACCACTTTCAAAGCTGCATTTGACATGACCTCTATATTGCAAAATAGTGTGCAATACTTTGACCATAATATATAAAAACTTGCACATACTGTTGCCCTTGCATTAGTTATACTTCAAACGTTGTTGGTGTTATAGAGGAATAAAGTGTCGCTGCCGACACTAGAATTTGAATACAGATCTCATTTCTATTCTGTCCTCTATTACTATACAGATCACCATTTCTATTCTATCCTCTATTGCTATACAGATCACCATTTCTATTCTATCCTCTATTACTATACAGATCACTCTTTCTACACTCTTCTCTATCTCTATACTATTCACTATATCATTTCTCTATACTGATCACTGTACGGATTACCATTCGGATCACTATTCGGTGGTTACTATTTGAGCAAGTATTTTTGGGCAAGTACTATTAGTGCGAGTGCTACTCGAAGGCGTATGACACCACTATTGTTCAACAGCGTTACTATAGTTATATCAACGAGCATTACGAAAGTGACAACGTGTATTGTCCTCATATTTGTTGCTATATTTATCACAACGTTTCAACCGTTGTACACTCCGGCCTTCAGGTGGTTGGAATGTCGAACTCAACCTTTATTTCGCAGCCTGGGGTACACTGATCTAGTTCCACGTTCCATTTCTAATGAATGTCAGTTATCAGTTATCCTGTTAATTCACCTCTCCAAATTCTCCACTGCCTTAACCAGGTATTGAACACACATTTCTTTGGGTCCTGTCACTGTACCATGTGTCCTTAAGGACACATGGCACGTGGAGCTAGAACAGTTTACCCCAGCGAGCGAAATAAAGGGTTCAGTTCGACATTCAAACTACCTGAAGAAGACTAGGGCGTAAAATGGCCGAAACGTTGCGATAAATATGGCAACAAAGATGAGGACAATAGTGTGAATAATGTAAATAGTGCACCTAATGACTCTTAGAAATATAGACAGACAACGTGTATTCTTTGACATTACAAAAGTGTCAACGAGTATTCGTTCACATTACAAAAGTGGCAGCGAGTATTCGTTGAAATTACAAAAGTTGCAACAAGTGTTCGTTGACATCACAAAAGTTGGTGACACATGTAAATTAGTGGAATTACCTTATTGGTGACATATCTATTGTGAACCATATTATTAGTACAATTAAGACAGTAAAATAGTTTAGGAGTAAGCTAATATGTCTCCCACGAAAAAATCCTCTCGGAAGAAAATTTCCTGCTGCCATTACAAAAGAGAGGTAAAAATTAGTTGAAACAGAACAACAAAAGCAGTTGGGGCTCCAAGTTAACAAAACTAGAATTGAACAAATAAGACAAAATCAGAGTCAAGAGCGGAGGGAGAGCAAGAGCTTCAAGAAACAATGATAAGGATAGTAAAACACGGACAAAGTGAGCCTGAGTTTCGAAGATCTCAGAGGTTGGAAGAAATGAGGGTTAGAAATGAACAGGAAAGACAAAATGAAACTGAAGAGGAAAGACCACACAGACTGTAACAGACGAGGGTAAGAATTTAACAAGGACGACTAAATGAATCTTAAGTACTGAGATCTCACATGTTGAAAGGGATAAGGACAAGAAATCAAAAGGAAAGACGAAAGGAAATTGAAGGGCAAAGATCTGAACGACATCCTACTGACAGGTCAAGAATTTCTCAATCACGCAACAGAAATTATCCAATGGCACTCGGCCGTTATGAATTATTATCCAACAAATGATTATGAATATTATCCCAAAGTTTAGATTGTACATTGAATTATTGACATTACAAAGGTGACATCGAGTAATGTATATGAATTATTATCCAAGAATTATTATTGTGCATTGAATTATTGATATTACAGAGAGTGAAAGTGAAAGAAAAAAAAAATATATATATATATGTGTGTGTGTGTGTGTGTGTGTGTGTGTGTGGAAATAATGTTCTAGACCAACAACAGGTTTTTGCCCATATCTCTCAGTATAGCCTCAGTTCTTGGAGGAAATCAGGTGTGGGTGCTCCATTCTAGTGTTGAGTCGGAAGAGAACTTCCGAGCAAAGCATGCCACCTTATTTGCTGCAGACGTCAGGAATTTGAATTGACTGAATAGGGAGCGAGTGACGATTTGCAATAATCTCTGAAACCGAGATTATGTGATGCTAAATGTTGTTTCAATCTATCAGCAAACAGTAAATTCGCTTCATTGACGACACGCTTTCACCCGTTACGAACAGAGACATCTGTTGCAATCAGACGTGTCGCTCTGGTACAGACAGAAGAAATGATTCCAGTGGGCTATAGCACCGAGCATGCAGATATGAACTAAGGAGATGAACGCGGTTTAACTTGATATTTCCTTGCTGGAATAAAAGCATCGATGTCGGTTTTACATTGAAATATATATATATATATATATATATATATATATATATATATATATATATATATATATAGTTAAACCTAGAGAGCCAGACAAACCTACCAAGCGGATCCGCTTACGTGAAACCTTGGTAGTTTGTTTGGCTCTCTAGGTTTAACTAGGTGTGCTCTACTCACCGTATCGAGCACTTTATTTAGTTATTTTGCCTACTCGTATTGGGGTGTTTTTTCTTTGGACTTTGGATTTGCATACGAGACGATTATTTTTGGCTAACGTAGATGTTCTTGGTTCTTTCGTTTTTATACCTTTTTTTCCCTTTTTTTGGTTTGATTATTTGCAAATCAAAACATTGAAGATTTTCCGAACGAGTATAATTTCTTATATAGGGTGACCCAAAAAATCCAATAAAACCAAGAGTGATGGAAGAAAAATATTTATTCATAGTAATTGAAATCTTAAAAAGTGCCATTTAAGAAACAATGATGGAATTTTCATTTTTTTTAAATTACGTCCTGTAGGTGGCGTCCTCCTGTACGAATGCATTCTTGAAATCTATTGTTGAGATTCCTCATTGACTGCTGCAACATCTCAGATGGGATACTGTGAATTCTAAATGGCGAAATGTTTACTTGCTCAAGGTCACAGTCTCGCAGTGTTACCACTTGCTCTTGTCTGGCAATACGAACTTCAACAATTCCCGTTTTTTTGGGTCACCCTGTACTTATAAGATTCCTACTACTACTACTAGTACTAATATATATATATATATATATATATATATATATATATAAAGACATTTTTATGTTTATACGTTCTATTTATAGATACAAATATTTAAGTGTATATTCCTGCTTATAATAAAGAGTATTACCTATATTTACCAGCCCGAATGTCACACATACACACACACACACACACACACATACACACATATATATATATATATATATATATATATATATATATATATATATATATATATATATACACGTACATACGCATACACACCTATACATATACAAGCGCATAAATCTATAAACAGGCACGTACATAACCAACAAAATACAAATATATATATATATATATATATATATATATATATATATATATACACACAAACATATAACTACAAGTAAAAATATGATCATATATATACATAGCAGCAAATAGACACAGATATCATATATATATATATATATATATATATATATATATATATATATATATACATGAAAATATACACACATGTGCACACACAAACAGCATAATAAACGTATACATATATGTACATAATAGGAGGATTAGCAGATAATATAAGTAATAACATACTGAACTGATAGTAACATTGCATTATCGTCAAAAATATTACTACCGCTTTAGTAAGTTAAAATTTGAGCTATGTTTACAGTTAACAGTGAGTTCATTCTTTTGATTTAAGAGATGGATCGTATTCTTAAATCTAATGATTTCAAGTTTTCCATTAAGACATAAATAACAAGCCGCATATAGATAATTACATGCTCAAGCACTCTTAATTAATTTCCATTTAACCGTATGTGTCTTTTTTCTCTCCTTTAATCTCCAAAAATACTTGGACAATGAATTCTTGTATTTATGATTAGTATTGTTAAAAGATTGGACATGTCTAAGTAAACGCTCTTTGAATGTATTCATAGTATTTCCAAAATATTTTTTAATATTGGGGTTTTCTCGTGTATAAATTGTACTCAGATAAACTAGAGAATTAATTAAACAATTATTCTGTAATGGACAATTCTTAGGATTCCAACAATTGCACAAGTTATCATTAGTGTCATTATACTTAGTTTTACTCGTTGCAGTCTGGCGAGTAGTCAAGTTTTTGAGTCCCTATAATTGTTGAAGACTTTTTATTATGTTTCTTCTAAGTTGTCTGCACAACTGTAACTTAATTTAAGGACCTTATAATTGAATATTTTACCGAGTGGATTATTTCGTGGTCGTGGAAATGCTTTTTGATAAAGTTGATAATTTATGTTCTATTTTGCTTTCAACCATTAAATTGAAAGGGGGAGTAAACCAAATGATCTTCCTGGATCTTAATTTCTTATTGTGGTCATAATATACATTGTATTTGCTCTACTCTGTATTGTTCACTATTTTAAGTAGAATATTTTTGGTTTTTGTAATTTATTCCGTATACACCAATCCTATGCTTGGGTATATATATATATATATACACACACATATATATATATATATATATATAAAAGCAAATATATGGATATAGATCCGGCAGTATGAATATGTCCTGAAGATGGTCCGATGTTGACATTATATTAACATTAAAACAGCATAATTGCATATTGGGATTTTTGGTTGTTTTGCCGTATATTTTTCTTCATATATATATATATATATATATATATATATATATATATTATATTAAATTATTTTTTTCCTGAGGTACTCTGTTTTGTGCATGTTAAAAAAGTTCATTTAAATGTATATAAAATAGACCATCCATTTATACATAAGAAAAGAGTATGTCATGTATATATATATACATATATAACTTTTTTATATATATTTTCTTAATGAAAAAGTGTTCTGTTTTATGCGTGTTTAAAAGTTAATTTAAAAGAATATAAAATAGACTACTCATTTATACATAAGAGAAGAATGTATGACACACACACACACATACACACACACCCACACACACACACGCACACACACACATATATATATATATATATATATATATATATCATCCCAAGCAATGCGCTAAAACGGATATGGCGAAAGGGGTTGCTAAGTGTGAAAATAAAAGAGAAAACGTTATTGACGAGAAAAGACAATAAATCAACTCGATTCAAAACGACATTAGATGCCGATTGAAGTTATACTTAAATTTGTAAAGATCGCACTTTACAGGAAAGGAAAAATCAAGAAGAGAGTTCTTCAGTGAAGAAGTGTGGGAATAGAAACTATTAAGATAGGACGGTTAATACTAGCAATTTCAATATTATATGACCTAAAGGCCAATCTATTTTTTCTATTTTTTCTTTTTATATGCCATCTCCTTTCAGGGCGTAGGCGATCATGGCTCTCCACCTCCTTCTACCCCTTTCAACTCTCAACAAGTTTCTTCCTTCTAATTTTCCCCCAGGGCACGTTCTATCATGCAATTGCTTCTAATCGTTTACTTTCTCGCACTTCTCCCTTCCGTTTTCTTGCTTCCCTCTCAAGTACAATTTTCAAACATTTAAATTGGCGTCAATCGCCATCTTTTGCCTTAAATAAACAAAGTACTAATAAACTGAAAAAATTGTTAGAAGTAAAGAAAGAAATGTATTAAAATGCGATGCAATATCTATCATCCAATATGTCTGCTGGTGGCTGCATCACGTTGAAACCTCGATTCCTGTACGATTACCGAAATTAAGCTAAACTGAGTCTGGTTAGTACCAAAGACGGGTGAACGCCTGGGAATATCAACTGACTGTAATGCAAGGATCGACAACCCACTGCACGCGTGACACACGAGGCACGCCAAACAATTTCCAATAGCACGCAGCCGGATATGACATCATGAAGTCCGAACCAATAACTTACTTTTCTTTCTTTTTATGTGCAATGTCCTTTTAGGACGTAGGCGATCATGGCTCCTACCTCCCTCTATCCCTTGTAGCGCTCAACAAGTTTCTTCCCTCTACTAACTCCCCCAGACCACTTTCTGTCATCCACTTGCTTAAGCCCGCTAGGTATGTCATGCGTCGTTTTCCCTTGTCCTTTTTTTTTTACCTCTATTTGACCCGTGAGTATCAGATTACCCAGGCCCTCTTTCTTCATTATGTGTCCCAGAAACTTCAGCTGCCTCTTCCTGATGTTAAATATAAGCCTCCTCCTTGTTTGCAACCTCTCTAAGATCTCATCGTTGCTCACACGCTCGGTCGATGGTATCCTTAACACCATCTGTAAAAACACATCTCTGTCGCCTCGGGTCTCTTCTT
>OZ010601.1:24832568-24835068 GCA_963932145.1 Acanthosepion lycidas
GTGTGTGACAGTGCTGGGAGACTACGTTGAAAAATAAAAAAAAGTAAGTTTCTATATGTATTAGAAGTCCTTATACCAAAACATTCACCTTATTTATTGAATGACCCTCGTACAAACATAGCAAATATGCATATTTTCCATTGTTTACGTTTCTAAGATATTTAACTGTTTCTCGTTCGGGTGTTTATGGCTGTACGCGTTTAGGCCACGAGTATAGCTTTACTAACGATACTTTTATCATTCTCTTTTGCTATTTTATTTAACTAGAAGATAAGCCTATTGTAATTTGTTCTCTCAAAGAAAAGGAACTCGCATGATACACGAGATATATGATAAAATCTTTTTTTATAATTGGAAATTTGAAGTCGCACGATAGGCGAGATCGCGCGTTACACACACACACACACACACATATATATATATATATATATATATATATATATATATATATATATTTTATATATATATTTTATATATATATATATATATATTTATATATATATATATATATATATATATATAATATATATATATATATATATATATATATATATATATATTTATATTGTGGAAATACAATTAGTCGGGTGAATAAACTATTAAGATTTTAAATATTTCTTTATGTCCTAGATAAATATGTTTATTACAATAATAGTTATATTTAGTCCTGAAACTATTTACTTAAAAAATTAAACATTTAAGTTAATAACAAAATTTTTTTCAGACATCGAATTTTCTATCAAACATTGTAAACTATCTTTTACATAATTTTGTTAAAACAAAATTATAACAACTCCATCACTCTTTCCCCCTCCCCCTATCTCTCTCTTTACCATAAGACTCACTTGTATACATTTTCTACAATTCATTTCCGTTTTATTAACCATCTAAAGAGGTCAAGTTTCTGTCACTCCTCCTACTCCAATATAAAACATACTTAAGAGAGATATAAAATTAACCCCTCCCTATACTTTATATTGTCTGGTTAACTACCACTCTCAACCCCCTCTATTAAATTACAAAAATTACACTAGCCACCAATTTCTAATCCCATTTTTTTCTCAATTCGTTGTTGGAAGATTTACCTGATGATCCTGAATCCTTAAAAAAGGATTTAGGTGAAATAAATTATCGTAATGGTACATTAAAGTGGTTTGTTTTTCATTACATATATATATATATATATGTATATATATATATATATATATATATAGAGAGAGAGAGAGAGAGAGAAAGAGAGGGAGGGAGGGGGAGATTAAAGAATATCAAACACTTAAAATCCCATAGGTAATAATTTTTCTTTCATGAGATCTCTAAAACGCAGTTCTGAATTTTCAAGACCTCCAAACAAAAGCACCTGTTTTTTTTGTTTGTTTTTTTGTAGGTCTTGAGGATTGAGACCTACAAACAAAATAACGTCGTCATCCCGCTTCCGGCCGGAAGACGTTGCTGGTCCGGTGGCAGCCGAGCCGAGCGATCTCGGGTTGAGAAAGCACGCACCTGCCACTCGCCTACCGGCTCGAGTCGACGGGCAGGTTCGCAGTCCGAACGTGTGAGCCGGCCAAACCTGGCCCACCGCTTGGTGTGCTCTGCCGCACCTTCGTCTTCGTTAGATGATTCAAGATCTACCAAACAAATCACCTGATTTTGTTTGTAGGTCTACAAGTATTTTCACTTCCGACGAGCTACTATTCGCTGGTTCTCGGTCTGCGTGAATTTAAGCGAGCTACTAGGTCGACCTCTCGGTCCCGTCGTTTCATTCTCAAAACGGTTAAACGTAACAGTCTCTTCTACTCAAAGAGTGAGTGTTTATTTATTGTTTTTCACCTGATGAATAAATATATTTTTCGTATAAGTGACAAAGATGCATAATAACTAAATATATACAGAAAAGAGAAAACTTGATTAATAGAAATAAATTCCAGTTATCCATTTTAATAGGTGAAAAAAGTATTATGCATCTGTGTATAGTTAATTATATGAAAATTGTCTTTATTCATTAATTTGAAATACTACAGATTACAAATGTTTATGTGTACGAATATTTGTTTATCCTCACTATACATATATATATATATATATATATATATATATATATATATATAGAGAGAGAGAGAGAGAGAGAGATAGATAGATAGATAGATAGATAGATAGATACGTGTGTGTGTGTGTATGTGTGTATGTAAACCTGTACGAATGTGTAAGTGTACATATGATAATTGTCTTGGTTACTTCTCTTTTTCGTCATTTCCTTGTCTACCTATATTCTCTCTCTATTTCTTTTCTTTCTTTTTTTCTCTCTGAGTGTGAAAGATAATTTAGCTTACATATATATATATATATAATCTAGCAGATAAAATATATATACATATATATATATATATATATATATATATATATATTTAAATTATAGGTACAGTTCAATTTATAATTACATGAATCATTCATACAAAAAACAAATGCAAATTGTTTTTTGTATGAATGATTCATGTAATATATA
>OZ010601.1:24840068-24850068 GCA_963932145.1 Acanthosepion lycidas
AACAAAAAAAAAAAACAGATAAATAGAAACAAGACTTTTGAGTCTCAAATGTGAAAAGTTATATCCGGAAAATATATAGCATTTCTTCTACGAATGTGTCGATCATGGCTCTCTACAAACTCCTTTGTAGTTCCTAGCAATGTCCGTTTTCTAAGATCCCATTCACTACCCCGCCTTTTCTTACATCTCATCAACTCTTCCGCTAAACCTTCCTCTAAGCTCGCCAGTTGGGTGGCCGTTTCCTTCCGCTGACGCTTTTGCTTTCTATAAGGAAAATACAAGAACTCTTACAAAAGGAAAGCGAGAAGAAAGGACTAACCATCAACTGTGAGAAAAAAAAAGAAATCAGTGTGTTTGTAAAAAGTAGAACTAAACATGTGAATTAGAAACTGGCAAGGCCAAAATCAAGCAAGGCCACTTCTTTATGTGTGGCGTCCCCTCAGAGTGTAGGCGATCATGGCTCTCCACAACTTCCTGTCACCTGTAGCTCTTCCTAAATTTTGACTTTTTGTTCTTTCTTTCTTTTTTATGTGTCATGTCCTTTCAGGAGGTAGACGATCATAGCTCTCCACCTCCCTCTATCTCTTGCGGCTGTCAGCAAGTTCTTTCCCTCTGCTTCCTCCCCCATACCACGTACTATCATCCACCTGATCCTCTAAACTCTGTCCTGACACCCATTTACACAAGCTCATTAGGAAGGTTTTGAACTGTTTTCCTCTGGCCCACTTGCCTTCAGTCTGTCCTGTGAGTATCAGATTTTCCAAGCCCTCTTTCCTCATTATGTGATACAGAAACTGTCGCTTTCTGGTGATAAGCCTTAGTTTCCTTTTTTCGTTTCCATTCTCGAAGAGAAAAACAGAATCATTGGCAACCATTCGAGAGAAAGAATACTCTAAATTCCAAACCGTGGAATCAACAACGGGAAACCACATTTTGCAAAAAGTCATGAGAATTATTCTTCTTCTTCCTTAGGTGCGATGTCTCCTCAGGTAGTAGGCGAACATGGCTCTCCACTGTCCCTTGTAGCTCTTCATGAATTTTGATTTTTGTTATCTCCCATAAACTCTGTCCTGCCACACACTTAAACAAGCTCATTAGGAAGATTTTGAATTGTTTTCCTCTGGCCTACTTGCCTTTAGTCTGTCTTATGAGTTTCAGATTTTCGAAGCCCTCTTTCCTCATTATGTGATTCAGAAAGCTTGATGATATATCTTAGTTCCTTTTTTGTTTCTATTTTCGAAGAGAAAAATGAATCAGTGGCAACCAATCGAGAAAAAGGAATAAAATAAATTCAAAATCATGGAGTAAGCAACGAGGAACCACATTTTCTCAAGATGTCATGATAATTCAGAGATATTAAAAGAAAAAGGGATCAGTGGCAACATATCCGAGAGAAGGAATATTGCAAATTCAGAACCGTGGAGTAAGCAACAGTAAACATTTTCGCAAAAGGTTATGAGAATTTTTTTGTTCTTTATGCGCCATGCCCCGTCGGGACCTAAACGATCATGGCTCTCTACTACTTCCTTTCCCTTGCATCTCTTCATGAATTTTTACTTTTTGTTATTTCTCCTAAAGTCTGCCTCACCACCTATTTGCACAAGCTCATTAGGAAGGTTTTGAACTGTTTTCCTCTGGCTTTCAATCTCTGTGGGTATCAAATTTTCCAAGCCATTATGTGCCCTAGAAATTTTCAATGTCTCTTTCTGTTTTTCTCTAAATCTTCGTTGCTGCTCACGGTTTCGGTTCAAAGAATTCTCATCATCCTTTTGTAGAACATCATTTCTGTTGGTGCAAATTTCTTCTTCATCTATGAAAGGATTGTCCAGCATTTCCCCCCATATAATAAGGCTTACATTACATAAGTTTTTTTTTTGGGGGGGGGGTTCTAAAGAATTTTTCTTATTCTTTCAATATTCCAATGCGTCTTCGGATTTAGGTGTCTCATTTTCCATCCTCTATTTGGAACGAAGACAGTTTCTAGAAAACCGATTACCAAACGCAAAAGAAGGGAAAAAATGAACAGATTAACGTATTTCCTTGCGTGTAATACGCATTTCTGTACATAAAAAACAGATAATAAATTAGATCCTTGGGTTTCATACAACCACTTAATACAGCCATCGCAATGTTCGGTTGACGTTATTCCCACCATCCTGCCGTACACACAGACACACACACACACACACACACACACATTATTGGCCCCGGTGTGTTCTTAGATCTGTTTGCGTTTTCGTGTGTTTTTGTCAGCATGCGCGTAGATATGTGTATATCCCCTCTCCATACATACACACTGTATGTATGGAGAGGGGATATATACACTATATATATATATATATATATATATATATATATATATATATATATATATGGCCTGACGATTGCGTCTAGCATGAAACAGACTCTAAGTGTTGAATTCTATGTTCACTTTTATATTTACACACACTCTATCTCTGATATTGAGCACTTTATCCCAAAAATATAGCACATCTTAAGACTATATTTCTTCATATATATATATATATATATATATATATATATGTATGTATATATATATATATATATATATATATATATATATATATATATATATATATATATATATATATATATATTAGGTTGGTGGAAAAATAATGACGTAATAATGTCGTTTTTTGACGTTAAAAAATACATCAAAAACGCCATTATTACGCCATTATTCTTGCACCAACCAAATATATATATATAGAGAGCCGTGTTTGTTTTATCTGTGAAGAGTTGTCCATCAGTAACTGGCATATAGGAGGACAGATAGTTCATAAAAGTTCAGTACTTTTTTCTTTGTTTTTCTTGCTTCAGGTCTCTTCTTCATTTGTGAGGAAATTGTCTAACATTCACTGCCATATAAGAAGACTGATATTATATAACTGTTCAGAACTCTTTTCTTTGTTTCTCTTTCTTCAAGTCTCGTATTCATCTGTGAGGACATTTCCTAACAATTTAGTACTTTTTTCCTCGTTTCTATAGATATTCCCCTGTTTCTTAAAAATGAGCTTCGTTTTTGAAAGTCATCTTTCTCTACCCATCATGCATCTTCGGATTTAAGAGTTGTCTTTCCGCCCTCTGTTAAGACACATCCCAGTAATCTAAATTGAATTTTATCCCGTGTGCCATGTTGTTGGGACCTTGCCGATTTCATTTTAGAGCTCTAGCTCAAGAAGGTTATCCCCTTTGAAGGTCTCAGCTGAAAGAGTTAATCGTCTAATTTTGGTGCTATTTCTGGTATTCATTTTCCCAATTCCTAATAGTACGCCATTGTCATTGACGTAAGCACCGTGTCAAAGTTGAAATTTGGAAATAAAAAAATAGCATAAAAATAATTCTTTAACAATATATTTATTTTATGAAGAACACCCGAATTATAAAGCCATATCTTTCGATTCTGACAAATGTTGTGGATAAGAGAAGCTCTAGCTCTAATTAATTAAAAAAGTTAATGTCCAAAATATATATATATTATAGATATTAGGTTGGTGCAAAAATAATGTCGTTATTTGACGATTTTTTTTTTATTATCGTTCACCCATTTATCCAACTTTTTTGACTTCCCTATTTGCTTTAAATGGCGAACGACTGTTGAGTGGTCGACCACGAGTTCAACAGCAACTTCTCGTGTGGTTTTGCGAGGATCGGCTTCAATTAAGGCTTTCAAATGTTCGTTATCAACCGCAGTCGGCCGGCAGCGACCGTCTTCATCTTCGAGGCTCTCGTCACCATTGCGAAATTTCTTGAACCACCGTTGTGCCACACGTTCGTTAGTAGTTCCTGGGCCAAACGCATCATTGATATCACGAGCTGTCTCGGCAGCTTTTCGGCCTAGTTTGAACTGGAACAAGAAAATCGTGCGGATTTGAATTTTGTCCATGCTGTCGAAAAGCCAGCAAAAAAATGAATGAAGAGATTGAGAACGGTAACGAATAACACGATTCGATAGAGCGAAAAACGCGCTTCAAAATGATATATAACATGGCTATATATATCAATGAATGAATTCAGAAATCATATATAAAAGTAACATATGTGAGAAAACGACATTATTTTTGCACCAACCTAATAGATAGAAATGAATAAATTAAGATAGTTAGATAGATAGAAATGAATTAAAATAGATAGATAGATAGATAAATAGATAGATAGAAAGATAGATAGATAGATAGATAGATAGATATGGAGAGACTAAGATAGATAGATAGATAGATAGATAGATAGATAGATAGATAGATAGATAGATAGATAAAAATTAACAAACTTAGAAATAAGAAAGAAAAAAGAAAGAAATTAACAAATTTATAGATAGATAGATAGATAGATAGATAGATAGTACATGGTCCATGTAGAAAACATGATATTTAAACAGGTCTGTAAACCTAAAATATATGTCCGCTACGTAGACGATATTTTTTATTTTAGCGAAAAACACAAAAGAAATAGATACTCTTAAAACCACATTTAAAAACCTCTCTCCTTATTTTTACCTACGAACTTAGCCAAAAAATATAAACTCCCATTCTTAGGCGTACTCGTAGAATACAGTGACAACATTTTTGCCACTACAATAATAAAATACTCTCTAAGGAAAGCACACGAGAATTCATCTTCTCGTCTACGTTTCCTTAAAGAGCTCAACAATGCAAAACAGACATTAGTTAACAATGGTTTTCCTAACCACCTCATCGACCACAAGATTAGACTATTTCTTTCCAAAGTAAAGAGTAACAATATTGAACACACAGACAAAAATAGCATAGATATTTTCTACAAATGCCAAATGCACGTCAAATATAAACAACATGAATCTTCATATCTTCAAATACACTACCTCAATTGACCCGAACAAAAAATTAACTTATCTACTACAAAAAATTTACAACAGCTAACCTTATCCTAAAAAATAACAACACAACTGCAAAATAATAATTACAACCAACGAATATTATTTATGAGTTCAAATGCACTTTAACGAACTGTGTTCCTGATCAAACGGAGCTCATAAATCATTACATAGGTCACACAACTACATGCCTATCCAGGCGCCTTACGTTACATCTATCTGACCATAGCTCAATTAGAATCCATTTAAACACACAAACATACTTACCAGTCTCCATCCGAAACATACTAGTAGAAAATACAAAGATAATAAACTCATCCATATGTAATAAAAAAAGATTAAAATAATGGAAGCTTTAATGATAAAAAAGAAAAAGTCAACACTAAATAATACTAATTAAGAACACGGCCATAATGTGCTGACAGTGTTCGGAAAATAAAACATCCTTATAACTCTAGATACATACACACACCCATTCACCTCGTTAAAAGCAAAAATAAAACCATCCTTAATAATGGCTAAAAGTATAGCCGAAAGCGCTCGGAATTACAGAATATTTGGACAATTTGTACACAGATAGATAGATAGATAGATAGATAGATAGATAGATAGATAGATAGATAGATAGTGAACATACTCAGATAGACAGATAGATAGTGGACATATTCAGATAGATAGATAGATAGATAGATAGATAGATAGATAGATAGATAGATAGAAATGGGTATCCTGATACTCACACATTCATGAGATAGATAAATATGATAAATATGAAGAGATCGAGATAGATAGATAGATAGATAGATAGATAGATAGATAGATAGAAAGTTTTAATGACACTTATTGTAGCCACTTTGACAAAATAAATGCAAATAAAAGTCTCATTTCGCGAAATATATTAAGGACTGTTTGTAAACTGAAACTTCCTCGAAGATTTCTGTCTCAATAATGGTTTGTCTGCTTTTCCAATCGCTCCCGGCGTTGGTCCGATTCGTGTCTACCAAAATTTGCAGCCAAATTTGTTGTGCGTTGTTCGCTCTCCCGCGCTGAAATGACTTGTCGTCTGCATTCATTCAAACATTACAAATAAAAGGCCCGCGTCTCTTTAGACGTATTTTTGGAAGTGCTTACGTATATTTCGGAGTTGATTTTCGTCTAGAATCTTCTGAGATATTTATTACGAATTTGCTTTAATAAACCGCTAAAGAATTACCATTTATATTGATCCTAATGATACACTTCAGCGAGTAGGTATAGTCATTGAGCGAACAAAAGAAGATATTTGTAATTGATTAGTAATAGTAGATAAGAGTACGGAGTCGTCCTTTACGTTACTCAGAAGCCAACCCTCGGAGATAGAAAATTCCGTGGAGACTCAAGTCCCTCATGTTTAAATGGCGCACTATTTGGATATAACCAAGGCACAGGCTTCCCGTATACTTGAAATACCCTTTAAATTATTCATAACTGAATAGTACATGGCAGCAAATGCTGTATAATCTCCTCACAGATGAAGAAGAAACTTGAAGCAACAGAAACAAAGAAAAAAAGTCCTGAACACTTATGCAGTATCAGTCCTCCTATATGGCAGTGAATGCTGGAAAATCTCCTCACAGATGAAGAAGAGACCTGAAGCAACAGAAACAAAAGAGTATTGAACTGTTATGTAGTATCCGTCCTCCTATATGGCAGTGAATGCTGGACAATCTCCCCACAGATAAAAACAAGACTTGAAACATAAGAAATGCAGTTCTACAGAAAGATACTGAGAATACCATGAAACCCAAATTGAATGTAACGACGGTGTTTTAGAGTGAGTGATTTGTTTTCTACAGATTATCAGCCTTTGCATGTTTTTTTTTTTTTAAACCATAAAATATTTTTAGATTTCAAGCATTTTTTCTTTTGGAGATAATATTCGTTTAGTGATACAAGTCTTACTAATTAACCCATAGTTGGGGGAAGAAGTGGTGGATTTATATCTTTCCCACAGTTATTTGTACATAAGTGAATATTACGAAACTAAACGGATTGGAACTCAGTTCTCCCATTAAGAATTCCAATCACTCACACAACCCTAACATCCAACCTTGCAGCTCCTGGTATTCCCAAGTTGTCAATTATCTAGGTATTGATCAGAACCAATGTTGCTTAACTTCGGTAATCATACGGGAACCGAAAGCTTCAGTGTGACGCTGTCAGAAATTTGATGTGTTTCAGATATTTGAATGAAAAGTGACACTTATACATCAGAAAGAGACAGTTTTTAGGGCCCATTAATGAGGAAAGAGAACTTGAAAACTCTGATACTCACAGGACAGAATGAAAGCAAGAGAGACACAGGGAAACAACACCTAACCTCCCTAGCTTGAATAAATGGATGCCAGAAGAGGGTTTAGGAGAGATAACAGTCAAAATTTATTCAGAGCTACAGAAGACTGTAAATTGTGAGCCATGATAGCCAACGTGTCAAAGGAACACAGCAAACAGAAGAAGAATTTACCGTAAAAAAACACGGTTTTTCGATTAAAATTTTCAAGTCTTTGATGGTAATTGCTTCGAGGCTGACATCCCGCTCTCACCCTTTCACTGTTGAAACTGTCAAATGTAGTCGTCTCTTCTACTCCAATAACTCGCACTTCTTGTCTGTGGAACTCCCTTCCCTATTCCTCTTTCCCTGATAGCTATAATCTCCAACTATTCAAATGTAATGTCAATCGACATCTCCAGTTGCTTTGATCTATCCACCATCCTTCAATTCATCCTTTCCTCTATCATTCCTACCTGCTCTCGCTTCAAATGCTCTATAACCCCTTGCGTAGTAGTGGCTTCCCACCTTGCTAAGGGTGAAATGCTTAAAAAAAAAGCTCTGCAACTATAAAATTCTCGTGCAGCTTCCCCTATTAGATTGTGAAATATTTGAAACTATCAACTTCAACAAAATGAAAGCAGTATTTGCTTAACTGGAACAAGAAATATCTTGTAAATTTCAACGTATCCAAATGTAAAATTACTTTCATTCAATCACCACAGGAAACTTTTCTACTTGACACTAGCATGGCTGACGCTAAACTCTAGAATAGCAACACTCAACGCTTCACGTTTTCCAATGACATGAAGCTGAGCGACTATATTGAGTCAAATGCTACGCCTGCTGCAAGTTAGGTTGGTTCACTGTGTCGTGCCAAAAGATTTTCTTTTCAGAATCTATCTTGTACATTTACAACTCTACAATTGCATATTGATGACATATCTGATTTGATGCTCCCCATCTTCGTCTTTAGATTCTTGACAATATCCTGATCAGGATCGATTGCAATGCAATCGATCCTGATCAGGCATCTCGTTTCTAGTTACTTTCTCAATGACGTGACTTGACCTTCCCTCTGTTTGTTCTCCAAATATTGCCATGGTAACTGCTCTGACAATCATTTTTCCTGATGTCCTGACTACATGAATTTAAGAGCACTACTAGATTTGCAACTAGGGCTAACCGTTTTACCGCTGGAGAAGCTAGTTGCAACCATCATTTCTAATCTAACAGTGTTTTCTCGCATTCCCCACCTGATAACAACAATCTTCAAAAATTTTAATGCAACGTCAATCGGCATCTTTTGTCTTCTTGAATCCCGTTAATCTTTTGACCTTTCCTCAATGCTCCCCATTCACAGTCTACTCATTTGAACCTTCGCTCCTTGTAGAAACACGCGTTCTAATGATATTGTTCCCCTACTTGGGGCGAAACGATGAAAAAAATCGTATATATGAATGCAGGTCATTATTTAAGAGATAAGAAGGAATAGATGGTTTGATTAATAACAGATAATGTTTTTCCGTTGACTGAATTCAACTTTAAAGACACAAGTGACTTATCGACTCTAAACTTTTCTTTCTTTCTTTCTTTCTTTCTTTCTTTCTACTTTTGGTCTGAATTGTTTTTTCTTTTCTTTCTTCCTTCCAATATCTCATTTCTTTCTTTCTACCTACATCACTATCAATTTTCTTTTTCTTTCTTTCTTTATTTCTTTCTTTCTTTCTTTCTTTCTTTCTTTCTTTCTTTCTACATTTGTTCTTTCTTTCTGTCTACTTTTGTTCTGAATTGTCTATTCTGTTTTTTCTTCGTTCCAATATCTCCTTTATTTATTTCTACCACCAGGGCCAGCAATTTTCTTTCTTTCTTTCTTTCTTTCTTTCTTTCTTTCTTTCTTTCTTTCTACTTTTGTTCTTTCTTTCTTTCTTTCTTTCTACTTTTGTTCTGAATTGTCTGTTCTTTTCTATCTTTCTTCCAATATTTTATTCAATCCCTTTAGACAAACGCGTTCTAATGACACTGTTCCCCTGCTTGGGGTGAAACCATAGAAATAAACAATCATACATATGAACGGAGGTCATTATTTAAGGAGGTAAGAAGGTACAAATGAAATGATTAACAACTGACAATATTTTCCCGTTGACACAAGTCGACTTTAATCACACAAGAGCCTTATCGATCCCTTAAACTTTTCATTCTTTCTTTCTTTCTTTCTTTCTTTCTTTCTTATTCTCCTTGAAACCAAACAGCATCTATGAAGTATCTTTTTCTACTTGCTTTTCTCGCGTTCAAGCCGGAATCACCTGTTCTTTTTAGCAAGGTTTAACGTACGTGCGTGAGAACTAAAGAATCAAGTAGAATTATTATTATTACTATTATTATTATTATTATTATTATTATTATTATTATTATTATTATTATTATACTTTCAAATGAGAGCAATTTAAGAAAACCAACAGAAAATACACTGTTTTTAACAATGTTACAAATTCTTGAATTTATGTTTAAAAAACGCAAGCCAGTATAAAAAGATAAAAATGGAGTGTGAATGGAATGCAACTGAAACGTCAATAACATGATGGGGTGAGTTCGCGTTTTAAAATGTTATTTCTGTCTTTTTTTTTCTCACTGAAATCCAACAGTGTCTTTTTCATCTTACCACGCGATCAAACGGAATTGTCCATTATTTTTAGGTATTAGCAGAGCGCGATGTATGTGATAACGAAGGAACTAAGAAACAAGTAGAATTGTGAATTATTAAGAGGCATGACAATTTTAAATAAAGATACCTGTTGAACTGCAGTCAAAATTGCAAA